>CAEMYA010000008.1:1719062-1819601 GCA_903131615.1 Diplodus sargus
GGGGGCAGATTCACACCGTGGAGGGACGGAGGGAGCGATGTGTCGCTCTTACAGTCATAACTTCTGAATGTCATCTTGGGATCCAGCATATTACTGTAAGTTAATACAGTTTGGGACGAGGGCTTCAGATGTTCGGCCTTGTTTACATTTTGATTAAAATATCAGCAAAAAAGTGTTATGTTTAATGTGTCATTATGTAACAAATCCACAATGAATTATCACCTGACACTAGAGCTCCACTCCCCTATATGGAGCTTTTTACCTGATTGTTTTGGATTGCTTTGACTCAGTCTTATTGCTCTTATCAGTTCCCAGAGGCAGCCGGCAGCTGCGTTCAGATTGTTTAGCCGCTAAAGAGAGATATTTCCATCAGGATTTGGTAGAGACCAAAACAGAGCTAAAAGGAAAGGACATATTGAACTTACCAGTGGCCAAGAAACACACTTCCTGCATGTGGTTGATGAAACTACACTATATGTTTAACAAAAGTGAATCTTTCAACTTCACCAGTATGTCTGTGCTTTGGTAGCAAAGTGATGGATACTAGCACGTCTGCAGCTTCACATACTTGGACTGGATCTGCTGTTTCGTCTCTGTTTTGCCTCAAGTGACATCACTCTTCATGCAGCCTCTTTTTGAGCCACAAAAAAGTCTTAGTGCCCAGACTTTACCAAACCCAAACATTAGCATTAGCAGTGAGAAAAGCCAACTGTTGCTGTTGCCTCAAGTCCGTGTGTCTTTGTCAAAAAGCTTCACTTCACAGTGCAAAGACTACAACTGTGTGAGAGGAAATAACTCTCCATACCAAGAGGTGGTGGTAGTCTGGATATTTCCTTCAAAAAGGTAAACCCGAAGACTCAGGACTATGTGTAGCAAATGGATGTCATGATAAAGCCAAGCACCATTTTACACCACTCTTGCTTATATAGCCACTTGTAATCAAGAACGTGTATGAAAAAAAGTTGCAAATCCCACTCGCGGAGAGGCAGAGGCAACACAATCAGAAAAAAACATGCTAAATGTGTAAAATCATGGATGCTACAGCGACACTAATCCACTATTTCAACTTCCACTTCTTCTACTTGTACATGTTCCCACACACTGCAGACCGCAGCTCCTTCATGCTCTTATGTCATGGCTCTCTGACGTGGAGCCTCGGTGGTTCACGATGTCTGCGGTGAAATAAGATCTGTGAATGAGAACTAGAAAGTCTGCTGTGATTGGATAATGACATAATGACCGCTGCCCCATGTCTCATATCTGATCAGCTCCTACAGCCTCCTGCTAACGTCTCCTCCACAAGGTCAAGTGTACTCTTCCTGTTTATGTGTTGTGCTTGTACACATGTACACCGAACACAGCAGCAGTCACTCATTTGTTAATATATGTGTACTGTACTGATCCTTGAGCCTCACCTGCCAACATAAAGTACTTCATCCTGTCATCCTAACATCCTTTTTTCTTCTTCTCTGCTTTACTTTATCTTACATCTGCCATTCAGTTCTTCACTCTCGGGCTCCTTTTGTGTCTCTATATGCCAGGAGGGCCGCCATTCTCTACATCCTGAGCTCTTTCACACAATCCTGCTCACATCTCTCTGATGTTCCATGTTGTTTATTTACCCCCTTGTCTGCTGTGCTGCTCCCCCGTAGACACCGCCAGCGGGGCCTGTGTGTGATGTTCACGTCTGTCTGAGGGCATGTTTTCCTCCTCTAGATCTCTCTTCCTCTTTTTCTTTCTCCTTGATTTTCTTTCCCTCCCCCTCCTCCCCCTCCTCCCCCCCGTTTTTGGTGTCGAAAAGCAGTGGCGTGCTGGTGGCTGTAGCGATTACTCTCAAACTGCCTCTTTTTCTCTCCCAGTCCGTCTCTGCGGTTTTGTGGGGAGTCACTGGAGACCCTGTCTGGCTCCACAACTGGACCGGGATCAGGCCGTTCATGGTTCCACACAGAGATCTCATACAGATACTGAGATGTACAACTTCCTTTGGGCATGCTCACGGACCCACACACATACCAGAAAACACACCCAGTCTCCTGCACTACAGGGTCAAGGTTGTGCACAAACAGGGAAAAAACGGTGTTCTTTCATATAAGTGTCAACTCAAAAGCACCGGCTCTGCAATGTCTACTAAATGAAGTAGCACACAGCACACATCTGGTTAACTTTTGAGTTGTCAGGACTAATTTCCCGTCCCTACACAGGCAGTCAGTTTGACAGAGAGATAGACAGACGTGCAGATAGATGGAGACACGGCAGGCAGTGAAGGTGAGGAAAACAGGCAGCCTGAGAATCAGTCGGGAATGAGAGTTTCAGTGAGTGCGAACAGACTAACAGGGAGATGCGCAGCTGGGAATGGGAACTGTGAACACGCTGGCGGAGCGGCGATGTCTAACCTTGAGATGCAGGCGAGCAGACTGAACCCACAAGAGGTGTGGTGAACACAACAGGGCAGGAGTGAAGCAGCTGTGAATGCAGCTAATTAGTGTAGGGGAAACAGTCTGAAAACAGTGTCTGCTGCCTGCCAGTCATAACCTGAGGTAGCATGGCTGTGAATAGATGAACTCATCTGGTTTCTCAATGTGTTCTGTTTGCAGTGCAGCAGCCGCAATAACCACTTTTTTAGGTTGTATGTTAAAAAAACAAAAAAGACAGTGGAACCAATTCTAGTTTTATATCGAAGAACATCTGTATCTGACCTTTTTGTATGCAAGGTAATGGATACTGATATGTCTGTGGTCTCACATACTCAGACACAGATTTGCAATGAATGTTGCCCTTCTGTTGTTTGCGATGGAAATCGCTCTGCTGCCAAATAACTGGAATGTCTGGAACACCAGAGCCTCCCGTTGAAAAAAAGTAAAGCAGCAGTTGGTTTTGGTATGTGTATCTATGGCACCGAGCACTTTACGTCTCGTAATATGTTCCTGACCAGCAGGCTCACATCATCTGACTGGGATTAGTCCTGTTTAGAGTCCTGCCAGTTCCTGAAACTACTGGTAAGCTGGATGACTGAACACAATGATAGCCATCCTTGCAAAAAATCAATACCCCCAAAATGTACACTTTTTGTGCATACATTATACATCTGTACATCTAGAATTCCAACATGTATTCCTTGATGACTTTGGAAATAATGGGATTCAGGGTGCAGTGGTGCCATTGTAGCATTGTGTCTAAAAGGGCATTACCTCCAAGCAGACCAGGATAGAATTCGACCTTAACACTAGCTTCTGTAGCCTCTCTCTATTTCTTCTCTCCTGCTCTGTTTACTACCTCTTTGCTTTTTTTGTTCGCCAGTGCACCCTACTGTGTTCGGTAAAAAAGGAGAAAGGAAAAGAGAAAATAAGGCTCTGTCTGTGGAACTTTACATAAAATGCTGTCCGGCCCCTACGACCAAAATCCACTTAACGCTTGGTTCCATTAGAATGAATTCAAGTTATTCCGAAATTTCCACTAGTGTTGCTTTTTTGAACAGCGGTGTGACCAGGCGTGTGTAGGGCACAGCCCAAGCTGACTGAGGCTGTGCTGCGTTTGTCATGCATTCCCAGGATTTGTCAACTGTCAGCCTCCAAGGCCGCAAACTGTTTCCTGATAATTGTCTTCAGCCAAACACAAAACAACTCAGGGATGAGAAATGTCACATTCCAAGTCTGTTAACAGGGCAAATCATAACACAATAGTTATTTTAACATCAGAAATATCTAAACTGATGACAACTTGGTGGTAAAACAAGATAGTCAGACAGTGCTGTGGGTCAGTAATTCATTGTAACTCCCATAGCATCCCTTTTTAAAAAGTAGCAAATGTCCATCAGTGCACAAGCAGTGTATAAATCTGTTCTGTTTTAGGTTCTAGGAGTCAAACTACAGGACAGCCCAAGAACAGGAAGTGCACATGTTTCTGAGCAACTGCAGGGCCCCTGTCTTATTACCGGTTTGGTCCGAACGGTCCACGTCACATAAAATAAATGAAACTGTAAAGATTTATGATGGTAGCCGACAGACACTGTTTGTGCACACAGACATGCTCGGGCATTTGTCTGAGCCAGACGGTGTTATGGCTGTATGAGACTAAATCATCTGGTCTCTGTGTGTGTGTGTGTATGTAGGTGTGTGCAGCATGAAGCTGGAGACTGTGAATCAGACACAATGATTTATAAAAAGGGTAGAACTTATACACTTAGAAAGTTTCAGATGGAGGTGCTTTTAGTCACAGACTAGGGCTTATGAAACCTTTCCATAACCTTCAAATGAATGTTCTTAAGAAATGTAATCACTATTTTGGAGATAAAAGTTCTTACCTGAATATTGTTGAGTGAGATGACTCTAATTGTGTGTACTGTAATCAGTAAGCTGCCAAACAACCTAAACCTAAGTCCTCTGTATTTATCTTTTCTGTCACGCCCCCCTTTCCCCTTCCCTCCAGCTGTCCACGCCCATGTTCTCTCATCTTCCCATCAAACATGTGCCTCCTGACTGTACGTTTCCCTCTAATGCCTATTTATGACCTCTACCCCCTTATTACATGCATTTCCCCTGTCAAACACAAAGAGGAAATTAGCAAAGTGCTACCGCTGACCTTTGAACCTTGTGTCAGGGGGGAGGTATAGATAAGAGCAGCTGGACACATGACTCTGATCCCTGAGACCACCTGACCCAGAGGTCAAACACACATCTTTCTGGTACGTTTGACAGTTGTTTGACATACAAATCTGATAAAGGGCATAAAGGCTAAGCTTGCAAGTGATATATGGAGGCAAATAAGTCATGATTTAACATCAATTTTAAAATCAAAGGAGAGATATTTTGTTCATTTTCATTATTTCATTTTGGGTTACTACTAGTACAGGTTAACATTCGCCAATGCTCAAAAACACATCAGATTTACTGTCTCAGTGTTGCAGCACTGTATTCCCTCTGTTTCTGAAATGCTCCGTTTTAAGCTCCTGTGTATTTAAGGCTTAATTAAAAGCATAAAAGGTCTCCTTTAATTATAAACTTAATTTTTTTTAAACTAAAAGTAGAGGTGGCTGATCCATCATATCGCTCGCTTTCTGAAGAATCCAGATTTAACGTTGATAACTTGACCTACTTATTGGCCTCTTCTAGAGGTTTGGACTAATTTGAAATCAGCACCCATTTAGATAAATAAATCTGGCAAAAGCCCGTTTATTTACATAGTGTGTGCCACAAATAAAAAGCCAGTCAGTGAGCACCATGGTGGCCCTGAGTTTGTTGAACATTTTTGCCAATTTTCCTTTCAAGACACAACAGCACAGTGCCTATGTGAACTACTCACTGACTATAATTTGTCTTTCCGCATGGCTCCGGTGTTATGAATGAGAATGAGGGTGTGTGTGTGTGGGGGGGGAGGTGGTTAAGAAATGAGAGATCGAAAGATGCAGAGATGAAAAGGGCTCAGATAGAAAACTCGATCTGCATAGCCATCTCAGCATGTTCCAATTACAGCAGCTTTGAAGCGGAGTCCAGCAAGACGGTGCTTTTGGCCCATCCTGAGAGCAGGAGGAGACGAGAGTAAAGATGTTTGAAAGCGGGGAAAAGGAGAAAGCATGGCAGAGAGAGGGCGGAAGGGTAACCGTTTCATACGAGAGAGGGGAGCAGAGCTAAAGGCAGAGAAATGAGAGAGGGAAGAGGGCAATGAGGGCATAAAACCACTCCGAAAGTGAGAACATTGAAGCACGAGAGGTCGTGGAGAGGGGGAGAGAAAGAGAAGGCAGCACGCTACAGTGAGCCCTTGTTAGAGATGATCAATCAGCTACACTGAGCTGAGTTAACAAGCAGGGGCCCGGTCTGCAAGTTCAGTTCCTGCCCTATTAATCCATTACAAACACACACACACACACACACACACACACACACACACACACACACACACACACACACACACACACAGACAAAAGTTGTACATCCAGTGTGCCCTTCAACTACTCATATGGAAACTTGAAAATCAGCGACTTATTCCAACCTGTTGCACACTCCACTCTCTGCTCCTCATCACAACTGAAAAACTCTCCTGTCAATGTCGATTTTTCATGCCTCAAAATCAAAGCGTGTCATAAAAACCATGTATTTTCCAGCGGTGGAATACATTCTGAGATGGTCTCGCAAAAGAAGCACGATGTACAATGTTCCATTGCAAGTAGAACTTTACATAAAAGCACAGAAGCATTACAGTAAAATATATCGAATATCACAAAGATGGAGCAGAATCTGATTTTTAAGGGCTACATCATTATATTTTTGGAGTACCATTTTTAAGTTGTAGCTGAATGAAATTGAGCAAATTTTGACGGCACTTCTATAAACACTTCTGGGAGATCGGTTCTGTGAAAACGCATCATATTTTAGAAGGTGCACATATGATTTGTTTGTAAAACCTTTATCTTTAGCTTATAATCATAGCTGTCAAATAAAAGAAGTCAAGTAAAAAATATGATTTCCACAATCCGTTAATACAACAAGTAGCATTAACTGAATGTACACACGGAAAGTAAAAGTTCCTAAAAATCATGCTTAATCTAAACGTATACTATGTGTGATAATGCTACAGCCATCAGCCAGTTAGCTTAGCAAGCCTGTTTTTCAATCCATGCAAAAAGTTGAAAAACAACAAATACAATTTATCTTGTTTGCTTAATCAGCACAAAAACCAAAATAAAGTATGACCAGTTAAAGTTGTGTTTTGAATGTCACTGCTCTCGGCCAAGAAAAAGTCCCGCACACAATTGGTTTTGTTTAAACTAATCACACATGTGATGAAATGTGTTAAAAAGTGAGCTTTGGAGGTGCTAATAATTACATTTTATTACCTTTGGATAGATTCAAGCTTGCATTCCTTAATGCTCAACTTGGACTGACATGAGAGTAGTGTTGATCCTCTGGCATAACAAGAAATCAGAGCATTTCCTGAAATGTGGACCTATATCTTGAAAGGCCCAATTTGAAAGAATTCCCAACTTGTCAAATACTGAAGCTTTGGGATGGCAGCCAACTCCACCTACAGTCCCAGAGTGTCAGTGATTGATGAAAGTGTAATGAGACTCAAAAATCAACCTTCTGATTCTTTCAAATGAGACCTTTCAGCCCAGCACTTGGCTTAACATACTAAGTTAGTTTACATCACTGTTCTTTTCACCGCTGGATTATAGCACTCACACCAGGTCAGCGTGCCCACCTCTCACCTCAGCCACAGAACTGCTCTCACTGTGTGAAACCTCTCTGTAACAGAGCCCGTATTGTACCACAAAACTGTGAGCTTTGACCTACTTCCACTTTGGACGATATTCAGAAAGCAGCCACAAAAAAGAGATAGAGAAGAAAGCCACACACTCCTACAAAAGTTAAGGTGAGGTTAGTTGCCCCACCTTATGGTTGAGTCCTCTTTTCCTGATTCTCCTGGCATCATTTCCTGTGGACAGGACCAACAGGGACAGCAGCAGCACCACAGAGCCCGGCATGGTCTGTGTCCTGCACCCAAACTCCTAACTCTTTATCGCCCTCCTCTTCCTCCCTTCCCGGGCCAGAGATATTCCTTCTTCTCCTCCTTATTCCAAAGTTTTGTCCTTTAAGCGTTTGTGGGTTTGCTTTTCCAGCTGAAGCAATAACTCTCCGGTGCTCATGTGCAGCCAGAGATTACACAAGCCCTCTCTCTCCAACAGGACCTGCCTTTATATCTGCCTGAGGAAAAAGTGCAGTGCGGAGTGACAGAGTAGAGGGAAGGAAGGGGAAAGTACAGAGTGGATGAATGGAGTCGGTGAAGGGAAGAAACGAAAGGAGAATAGTGAGGGGAGCGAAAGGAGGGGAAAGGGAGAAACAGCAGCTGCCTGTGCATCAGTTGCTGAGAGCTGAAACTGTCTGCTGGCACAGTGTGCGCACATGTCTCTGGGACAGAGGAGGGGTGAGGAGGGCAGGGGAGGGGGGTGAAAGGAGGGAGGGGAGAGCATTAGAGAGGGCAGGGTGAGTGAGACCTCCCCCCTTGCCCCCTTGTTGCATCTCGCAGCACATCTGGTGATCTTTATGCGACAGAATGGAGAATCAACGTGCGGTCGGGACGTAATTTTATATTCTGCGGCTTGGCTTCACATGTTGTGCTTGCCTGCAGGCTTGCAGGAAGGAAAATGAGTGGCTTTGCTAAGTGTGGGGTTTGAAAACACTTGTTGACTGCTCGCGGGGAGCTCAAGTGTGAATTTTAACTATTAACTGTCCCGACATCCGTGTTTACATTCCCGATTCCTCTCGGGGGCAGGATGTGCGTGATTTATCTGGCAGTGTGGTGGGGAACACTTGGAACACACCTGCGTGTGTGTGTGTGAATGTGTGTTTGGAGAGGATGCAGTGTGATTTCAGCGCCACTGACCCATGAAGAATGAAAGCATGTGGCGTGTTTGAGGGGAAAAGGGGGCCTCTCCGTCTCTTTCTCCATCTCGTGCTTCCTTCTTCACACGTCTCCCGAGTTGTGCACCCTCTCAAACTAGGACATCTTCCCCCCCTGCACTCACCCCCTCCTCCAACTTACCACTAGACCTTTCTCCCCTTTCCGTCCCTTCGCCTCACCCCATACTCAGTGTCTTGCGCTGAAAGGGAGAAAGAATGCTAAGCCCGCACAAATCTCAGTCATTATTAGTTTTACAGGAGCAGGGCTCATGTCACTGGGAGGCCCCGGCTTCACTTACACAAAAGGCAGAGTAAAGAGTTGGAGTGAGAGAAAAAGGAGAGACCAGGAGGGGAGGGGTATAGAGATAGTGGGAGTGGAAAAGACTGCATGAATGAATATGTGAGAAATTCAGAGATGAGCCTGTTCAGTACTGAAGGTTTGGTAGCACCATGCATTTAGGCTATTTTGGGAATGACCTTCGCGAGTCCCGCTTTAGCTACTGGTCTGATTTCTGTTAAGTGACTGTCCGTGCTTGCATTATGCAGTTTACAATAAAACACAGGGAAATTCATAACACAAAATTCTCACAGTCACTTGTATATATGTTGTAAACTAGTTAGCGGCACATGCTCCTTACGGTTTTACTCCTGAGTACTGAGTACCAAAGCTTTGACAGACCTGCAGTGCCTACATGAGTGACAGTAGCTAGGTTTGATAGGACAGTCGGTTCCCACAGAGTTTAAGAATTCATTGTCTCCAAAAACCTTTTAAAACTGTACAGAAACTGTCACTGTGCCTTGTTAGAGAAATGTGCTATGTGGCTAAATTCTCATTTGAGTTTGAAAAGACAATTCGATACAAAAAGGGCAGTAGGTCGCTTGATAGCAGAACATTTGTTCATCTTGCGAGGAAGCTGGATTGCAAGATCACGCAACCTCACGAATCCATCTTGCCAGGCTTCAAGCTATGAGCTTGAGGCTGAACACAGCCGTCTAACTAATCGGTGTCTTGAACGCGAACTACTGGAAGCTGCAGGCACGGTTTATGTGTACCAACCAAGGAGTGAAGAGTGAAGGGACAGTTCGTTTGGAAAACAACAACAGACACTCCTCAGAACCTTAGCATAAATGCAGCTATAGTATCAGTTGTACCAAAACTGTAGAGTATCTGCTGTATATTTAATTAAAGAAGAACATTTGCTCCACTGGTGGTAGCGCTCTTACAGTTGATCTGATTGGTTGAGATAGTCAGATTGTTCTTCCAATCACCTGAAGTACGTTTTGAAAGTGCCTTTCCTCTTTCAAAACACTTTCTAGCTGTGACTTTGCCAGTGGTGTAACAAACCATCTGGTGCCTCAAGTTAGAACATTTAGCCTCTAACATCTGACTGTTTGAAACACTGAGTAGTCCTATGCTGGCATTGAAGTGCGCCATAAGGAAGGTCTTCTAAAGTGAACATACATGTATTCTGATGTAGAGATACGAGCTAACTTTATTGAAAATGAGCATAACTAAGGATTACGTATATAAAACCACATTAAACCTTCTGTAACATAAAGACTGGCTGCCAGAGAGGCAAAACTGTGTGTTAGGGTTTAATGGGCCTGATGTGGTGTAATGGAATGAAATGCACTGGAATAATACCAATACTCGGTCTCTGTGTTGTATTATCTCTTCATGATTTTTAGCTCTACCACACACTGAACTAGCTTTAATTCTTTCCAATGAGGTAAATCTGCAGCTGCTGTCACAGACAGTCTGCTAATATTCCCAAACATGTTCCCATGTACATCATCCTTATCCTGCCTCTTGTCTAAATCTGGAATGTATACATGAATATTAAATAAACTCAACAACTGCAGTCATGAACAGGACGGGGTGAAACATTCACACATACTAGCCTTTAGATACACAAGCACACATACTGTACCATAGCTACACACACACACACACACACACACACACACACACACACACACACACACACGGATACACATGACTACTCCCACAGTTAATCAGACATGGCATTCAGTCTGGCCCCAGCATCCACTTGTACAGTCGTGAATGAAAGCAAATGTAAATTCTGAATTGAATGGGTTGTCATATGAGACATAAAATTAACAGAGAGAGATAGGAAGACCTGAGAGATAAAGTCCGCCGACTGTTGTTCAGTCTGTTCAGAGACAGACTCTCCACTCAAAAGACAAAAATTCCTTTCATCTGAGAGGCGTTCTCTGGAGGCGCAGACACATTGTAGCTGTTTCTGCAGGGTGGAGTGTCTGCGAGTCTCGGGGGCCTTCGTATCACATGCTTCTACTCTCTGATGGTCCAGATTAATTCCAGTCAGATTCATGGCGTAATAGTTGGTCGCTGTCCAGAGGTGGCTGTGGCTCAGCTTTCAGCGCAGCTCCTCAGCCGCATGTGACAAATATACGAGCACCGTAAGTATGATTTAATGTCAGCCACATGGGGATATGCATGGCATATGTATTATAATGAAGCCCAGCTTGTGCATCTGTACAGAATATGGCCAATGTCAGGATTTACAGAGGTTTGTGCAAAAGTGTTGTTAGTATGTGGTTTTTGTGTCTGTGTACGCAAAACATTTACAAAATGCGAATGTATACAAGTATGTATTTATTGTATCTATGTCTAAGTACACACACCTTAGACTGATTATGGCTGCTTCTCATATTGACAATAATGTGGGATGTTCAGAATTGTTATGAAAAACCAAAACCAAATAGAGACAGAAAACTGAAAAGAAAGTGAAAATGATAAAAGTGAAGTTAAAAAGTGAGCAGGATACAAACACCTGTACAGCTTGCTCCAGGCATAGTTTTCGCAGTCCTGGAACAACACCAGCATGAGGCGCAAAGCTACGACATTAGACTAATGTGATTGGTCAGTTTTTAATGATGGTGCTGGAGCAACATTGATTATAATGTTCACCAGCGTGCCGATATCAGAAACACCAATGTTCACCAGGTAATGTTTACAACCTTGGTGTAGCACGCTAGCATTAGCTAACTAGCACTATTCACTAAGTACTGCTGATGGAAATGGCAATAGTTTGCTGGTCGTTGATCATAAATGGTGGTAGATGAAGCGTCAACTGATCATCAAAGAAGTTGGCAGTCATCTTCTTGGGAACATGAATGCCATCTAATGGTTGCCGAGACATTTCACCAAAAAGCAAAAAAAGTTAAGTTAATGGGGACTCGAGGAAAAGTCAGGGGGATCAGTAGGATTCATCCTCTGGGGACCACCAACGTGGATATCCATTCTGTAGACATTTCAGTCAGTCAGGTCCAAAGTGGCCGATCGTCCATCCATACAGACATGAAGCTGGCCAAAAATACAACAAATAAAAAGAGTTATTGTTTTTGACCTTTCAAGTAAGTCTATGCAACATAAAGAGCAAACAAAGTGAACATGGAAGTCATCATTTGTCACTGTTATGTTCATTAGCATGCTACTGTGGTGGGCTGCTCTTGTGTCAGTGAAGCAGGAGCATGTTAAAGCCATTCACTCCAAACAATGGCTGTCACCCGGGGTCAGAGGTCAGCCAGAGGGGTCGGGGGTCAGCTGTGATCGGTTGGTTTGGTTGTTAGGCTTCTGGCTTCGTGTGAAGTTGACCGGCTGTAACCTCTCAACATGCGCGCACGGTAATACAGGAAAAAATATTTACAGTATAAAATGAGGAATACAATCTTAAACTTTGACTGTATTTATTCTGATGTGATTTCACCCTGCACAGTTGTGCCAAGTGGAGAGGGAGACACATCTCCGTAATACTGTATACAGGAAGTCTTTATGGCCCTTTAACTCATGTTCAAAACTAGTTTTGTCCTTCTGATGTGTTGTATATCAGCGGCAATAAAAGTCCACTTTGCTCTGTTTTACTGCCTCACGTTTAAGAAGTTCAGCAACGTCGCTGCATTTGGTTTTAAAGTTCGTCTGATAGAATGTAAACCTCGAGCAGATAGATCTCTGACTTAGCAGCTGTTTATTCAGTGATGGCATGTGTGTCCGTCTTGTTTGTGCAGTTTAAGCTTGAGCGATGTGATTGAACTCAAAACACAGACACAGACAGCATATATGCACACAAAGAACAAGATTGTGTTTTGGATTTATTTGACTGTAAGGAGCCCTGAAGAGTGCTATTGGCGTCTGGCACCATCCGATCCACTATAACAGACTATCAACCGGATACATCAGCACTGAAATGGAAAAGTTTCCTCACTGGTGATATAATCCGCTAATGTACCTCTGCATCTAGACTTCTTATAAACACATTTGTGATGCATGGAATGTGATGCTGTGCTGCTTCTTTGTGCTTTTACATGATGCCATTTCTTTTGTGTGTGTGTGTGTGTGTGTGTGTGTGTGTGTGTGTGTGTTATGGCAACACAAAGATCCTGATGAGCTAAAGCTGGCCAGATGTTTTAAAGGTGCGGGCTGGCTCTAGCTGATGGAAAAAAAAATAAGAGAAAACGAGGAAGATCAAGCGAGAAAAGAAAGAAAAGAAGAATCTGGAGGACGGAGGACACGCAGAGAAAGAGGGTTGTGGGAAGTAATTGACAGCAGACAAAGAGGGCTCCGCGTAGACCAAACACCTGCCTGACTGCTCCATCATCTTTCTGCCTCACATCTGTTCAACCTTGTAAAATAAATGAGAGTGTTTATATGAAGAACCAGTGCTTATATTGCCAAAATATTTTCGAACTGAACTGAATTGGTTGGAATTGGATAGAGCCACTCAAATGAAAAAAAGATTCATGAAAAATACATCTTTGCATATAGAGAATATTCATTGACATGTTTCAGTGGCTGAAGCTGTGGAATATATGTTGCCTTACACAAACAAATGTAGCTGGTTGCATTCTAGAAAGTCACGCAGGAAGGACTGTATGTAATGCAATAAGCTGTTATCAAAACAATCAAAAAAGGGGCTCAGAGACTACTTTTTTTTTTTTTTTAAACTACTTTTGAGGTTTTAAAAAGTCGATTTTTCTTCAGTTCTGCTCATCAACCTGACTGTAGCAGCGATCCTCAGTAGTGGCCTCCGTTGACCTCCATTACAATATTTATGATTGCAGCGTTGTCAGGAGTTAGAGGGGAAATGCACTCTACATCTTCATGAGAACCAGAGTCTCTGGTGAGTGCTGAGTTGAGTGAGTGGCTCAACTTGCTAGCTTAAAGCCAGTGTACAGAGAAGCAATCTGGCTGTTTAAAGTTTTATTCACAGTCGGCGACCAAATGAAACTCACGGATAATGTAACTGAACAAAATATGAAACAAAGGTGCGTCCGTTTTAATTCAGCATTCTTACATATTATGTCTTTCATTGGAGGCTGCGTGTGGGTCTGATCACTGGTACTGCTCATTCATTTAACCCCCTGTAGCAACACGTATCATTTCTCATTACCACCATGTCTGTCTCTTTTCTTCTAATCAGTCAGCATGTTAAAAGCCATGCCCAATCTCAACTACAGCTTCCCCTTCATGACTATTTCATTTCTGTATCATTATCCTTTATCCTCTAATGGCCCTCTAACAGGCGCACAGTCTGACTGCACTCGGCTAGCTCTGAGGGTTTTCCCCAGTATACGGTAATTGCTTCTTTTCTGTCATTCTCCTCCTTTCCTCACATTCCTCAGCTCCTTTCATTTACCCTTGCCTTTTCATCTACTGTAGTTTGCCTTCTGCTCCTGTGCTTCTCCTCAGTCTTATGCTCCCCCTCCTCCTGTTTTCCTCTCCCGACTCTATCCCAACCAGATTCTCCACTTTCGCATGCCGTTATCTTCCCTTTTTGCCGCTCTGTTGCTCCTGAATTTCAGTTTCTTCCCCTTCTCTCCACCCTCCTCCTTCTCTTCTCACCTCTCCTGGCTCTCTCCCTGCTACCGAGCGCTTTGAACTCAGGTAGCTGTGCAGCATTCCTCGACGTGACCCCCGGGAGCAAGGTCAGAAGAAAGAGAAGAAAAAAGAAAAAAGAAAAGAAAAACTATTTCAGCTGTTTCTATAGCGACCCTGAGCCCAGGGGCTCCACTGTGGGGTCAAAGTGACCGTGGGGCCCTTCAGTAAGTTCTGCTAGACTTCAAAGCTCTCATTGTGTTTTCTGATTTATCGGAGCTGATGCTGAAAGGGTCAAATGTAGACAGTCCCATATCTCTGCTGCTCATCTCTGTCTTTACACACACACACACACACACACACACACACACACACACACACACACACACACACACACACACACATGCTGTGGGTCAAGTGAAGACTGACATGGTCCCACGTAGTTGCTAAAAGTTAAAGCACATGGGCTTGTCTCACTAGTTCTCTACCTTACCGTGCGTAAACAAAGATCACATTTAGTGTGAGTGCTGCTTTCGAGGGGGGACTCCCAAAGGAAAGGCTTCAGAAAAGAACATTCAAAATCAAAGCATCAGAGCCCAAGTTATCTGGACCTCTACAGACCAAAAATGCCAAATCCTACATTTCCGATGATGCAACTCAAAAGCGTCCTTCGTTAGACCCTCCTGACTTTCTGAATGGCCGCTTCTTCCAAACTCCACCTCTCCAGTTTGTAAACAGACTGCAGGGATGACGTGTTTTGTTAGCATCACTCCGGTTCCCTCGACAAAAAGCCAAGAGGATTTTTCAGTTGGGTTTTGAATTATTGCAGAATATAGACTTTGTGGCACAAAAATTTATCATACTTAAAAGTTTTGTTTAGCAAAATCTTCACAAGTAAGCACCACTTTTTTTTTATTTCTTTGAAGCATAGATGCAATCGTGAGGGGGAAAAAAGCTAATATAAGGCTATAAACTACAACACCACTAAGCGTCTTACTATTCTATATCATACACATTTATACTAGACACACACTCTAAATTGATCTATCAAAAAGTTGCAATGTTAGATGAGTGTTTTCAATGTGATGACTTTTAACTGGTTAGCAACCAGCTTTTTTAAGACACATGAGCGCTTTATAATTCAATCATGGGGTATTCACGGACATATTTTACGTCCCAGAACAAATCCTGAACATTTCTTACACTTTCTTACTCAACTGGAAGTACAAAAATAGTAACTTATTAACAGTAGAAATTGTCAAGCACCAAATGAGGTAACCCTGATGACATCACAATGACATCCTCTGGCATTTTTTTTTTCAACCACTGGTATCAACCCATCAGAGACACAGAAGACATTATACGAGTCATGAGTCGTCCTCGTGATGAGTAAACTGACCTTCAGGTGTAAAATTGGCCGAGGCACTTAACCTCTAAGATTACTTAAGTACTCGTACTCCAAGGTCAAGAAGGAACATCCACAGCCACATCGTCGTAGCTGTTCTAAAGACATGCATTCATTCATCAGCTGAGTCAGTACAAATGTTTTGATAAAGATAGTGTGCAAGTCCACACTGCCTGTTTTGTTTGTTGCTCCGTCAGACCCATCCTTCCTGTAATGTGCAGAGACACCGTGTGTTACTGTAATAAGAGGTTTGGTACTTCAGGCAGGCTGACGCGCAAATTAAAAGATCAAACTTCTTTGCGGATCAAGTTACAGTAGTTTTCATGTGAGAAATCCTCTGATAATTCGGGACCGTCCTTTCTCTGACAGTATAGCCTCTTCTCTCTCTTTGCAGTCAACCAAGCTTAACTGTGTGTGTCTGTGTGTGTGTGTGTGTGTGTGTGTGTGTGTGTTTGGTTTTCATGAAGAGTTTCTATGAAACATGGATTATGTCTTTGTTCCTGTCTGGCAGATCAAAGGCTTGTGGTATTTCATGACCAGCTCTCTTGTTGTGGCAAGTTTTCTTTTCTGCAGTCTCTTTCCTTTGCTGTGTGTACATGTGTCTGAGTGTGTGTCTCTGAGTGTGTGTGTGTGTGTGTGTGTGTGTGCGTGTGTGTGTAGCTGTTTTCTGTTCATAGAGACGGACGGCTTCCAGTGTGGGCCACTGTTTGTAAATTGCGGTTTGGTGTTTGTTATTGCAGATTTATACCAGGTCCAAGATGTTTATCTGCTGCCTCTTGTTGGTTCGGGGTTATGAAAGCTACTTTTCTTGATGGTTGCACATACCAAACATTCTGCAGCAGAGGAAGAAAATGAAGAAAAGCCCTTTCCCCACTGGGGTTCAGGCTGCATTGAGACTGAGCCTCGCTGAACCATTTAGAACTTGTTCTTTTGTTTCTGCATGCAATTTCACACTTCAGAAATACATTTTAAAAAAAGCTTATAATTCAATGGCAACATTCTTCACTTTCTTTTACTTTAAGCATGCAGAGGGTCCTGCGTTGAGTTTGAGCACTGAACCAACAACTGATGCAACCAACTGTAATCCAGTCACTTGGTCTACATCTAAATTCTCCAGTCTCCCCTGTGGTATAATAATATCTGCACCTCTCAGCTCTGTCCCGCAGCTGTGAAGGTTACAGCTGCAATGTCAGTAGCTTTTCACTGGAGGGAGCCACACTCACATTCTTGTTGAGCAGCGCAGCATTTAGTCATACATAACATTATTGCAATAAAGGACAAAAACATTACATAACACAAGTCTGACTTAAGGAAAGCACGGGTACAATCGCCTTCTGAACTTGTGCTTTGTTGGAGAACAATTCAAACTCATTAGGCTGGATGATTGTCACAATAGGGACACATTTTGCACCGCAGCAACATAAAGATACAGCATCTGCAGTTTTTGACAGAGACAGTACGTTACTCCATTTCAGAAGATCTCTGATAGTTCAATATTATTTATTCTAAAACTTTAGGGACTGTATGAAAAACCCCAACCTGCAGAATTACAGGTTGGCTGACTTGATGAAACACTGAGAAACCCTTCCATCGATAGTCAAAGACAAGACAAGATTTTCTCATGATTGCCAGATGATGAGGAACAAAATACCATCTACAGGTCACTCATACAGAGTCAAAATCACAGTAATAATTTTGATATTAATCAATAATTCGAATTAATAATTCTAATATCCTTGATCCACTTCTGGTGATCATCTTGGTCCTCTGGTCTCGGACGGGGGCATCCTTCGTAGAGTGGTGGCTTGTGTACACTTCAATTGAGTTTACATGACTGTTGGAGCAGCTCAGGCTCTTTCAGATTTCCTTCACGACATTGTCAAAAGTATCGTGACAGAGAAAGTAAATATAAAAGTAGACAACAATTCATTTCTTAGGACAGACATCTCCGGTAGATGCCACCACAGTAATGGTGACCTGTCTACTCACAATACTTGCCCGGATTCTAGTATCATGAAGAATCCAGATTTGATTTCATTCTAATTTACTAGCTTAATAGAGCATTTAGTTCACAGCTCGAGCAACTAATCACATTAGAAAGGAAATTAGTAATCGCCAGTTGTTGATTGCAAACAGCTGATCATATTAAGCAATGAGAAAAGCTCCTGGTTCACAAATAAGCGAGGGCACTGTATGTCCCCTGTTCAGTGCTTGCCCACTGATAATAAACACCAGCTGCACTATGAATGTTTAAAACGTTTTATTAGTCTCATAATTCCCTGATAACAGGCACTCTCTCATTCTCTAACAAACAGACCTACCAACCTACAGAAATGCACCAGCTAACTCTGAAAGGCCCAGCTGATCTGTCAGCTGATCCCTCAGCTGATCCTTCAGATGATTGTTCACAGGACAGTTTCTGTTTCTCTGGACTTAATATTTCTCCGTTGGTAAAACTCTGCCTCAGTCTTCATGATCCAGATCTCTCTATAAACTCATCATCTATTGGACCAGAAATCATTTTCCTCCCCTCATGTCATGTCCAGCTCTTTGACCTCTTGGCTGTTTTGTCCCGTTGGGTCTGTATGCGTATGCTGCTTGGTAGTCGACCCCTGAACCCTGAGGTTCATCTGATGGAGGAGGAGCAGGAACATGGCCGAGACGAGGAGAGCCACTCCTGCCATGAGGAATCCCGTTCCGTAATCACTCATCTTGTCTATGAAGAACCCTGCAAGGAAAAGTGCGAGTGAACGATTTGCAGCTTCCGTATCATACTGTCGTATTTCATCTAATGACAACAATAATTCCTGACTGGAATGCGCTATTGCTGGCCAAAACATTGCAAAATTACAATAATTGTATCATTTTGGCCTCGCTCACTGACAGTTATGAACGAGGCAGAGATAAGGAAGAGAGCATTGCACGAAGATTAATTTTAGCGGAGGGCAGTAATGCCAGTGCCGTCCTCCCGTGAAGGAAACATAATTAGAACGCTTTGATGAATCCTCAACATCCATCAACTCCCTGCTCTTCAAAGTGCTCAAAGTACTGAATGGTACAGTAAATAAGTTAGAAATAGCCTGTGTATCAGGGGGACCATGTTAAGTTATAAATAGGACACCACCTTCACATTAATTAGCTCTTAACTTTATTTGAGGTCAGTTTGAGCCTTTAGCATTACCTTTAATTGAACATTTACATGTGATGGTAGTGCTTTAATCCTAATTAGGAGGTGTTCAGGAACAAGGACTAATGGAGATAACTAAAAGAAAAATGAAGAGAAGAAAGACAGAAACGGAGAAAGTCCTACACACACACATTCTGCGTAGTGAAAGAAAAGCAACCACCACATTTCAATAGCTCAAATCACTTCTACCCTGATTTTTGCCACACAAAAGTCTTCTTGTAAATCCATAAATACCTTCACATGAATCCAACCCACAGTTATGTGGATGTATTATTTTTCCACTGGAGTGGTTTCCCCAGCTGATTTGCTGCTGCCTGTGCTCAGGGGCAGGACGCTTTCTGGCAGGGGCTGCTGTGTCTATGTGCCAAAGTCAAGCTGGGTGTTTCGCAGGCTGTATTTATTGCTATTGTTTAGAGTTGTGTGTAAAAATGGGTCACCACCTCAGTAATCAGGCTCAAATGTTCAGCGGTTTGTTGGAAGCGCTTTGGGTGGTATGGCTGCAGTCCTGTACGGTATATGTTCAGTGGACACGAAGAGAAGATTTAATTGTAGCGGATGCGAGCGCCGGCGGTGTCTGCCACTTTGGTTTAATAGCTGCCTAAGTATTTTTTTTATTTTTCACAGTTGAATAGATTAATGAAGATAATTGAAAACACTTCCGCTTTCCAGCCTCTGACAAACCTGTCTGTTTACTTTCAAATGTGTTAAAATGTACTCCGGAGGCACGGTTAGTGTTAGGTGCACAGATAAGGGGATTGATCTTCCTTTCCCAATCCATGCTTCTCACAAGAGCAATGTACACCATGAAAAGCTGACAAGAGGATTTTAATACTGAGAGAAGAGGGCTGAAATTCTTGCAAAATACTACATATGGAAGATATTATCTAATGTGTTTGCTGGATCTTTTATGCATCTTCCCATAACTTAAAGGTAGGGTTGATAAATTATAAACCTGAGAAAGTAAGCTAGATTTTGAAAGTATTCAACTGCCACCTCTTTGCCTTTGGGCCTCTCTCAGAAGCTCCTTCCAAGAGGAGCTCAGCTTTGTTTGGTATTAAGAAACTTTGACTGCACTTGTACTGATTCTGATTGTGTCACTAGCCCGCCAATAGTTTTAGCAGTATATCAACCAGGGCCTTGTGGAAGGCTCTGGTAATGCGCAATGAATGCACAGGTAGTACATAGTTTTGGTAGACAGGCAAGTAGATATTAATCATAATCATAACCACTACGAAGAGTGTTTTTTTTTGGTGATGAAGCCTTGGAGATGTGTCACTTTAATCTGCTGCTCTCCTCAGCTCTACTGTCCGTTTTAGTGTCTTTCAGTGCACTCTTTTGGTTCCCAACGTTACAACGTATTATCAGTGTTATTTTCTGACAAATTAGCCACCTGTTTTCAGTGTGAAAGCTTTGATACACCAAAAGGCAGACTGCTGACTGCTGTTCAACCAAGTAGAGCATTTAGCTGCCAGAGAGCTACATGTTCCCTTATGAGTAAGTGGCAACCTAAACAGAGCGAAAAAGAGAGAGAATGTTGGACTTACATTCATCAGTTGGCCAGAAATATGACTCCAAATGAATGCTTATGTTGCTCAGTATGGATGTGCAATCAATTGCACCTTTTCAGTTTAAAATATTGTGTCAGTATTGTGTTTATGGTTTTTGGCTGACCCCAAGTGATCAAAGTATCATGTTTTGCTGAATTTTGCCCATAGATTTGACCAAAAAGAAAAAAAAAGAAAAGAAAAATCCTATTTGTCATCAATAAGACGTTTTGTTTTTTCTACTCTGTTATCTACAGTTTTGCCATTTTGGTATCACGGTTGTTCACATGTTGTGTCGGACACAGTGTATGAACCTGGACAAGAAACTGAATGGAAAGTCAGCGGTGGAGAAAAACTCCATTCAAATCTTTGGGAAAGCAACCAGCCATGAAATTAACACAACCATAAAGTATCATGATATTATAATTTTTGCACAGCTGCTCTCTGAATATAACAACCTCAGCTCCGGGGATGGAGCATCGGCAAAATTCCTGATTAATTGAAGGGTGGTGCTGCATGTCATGAAGGTATAAAAATCTCATTTTGGCTGAATAGGCTCACTGGGCTGTAGTTACAAAGCTGAACGCTGTATAGGCACATCCATTGTATGAGATTTAATGTGCTGGAAGAATGGGCCCAGGAAAATGATAGACACTGTGACCTTGACTTAATGATTTGGGGTTTTTGTGAAGAAAAAAGAAACATACGGTAAATTAAATACAATTCTATTCTCCCGCTCTGCGCAGCTTAGTGTTTATTTCTTGCTGCCAGCCAGTTAGCACGCCGGAGCAGATCACAGGGAATTTTACAGCAACAACTCAAAGCTGAAATCCACTTCTTTTTGATATGCAAAGTAAGTACACCATGTACTTGCGCTATCAAAGCATCTTTCTCACCCACCAGCAATAGGCGGTCCAAGCAGTCCTCCGCTGCTGCGAATGAGCATGAAGAACCCCAGTGCACTGCCGAACCTGTGGACCCCCACGACCTCAGCCAGCACGGTGATGTGGATGGCGACCGTGGCGCCGAACACCAGGCCGTAAGCTGCGCTGAAAGCAGCCAGCTCTGAGAACGTCGAGGCCAGCGGGCAGAGGAGCAACACAGTGGCCAGCAGAATCACGGTAGCGGCCAACTGCTGCACCTGGTCGAGGCAGAGACACCCATACACACTTATTTGCTGTCTTGCCAAGAATGAATTGCGATCAGATGCTGCATATTCAAGCCACCCAGCAGCTCATTAACTAGCTAGCTTGACTCTCCATAAAAATCAGTCTATCAAGGTCATATTTGTCATAATTAGCCACTTGGACTCTAGGATTAACCGATTAGACATTGGAGGTCAAAGGTCAGTGATACCTCACAAAACACATCTTCGGACATAATTCAATAACCAAGAACTACATTTAATAAAGTGCTGTGGTGACAAATCCTAAAATCCTGGAATATGTTATCATTCCCTCGTCTCAGAGTCAATTGGTTATTTGAAAAGGTTTTCGGTTACCCCACTGGAGGCGGGAAGTGGTTGCTAAATGAGACTTACCTCACTAGTCTATACTTTAAAGTGAGTGTACTATAGTGTAGCAAGATGCTTACTGATGAAGTTCTCTGACTGAGATATAGTTAGTTTATAGCCGAACATAAGCTTTTTACTTCTGGTGATTGCATGTACAACATGTATAAGTATCATAAACTCGTGTTGGCCACAGGGCTTTTTTTCTTATCTTATGCTAGTTTCCAGGTCAGCTCACAAAAATATGTTACCCTGCAGCACTCTATATCCTTTTGGTGAATTCCTTCAAAGTCTTTACCACATAGGCTTAAGTATAGGGGCTTTATGCTAACTAGATAACAGCATTATACACATGATGATGTGCTGTCCCATATTTGTTTGGCGTATGAATTTATGTGACACCGCTGCTTTCAGTTATGTCCGATCAAGATGTCTTTTCCCTGGTCAACAATTAAACTCAACGTACCGTCTGCACCAGTCTTAAGTTTGCCACCCAGCCAAAGAACACCCTTCCAAACAGGTCCAACACTGCAGATATGGACATGAGTGCCGCCGCCTGGTACTCCTCGATCCCCTTGCTACGAGCATATGGAACCAGGAAGAGAGCCGGGGCGAAGAAACCCAGTGCAGCAAACAGCCCGAACATCGAGTAGACCATGAATCTGCTGTTGGAGATGAGGGTGTAATCAACGTAGTGAAGGATTTTGGTCTTAGTCCTGTTGTTTGAGTCTTGCACTTTCATGGTTGAGTTAGTTATCTCCTCTCGACATGCTTTGACTGTCCCCTGATCAGACGCCTCAGATATCCCTTGCTCCTCTGCCTCTAGGTAGGTTGGTTTACTCTCTTCTGAGTCGTCTCTTGGTAGCAATTCCAGGCACAAGCCCTCCTCTTCGGCTTTGTCACAAGTCACATCCCTGGTTGCTTTAAGGGGCCTCAGCAGCATCCCACAAACACACAGATTGAGCTGCAGACCTCCCAGGATCAGCAAAGCGCCCCTCCAGGAGTAGCTGTCAATCAACAGCTGGAACAGAGGTGTGAGGACAAACGTAAGGATGCACTCTCCAGCGCTGGCCAGAGCGTTTGCCACCGGTCGCCTCTTCTCAAAGTACGAACCCAGCATGGTTACGGTGGGGGTCCACGTCAATGCATAACCAAAACCTACAGCAGAGGAGACCAGTGAATGTCACATGTTGTGTGTATGCTTATAAATTTGTGTTGTGCGTCTAAATCACTCACCGTTTAGGAACCCCACTGTTAAGTAGAGTTCAATTAGGTTACGAGCAAAAGCCCCCAACATGACGCCTATGCTGCAGATCAGTCCTCCGATCATCACTACAGAGCGGTGGCTGTAGCGAGCACTCAGAGCAGATGCTACAGGAGCTGCAGAGGGACACACAGGGCATTTATACAGAATCCTATTCAGGACATAAATAGTATATCTTCAACAAAACTGAAGTATGACTATGCACCACTAATTTTTTATGATATTCTCTCGAAAAAAATAATCCTGTCCGACTAATATTCTCAATGAAAACAGACATTAAGTCAAACCTAAAAGATTTAAAGGGGTTTAAGTTATTAAATTAATCCCAGTGCCTCTTGCTCTGCCTGGTAGTTCCCACATTTGCAGCAGATAATAATTTAATTTGCCCACACACTCATTTGGTCAGAAAATTGAAGCAGACTTCTGGAATTTTCCCATGATTTAAGTGTTAGGATGTATTAAAGACAAGCAAGGACTTGGCATCTGGAGTTGAACAATCTACTGAGATGTAGGAGAGAGCCACCTGGTGGTCAAAAGCTCAACAAGCCTGTTTGGCATCAATTTCAGACAGGAGTGGAGGGAATGTGAAAGATATGCATGTGTAATTTAAGAATTATTTTACAAAATGGGCAGTAAGAAACATAATGGTTCCTGTTTTGTTGTTGATTTTGTGTAGATACAGTTGTTTTAAAGAGAAGAAAGATTGTGATAATTACCTACAACGTGAATGGTAGCCACTGCAATAGAGGTAATCCAAGATGTTCCTGTTGCAGTGGTTCCAAAGTATTGGTGTATCGCTACATAAAACACACCAAAGGCCTTAATGACCCCAAATGTCAGGCCAAAGACCAGGAAGCAGGAGAGCAGGATGAACCAGGCGTAGCCACCATCAGGGGCCGCTGCTGCTGCCACAGCTGTCCTCGCCCTGTGAGCCTTCACTGGAGAGTCCATGTTGATCTGCAACACTCAATTGTCTGGGGAAAACACACCAATAAAAATGATAATTGTTACACAGGGATGTAAGTAACAACTTTCACTTACTGTAATAATGTTTTTATTTTTTTCATTTCCAGTATTTTTTTTTATTTTATTTTATTCTTTTTTACATTTCAAGTCACGTTCGTTGAAGCAGTAAAGAGAATGAAAAAATCATGATAAACCTGGTCAGAGAGGAACAAAAGAAATAGGATGAATCCAGAGCGGCTAACAGAGAACAAGCGCTGTGTCTGCAGCAGCTCAGTGTCAGACTGCTACAGCCCTGTGAGACATGCGGGTGCACCCGGGCTGGGGCTGGGAGCATGTGAGCGGTACAAGAATTTTCATTGTCCTGGGTTATGGTTAGCATCGTTATGCCGCAGCATAAGTAAATTAAAAGTTGCATTTAATTTAATCAATCAATGGTTTAATGCACCACCTGATAAACACGCTAAGTGACCCAAATCAAATACACCCACAATGATGAGTGACAATGCTGTGCACATGGTGGATACCCTGACTGTGACTTCTATATCACCTGAACGACTCTCTGCTTCAGTGAAGTTCCTGTTTTGAAAACAATGCCAGTGGTAACTGTGACCGCCGAGCTCCATTCAGCTCCAGACTTTTTACAAACGTATTGAAGCCCAGTGGGGCAGACGGGTAGTTTATGCTTTGAGAATGAACAAGCAGAGAAGTTGAACTTAGAGCAGTTTGAACAGGACTTCTGGGGGCACACGAGTCATAGAACTGGTGAGTACAGTAAATTCCCTGATGCCATGTGATTCTCTCTAGAGTATAACATCTACTCACTATGTCTTGTGTGTGCTCGGCTGTATTTTTGTTTTAATGTGGGTCTTTGTGTTTGTCTAAATATTTCTGTGTTGTGTTCTACATATATTTGATTCTGTTAAAGTAGCTGATAAACCAAGTAGCTATTAAACGTAAACACTCTTTAGAGCTCTTCTATATATTGTCTGCCATTTTTGTTTAATTGCCTGAATTTTGCCTTTCTGGCTAATTCTGGATCAGTAGTGGTATGCACGATCTATCTACATGTGCATCATTTACTGGTTATGGTCAGTATACACAGTGTGGCTGCGTGTTCCTCAATCTAATGGATTTATCATATTAAAATCATATATATCATATACTGTATAACATTATCACCGTCACCCCCCATTTTCCAACTGTAACCTGGTAAAGTTTACTCATAGTACATTTAAAGGGACCTTCTTTTAATTTTGCTACAGTACGTTTTTAGACAAGTGATTATAATTATATAATAATATAATATAATTTTGCTTGAGTAGAATTAACTTTTGTCCAGGGAAAATATAATTTCCTTCCCTGTTTGTACAGCAACCACCGAATTTGGGTAGCCCATAGGATTTTGAACGCTTGTGCCTCATTTGCCTTGACAATCTAAATAAACAAAATCTCTTTGTTTTCATGACTGAATAAACAGAATGAATAAACTGACATGACGGACAGGATGACACAATTTCGTACTGTTTCACTTTGTTTATACGTGGCGGACCCTGCCTACTATACCGCTTTATTTATGAACACCATATGAAACTCTTATAAATCTGCTATGAATTCAACCTAAAACATCAGTCACCACAGGCACACCAGGTGCAATTTACTGGCATTAGATACCATCTGACATTTATCTGCAAGAAACATCTTTATTTAAGCAGAATAGATCATTTGTGACACAAGGCCATTCTAGGACAGCTTAAACACACTGTGAGAAATTATCACAGCAGTGTTAACGTCAGTCTGGAGAAGTGAATAAAGGGTGGAACTGTGCCATGGTAAGCTGTTTTTCATTTCTGCGGACGACAGTCAGTGCAAGTAGATTAAATCTACGATGCATGATAGGATTTAGCTCAGTTCCTCTCTCCATTAATGAAAAATACATAACACACGCAGAAATAATAATAATTGTGCTTCACAGACTGCATAAGAACCTGTTTATAAAGGATTTTCAAGCATTTTAATTATGGAGATTACCCACTGTGCATGTGATTGGACGAGACCAAAATCTGGATCATGACCCCAAAGCTCACAGTACAAGCTGAGGTGAATCAAAATCACAATAATTTACAATTTTACCTTCACACACTTGATATTACATGTAAAATCACCGTACCTGTTGTGGTCAAAATGAAACTATCATGCTCCTCCTGCCAGCCAGCTGTACAAGCTTGTTGTGGCGCTGTAACCTGATGCCATGTCACATGAAGTGGTGGCGGTGGTGGCGGTGTCGATCACCCAGCAGAAGGTGCACCATGCCGGACAGGCATGTAAAAAGTGTAAAGGCAACGAGAAGGGTTAAGAACCATGTTAAGGAAGTCAGACATGTGCCTTGTCATGTGAAATCCTTGGCTGGACTTTATGTGTAACACAAGTGCACGAGCTGCGAACCTGGACAGACCTTTGTAACCCACTGCCTTTCCATGCGTCAGTGTGTCGACACGCTGAAAACAAAAACGCATGCAGCATGCAGCACGCAGGGCAAAGTTTCAAGACCGTTATGTAAGTTTTTGTTTGTACATGTGAGTGCATGTGATTCAGGGATAAGAGCATGAGCAGTTTGGCCACATGCTGCGCATATTATGTGACATCATGTGAGCAACGTTATCTATTGCACGGGACAGCAGCTCTACTATTATGAATCGGGTAGGGAAATGTAAATTATTCCAGTTATTTCCTTCTAACAGACAGCTGTGATCAGGGGTGCAAACAACTGGTGCACATGCCCGATAAAAATAGATGATGTGCAGCAGCAAACCCTTATCTTAACCCTAACTCTGGGACACAGACACCTTTGCTTACTGGAGTAGGGTTTTTCTCCATACAGTCTCTGGTAAGATAGCAACCAAGAAGACAAGTGTGTTAGTTAATCATTATCTGTTAAATTTCTTTTTCTAGTCTGCTTTTTCCCCCAGTAAGCAAGACAAAAAATAAAAAATAGTTGGCTTAATTTGCAATTAGCTTACATCAGCTTATTTCTCTGGTTTTAGGATTTGCAATCTTTCATCAAAATGTCCAAAAAGCATGCCACACTGAGTCATTACATGGCGTTCAATCATCTACGAAAAAAAAACTGTGGTTTAGGGGATGAGTGGAAGAAGAAGTTGGTCTTGGTGTGTACTGATGGAGCTGCTGTCAGTGTGGGAGTTTAATGGGGTCGACCCCAAATTATGTCAGATATTAGCCTGCGGGGATTCCCTTGTGCCCATTGCACAGTTCCATACTGTGCAGCTTTTAATCGCTCCATTGTCAAGTTGCAAAGCTTTATTTTACAAAAAGGGGGTGCAAAAAGAACAGAGCAGCTAAATAGGATATGTGCTGAGAAAGGAATTGCATTTGTGAAATCAGGAAAGTTTCACTATTTCAGATGGTCTGCATGGAGCCAAGATTCAGCGCTGATGTTATTGAGGCTTTTACCTGCCATTCAAGTTCCAGTGGCTCAACGTGATGACAGTGTCCTGAAACACCTCAGCGCGGAGCTCACGGTAGCTGCTGGACTGCTGACACTTCTGCTTGACACTGAAGGCAAGTACAAGAAAGAGACTGTTTCAAAGGCTGATGCAGACCATGATAAGACTGAGGATTTGAGAGGTCTCATTCAGGAGTTTGAAAGCCGATATGAATATCTCAAGTGATCATATTTGATCCTTCAACTTGGTCTCAGGAAACGCAAGACCTGCACAGTTTTGGCAACACAACACTTGGTAACATAGTTCAGAAACATGAAGCCTGCTTGTCTCTTGACAGAGACTCCACTGTCAGAGAATAGGTGCGTTTGAAGCAAGCAGGACACCTGGCTGCTTCCGCTGTAAACGACTTACTCAATACAGCGAAGAAAACCAATCCATGTATCTACACCAACATCCAGAAAGTCCTTGTGTCACTCACACTGCCACTGAGTAGTGCCGCATGTGAGAGGGGATTTTCACGTCTCAAAATAACCAAAAGCAAGTACAGATCCTCCCTGTCAGACTCTAGCCTCTCGTCTCTGATACACATTCACTTGTCTAAGATGACAACAGACACTTTAGACCCAAAGCCAGCTGTTGACTTGTGGATTCAAACAGAAAATCATAGCATCTCCAGGTGCTCCCTTGAGAAGTGGACCACAAAAGATTATTTGCACCCCTGGTTATGACGTGGTTTATGCTTAATTGTTCATATTTCCAAACTGTATGTTTCACTTTAACTCCATCAGCAAAACGCTTTGACGATGAACACATTGCGTTATAGCATCAAGAACTTTCTTTCACATCTTTAGCGAATAGCCTACAGCACATTGAGATGTTCAAGGTCTGAACTGGGCCTTTTATAAGTTAACATAATGTAACCCCACACATAATAGTGCGTTCATCACGACATGCTGCTGATGCCTGATACAATAGATCAAAAAATAGACATCTGAAGATCCACAGAAATGACTCTTTCATGAAATCACGAGCCAGCTAATCAAGAATATCCACAGGCCTTGTTGTGAGCAGTTTTGTGGAGGAACTAATTTCTTTCCTGCCCGAACGGAAGTGTACATCTACTCAAGGATGAGAGTTCTCTATACGAGAATCCAACTGTTCACCCATAGTTCTACTGGTTGTATCTGGTTTCTTGCTGTTCTGATGGGTGTAGTTAATGAGCTATAGTTACCACACCAACCTATTTGGTCTCCCTCCTGGTTGGCTGCTACTTCTTTTGGGGTCACTCAGCCACTGGAGCCACTCTTTGCTGCCAGAGTGTCTCCATATTTTGTAGAAACCTATAATAGATAAACACGTAGCTAAAAACCAAGCAGCGTGTTAAAGGTATAGTGCATCAATAGTCATGTGTGGTTGCAGCAGTGCAAAGTGCGGAGGACTCAGACTTTAAGTCAGGGGGTTCACACTCCTGACAGCTTCTGGGAAGAAGCTGCACTTGTTCGGGTTTGAGGTTACGCAGCCTTCTACCTGAGGGGAGGGGAGTGAACAGTTTGTGTGCCAGGTGAGTGGGGTCCTTCATGATTTAACCACTTGTTGTAACACCATCCTGACAGCCACAGAGCAGTTCCCGTAGCAACCAGTGATGGAGAATGTCAGTATGCTGTCCACCACACACCAGTAACAAGAGGTCAGGACAGCAGCGCGCTTCAGCCTCCTTAAAAAGACTGGTGCCGT
Source organism: Diplodus sargus (assembly GCA_903131615.1). Lineage (NCBI taxonomy): Eukaryota > Metazoa > Chordata > Actinopteri > Spariformes > Sparidae > Diplodus > Diplodus sargus. The sequence goes on from CAEMYA010000008.1 coordinate 1,748,384, forward strand.
TGGTGGGCCTTCTTTATCATGCTGGCTGTGTTGGTGGCCCACATGAGGTCGTCGGAGATGTGCGGGCCCAGGAATTTGAAGGTGGACCCCATCGCCACAGCTGCTCCTCCTTCTTGGCAGTTAATGATTCTGCAAACTAATGATATGCTCATCGTTGACCTGTCTTATAAATGTGATGTCAGGTTGACGTCATGTGGTTATGACCTGACCTTTCATGTCGGTTGGTGGAGGGGATGGCTGGGATGTTAGAGGACATAAGGCAGCCAGGCCAGTGTCCAAACTTCAAAGCTGTTGGTGGCAACAAAACAGGTATTCTAAAGAAACTTACAGGAATGGAAAGTTTCAACATACGCGTGATGTGCAGGAATGTACATTGCCAAGATTTATTCTGCTGACTGGGTAGCAGAAATGCAGCAGTTTTCAATTAACAGCAATTTAACCTTAGGAGACTTTGATCAAAATAACAAAAGGTCCGACAATGTTAATATGCACATGATAAACACCCTCGTGCAGGGATAAAGCTGCAGACTCAGACAGCCGAGACAAGGTTCTGCATGGGGCAAGTCACAGCGTGGCGCCAAGCAACTCCTTTCATTTGCGATAAGCTCCCCCGTGCTCACCTCTCTCCTGCTGCCTCACAGCCAGCTCACACGAACTAACTCTGATGCTCTGCGTGTCAGAATGTGTCACAAACCAAAACCAAAGCAACAAGGTGCCGGCCGAGTCACGACGCAGTCCAACAGTCATCCAACTGCTAAGAAATCCTGTAAAAGCCATTTAAAACCTACGCTTGAATTCATCTGCTCCATCACCGCGCAACGTCGACTTTCTCAGTGACAAACAGGGAAAAAATGGAGATGTGACAGGACTTTTTACAGTCAGACGGCTTCATTGTCCCGCAAACAGCTCAGACACATGTCTTGTAAATTTGCCTTTTTAGTGCCTGTCAGTGATACAGCCTGACAATAAACTTTTGCAAACTATTAATGCAGCCTATGAACCGCCTCTTTTATGAGCCTACTGTGATGGAAATTTTGTACTTCATGAGGAGAAATGTGAACTGAAGTCTTACACAGGAATGTTCAATGTAACTGTTTAACGTGAACTGTAACCTTGTTTTCGGTTGTTTTATGACCCGTGTAATGTGTTGAATAATCACTGAAGGTTATCACCTCCTTCTCTGGGAACTATTTCCTTAAGTGCATGAGGGCATAAATGAGTAATAATCAGAGTGAAAACACACCCACAGAGACAGATAAACACCATGCTTTTCTCCTAAGACATTGAGTCTTCACTTTGTAACAGACCTGCGTGTTGCTCTGTAAATGCTCCTCTTGCACAAGATTAAAACCTTGTTTGAACTCTGAGCTGACTCCGATCTCCTTCCTCCAGTTCTAAATCATCGCAGAATTATTTTAACAACTACAGTTCACCTAAGAGGCTCAGCACTAAAGTTTGGAGTGTGCCAGAGAGCCACTGGGGACAAGAATCCGCACAAAGTCAAGTGCACAGTGTTTGGGCCAAGTTTCCTTTGCTTCTGAGTCAGCAGACAGAAAGTTTAGTTTTGCTTTAATAGGGTAACAAATTATTATTTATAGTCTATTGATCACATTAGATCTTCTGGAACTGTCAGCACAACACTAAGGCACTTTAATGGCAGCTTTAGGTTGGGTCAGTGGCCTCTCTCTCTCTCTCTCTCACACACACACACACATGCTAGCAACTTAGCAACATGACTGGGTGACTTACAGTTATCACTCACGGTGTGGTAACACCACAATAAACCATGGCCACTTTGGGGCTTTCCTCAACATGTTACAATATTTTTTTACTTTGTTTATATTTGGCGGACCCTGCCACCTTTCTAGCTTCAAACAGTCTTCTGGGGACCTTATTTTCCTCTTAGAACAGCTAGTTTATTTACTTATGAATATAAGATAATATAAGTCTGAGTTTGCATTATTACCTCATTAATATTCTGAGTTAGAATTTTTTCCTCTCCAAACCTACACAGTGTCACGCTTCACTTCGTTCAAATCATGCTGATGTGTGTGCATCACGACAGCCAGTTCCATGTTGCTGCGTTTGCATATTTATATTTCTGCTTTTCAATATTGTTGTGTCCACTCACTGCTTTAATTTGAGAGATTTGAAAGTTTCTGCTGCGTGCTCTGGTGAAGGTCACAGCACCGCAGCTCTGCTCGGGTATTAGAGTTTAGACAGACAGAGGGGGTCAGAATAAAATAATCTTCTCTCTCTGCGTCTGTCCAACATCCAGACAATCACTGAGGCCTCTCCCATTCTCCAGGAAAGCTCTGTGTTACATAACATCATGATTAGAACTGTCCCTGCCTTTTTTTTCAGAGGATCTTCCATAATTTGGCTTTCATGGAAAAAGCGTGTGTTTGGTGCACAGAGCATTGAATTATACATCCCCCAACGGCTGTTCTAAAAACAATTAAAGATTTATAGGCATGGGCAATAAATTATAAATCTATGGTGGGGATGACTGGGAAGGGCAGACCAGTGGCAGAGATGGAGAGAAACACCATCTGAATAATGAATAGGTGTGAGGGAGGCCTGACGCAGTAGGCACAGGGGGAAGTGTTAGTAGCTGTGTTTCCAGAGGCAGACGGTCTCCTCTGATGTCTGTTTGTTTTCTTCACTAAAGGCTCCTTCAGCAAGCCAGAACACACTGGATCTGACTTCATGTCTGAGCTGTTGTTGCAGCAGGGACCTGTTTGTATAGGCTTCTCCTATATGTCACAAAACAAGCCCTAAAAAAAAAAAAAAAAGGAGCCACAGTGCTGGTCTCACCCAAGATCATTACATTTTTCATCAGGGTTCATGTTGCATCTTTGCTCCAATTTATTAAAAAGAAAAGATTAGAAGACCTGTTTCAGAGAACATTGCTGACTAAACCTTTGTTGTTGTTTATTTCGTGTTTTCAGCAAATTCAGCAAGTCGGTGATGCAATAACTCTGAAACGCGGTTGAAGTCCGTGTCTTTGAAGGAAAAACAATTTGAGCTGGTGGCAGCCAGCTTCCTAACTGTACGTATGAAAGGTCTTTTTTTTTGCTGAACCCGGCTTGTTTTTATGCAATCGGTGCAGGTGCGGCTCTAGGAGCAGCAGTATCGGTTTCGTTCCCTAGAAATATCCTTTCCAGTATATTTCTCAGGGACGGTGCGGTGCATATTAATACACATCACTGCAAAGCCAGATATGATGCTCTCACTGAAAGTTCCGGCAGGAAGCATACTCCTTTGCATGCTCGGTCCTGAGTGTATTTCTCATCCTCACAATCCATTCATTCACTCCTCACACTCATAATTGCCTGTCTTGATCTGCGGCCATTATTGATATCAGCTGCTCACATCGGCCGGGCACATCTATCCAACAACACAGCGACACACCTTCGCTGTTAGCCTCTTATCTCGCTGCTGTCTTTTTGATAAGATTGTCTCCCGCCTCTAGTTCATTAATGCTGGCTTTTTGCGCGCGCCTTCCACCTCCCCGTCACCGCCCAGTCTTTGCAGATTCACCAGCTTCATCAGCTTCATCTGCTTCATTGTGTCATCTGCCTATCTTGTGTGTCTTGACTCCTCGGGGGGATTCCCCTCGCTGCTCCCCTCCATCATAAAACTTCCCTGTAGACTTTCTGACAAGACACATTATCACGTGTCATCTGCTGTGATAAATATTTCCTTTGCTTCATTCCCCAGTCTCTCCTGATTTAAATGACATTGGAAATCGACTACCACGATGTAAGGCTGGCAAGTTAAACAAATACAGAGCTTGACAGGACGCAGACATGGGTAATAGTCAAGCCAGAGCAAATTAGGTGCAACAAAGCAAAAAAAAAGCAACACAACAACAGAAAAAGCACAGCCAAGCGCAGACATGGCATCTCAATTACAGAACAACTTTGCACAAAAAAAAAAACAGACAGCAATGAGCAGAGACTGATACGTGAAACAGGATGACAGTAACACCAATTCAGGTCAAGCAACAGTCACAGTTTAGCTGTATATTCACAGACGTTTGCCAAACGAAGACGGTATCCAAACTAATGCCGATGGCTTTGATGGAGCTCCCTGATGTGAAGTGCTACAGCACCCATTCATGTGCTGCTTTAATCAAGAAGGCCAATTAGCTGAAAGCAGATTTCTTAGTGGGAGAACACAGTTTCCTCTTGTGATTCCTCCTGTTACCTGTTTACTTGTTGCCTTACAAATGAACTGGGCAATGAATTATTCTATGGATGAGAATTATAATAGCAATCGTCCCAGCTCAGGAGGTATAGTGTTTTTAGTACAGTGGTGAAAACTATTTTCAATTCTTTTTTTTTAATGTCATAACACTAGTGGCCACAAGGTTGAACTACTTGTCGGTGTTAGAGTTAGACGTCTCGACATCTACTGAATGAATTGTCATTGCATTTGGTACAGACATTCATGCTCCCATCAGGATGAACTTTACTGATTTTAGTGTTCCCTGAATCTGTCCAATATTTCTGCTCATGACAAATTGTCTGCAGAGCTAACGAAATCCCCCTCATCTTTACCTGACGTGTAACGCAAGTAAGCATGTACATGGTGGCTCTGAGGCTCAAATATCTTTGTGTCTGAAATAACATTGTGTTTTCCAAATGCCATTCGATTTTCTGAAATGTTCTGGTGTTCTGACTCTCAGGGCCACCTCAATGTTAACATGGTAGCACACAACATTGTCTTTTCTAAATATTGTACGGCTGTATGTTACTAGTTGTCAAGTGCCTCACCTCACTAAAACAGGGCTAAGAATGGGGCTTTGAGCCCTGGCTGACCGGTTAAAAAACCCTACAGAGATGGCTATATTCACAACAAATTGAACACTGGCCCCTAGTTGTGTGTACATGAGTTGGTTGGTTGGCAGATTTGTGTTTACAACAAGACTTTAATTGCTTGTGGATGTAAGCAGAGCAAAGCAACAGCAGTGCTACACAAGACACAGCCTCCCTGCATACTGATGCTCCCTGGATGTGTCCAACAGCCCCTCACACATGCACCACCATAATTGCTATAAAGGCTAACAAGCCAGTCTGGGTGTGTGTGATGCAATCATGTGATAGATTGTGTGATGAGCCAAGATCATTAAGAAAGAAGAATATGGTGGTAATCATACAGGGACAAAGAGTGCTGGCATCGAGTGGACAGCTCACAGTCTGGACTTGGTCCCCGACCTCTGATTAGTGGTAAACGTTACTTCTCATTTCCGTGTATTTGTAATAAAAGACAAGTGTTATCGCAGATCTGGCTGGAGGCTTGCCACACGCAAACAAACACGCCTAATCACGGATTTGAATCTTAGTAATTCAAGTCAGTTTGCTGCTTTAGTTTTTTTCTAATCAGGATGCATATCGGGTATACAATGACTGTCCCTATAGCCATCCAGAATCAGCACAAAATGTGTTTCAGAAGCCATAATACATATTCATATATGCAACATGACAGAGCTTGATTGCTCTCTGATGATTTCATTAGTAGGACTGTGAGGTTGTTAACTCCGCACAGCTGGCTCCTGGCGAGGAGAAGTTTAAAGATGTTATTTCGAGCTAATTTTCAGGCTAGTCAGGTTCTCTAAAACTGGCCCTCGGCACCTTCCGCACTCTGTCTTCTCTGAAAAACGGCTTAGTCAATGATCATTTCGGATTCAACCCTACTTAAAAAGCATATCATGTACGCACACTCACACCAACCCACACACACACACACACCGCCGCTCCTGTGCTGCAGCACACACTTCACATCTGCACCCCCACTATGCAGGTATCCAAGTTTCATCTATTTCCACACTTTTCTCAGCCCCCCAGGATGTTTGGCGGTTGGTTTTGTTTTTAGCTGAGTGTGAATATTCTGGTGAATGAATAGGAGAAAAAGGAACACAGAGGGGTGTGGAGAGGTGGGCTTTCTGTGGGGGGGGGCGACTGACAACGTTGTCAGAAATTCTTGTCAGAAATTCTGTAGACACACAGAAAGACAGGCAACACTTGGTGCAAGCCGGAGGGGAAATAGATTTGACCTTTTGACGTGGAAAACCATTAATCCACGGATCAGCTCATTCGGTGCCTGAGTGGTGCAGGGAAAGGTGTGCCACTAATCCCACTTCCCGCTCTTTACCCCAAGATACTTTTCTAAGAATTATTCTGCGAAATGTGTTAATGTCTGACATCAGCATCCCCTGGAACAAGGATGTGTTTTTCCCCACAGAATGAAATGAGCCGTTCAATTGCGGAGGAATTTTGATCTACGTGGGAATAGCGCAGTACATCTCACGTGTGGTAGTGCCTATTAGGGATATGCTGGAGCACAGTCTTTCCTTCAAATGACCCCTCTTTTCAAGCCCCGCCTGTCTCCTGCCCTCCACCTCTGCCTCAGTGCTTCAGCCTTTGCTGTGGCACGCTCCCAGAAAGCACAGGTGTGTGTGGGCTTACCCAGATGGCGGTGTTGTTGATGCCGAGGGGAGGCAGCCAACTAGCCGATTGCCCGCGGGTCATCCACCGTCCATCCAAGGCTTTTCCAGCACTAGCTATAACGAGAACTTTTCATTAGCGTTTTCCACGAATGTGTGGGCGGGTAAACAAATCTTTACTGTTGATGGGAAGCCAACACATCAAAAAAAATCTGAGGTGTACGTCACAGAGAATAAACATATCAGAAAGATGTAATGTGGTCGTATACTCTACTGGCAATCAAGAATTTACAAGAATATTAAATGTTAGATGGTGAGGTTTAGAGCTCTCATGTATCTGTGTGTTAAAGCCGCTACGAGGAACTTGCTTTTGTGCTGATTCTTGCGGCACCCGTGGCAAAAGCAGTATGACCTCTACGACCTCGTGAGGAAAAGACCGTGAACCGGCTAGCAAGTACACTTGTTTTGAAAGCAAACATATTTTGAATACAATTTCTCACAGCTATTTGCAGGATGCATGGCGATGAGGTGATGCATCAGTCTGTGACTCAGGAAGATGGAAGATCTGTAATATGATCAAGGTGATGGTGAACTTTTTTTGCGTGTCACCGAACAACCAGACTACAGTGCAGCTTCTGTCACTTACAATTTTCACAATGTTATCGCTTATTTGAGATAAGCCAGAATCCATCCATGTGAGAGGCATTAAGAATAACTAAAATAAGTAGCAAGGCTGGTCAATATATCAATAGTCTATCATTATCTTGATATGGAACTACATGTCATCTTCGATTTTGGATATTGTTTTATCATGATATGACATAAGTGGTGTTATTTCTTTGGACCAGTCTTTTGGGCCCCATAATACCAATACCAAGAAATCTGATGGGGAAGGAGGATGAAGTTGTTTTTACACTCCTCTCTGCGTACGGATTAGGCAAATAAAGTTCATGGGTTGGTGTGCGATGTTCATCAGTCTGCACTAAACATGGGGTTATAAAGCCAGCAGGTTGCAAGCTTAGCGGAGCATAAAGTCTGGAAACAGGTTGAACTAGCAAGACAGACAAGATAAACCCATCTCCCAGCTAAAGCCCACTAATGAACATGTTTTATCTTGTGTATTTGGATCCATATAAATAGAACAGTTAAATAATGACAATCTGTGGTTTCGTGTCCTGGTCATCTCACTGACTTCTTGTCCAGGCTCAGTGACTTCCTGGATTCTCTGATGGTTGCCAAACATGTAAAACTAAATTAAATGTTAACAAGTAGCAATCTCCTTTGCGCTGTAGTCTAAGCCAGAAAAAAATTCTGGAATCTAAAGCTCCTGATGTCGCAGGGTGTCTGCTGCCCTTGTTATTCACTGACTGAAAAAGGACTGGCTCCAGATCATAGCTGCCAAATCGAGATATATCCCTGCTTGGTCATCCAGTCACTTTAAAGTGAAACTCTCGCCAAAAAGCAACCGAGGCTTTATTTGTGAATGTATATGAGTCAAACCTTCGTGTAAATGCAGAATTACGAGGAAAGATGCACTTTTGAGATTTATCGTAGATTCGTTTTCGGGCAAGCTAATTTTCAATGGGGCACGCTTACGCTAGCATCAAATTAGCTATTTTTAAAACACTAAGAAGGCTCGACACAACATGAAACTGTGCTCGTAGTATCACCAGGGTCTCTACACATGAACATGAGCATTTTTTTGTTTCCTGTTTGCAAGGCATAGCCTGCAGCACGCACCGCTCACGCGTAATACAAACGTGTAAAGGGCTCCTCTCACCTGCTGATGTCGAGCTCTGCTTGGTCTCCAGGTGAAAGGTGTGTTGAGTCAGGAGGTTGTTTCCAGGATGTGCGAAGGTGTTTACAGGTAGATAGGTAGATACCTAACCCTAACCCTAGATACAAGAGGGAGGAAGAGCCTGGGTTTAATGAGAAGCATCAGCTGCTGTTGAGCGTTTTTTTTTTTTTTTTTTAAGAAAGATCTCACAAGGGAATAACTCCCCTAAGCTTGTTTGCACCCCCCCCTCCTGAACAGATAAACAAAGATAATGATGGGAAAACGTTTCTGGTGTCTGATGATAGAGGGATTTGTTATATCCATAGCAGGGGTTCGCCTCAGATTTGATATAACAACTTAAAGGTGGTGGTATTCCTTATTCATCTGGCTAATTCAGATTGTTTTATTCAGTTGAGCATTTTCAAATGTTTCATGGATTAAGTTAATTGAATCACAGAACATTTGAATTATTCGGCATTCAGTCAGAGTCGCACCAGGCTTGTATTCAGCAATGAAGACAGAAATTGAGACGATAACTTCTAATAAACGTAATGTTTAATTCAACACATCATGCCGCTGTGATAATATGGTAAGTGAGGTGGAGATTAATGCTGTAGTACAAGTAACGCAGGAACACAATGATGCAAGAGGGATTTGTTTTTGATATGATTACACATTCACTTATTTGCAGAAAGAAAAGTCCTCAAAAGCCACTTCAGTTCCTCTGATCTTTGTCTCCAGTTTGTATAGTCTTGTCTTCCCAGTGGTAGTGGGGGCTGGGGTTTTGAAAGGACACAGAAATAAAAAAATGTAATGTTTTGTTTTCACTTTCAACTTGGTGACAATATCGAGGGAACTTGTTACTTTACACACAATATGCCCACATTTAAACTCTGTTTCACACACATTTTGGAGTACACATTGCAAATTGCAACCTTGGCTTGATATGCTCGCCATAGCTTGGATTCAGATCAAGAGCCCTTGAAATTAGGCACAACATTAATCATACACTGTATTTTTAGCAGAAAATGTGGAAACGTCCTCATGCATATTTGTATTTATTTTTTGTTTTTTGGCCCACTGCCTGGGGAACCAGAACCACTCATTTGCACTTTTTGTCCCAGTGATGAAAAACATATGCCAAATCCTTGTGCATTTAAATCATTTAGATCTGTTGAACAGTGTCTGTGTCTGTACCAGATGTCATCACTGTATGAGTTATATTTCACGAGATAATGAACAAATACCTTTGTCTTTCCTTTGTGAAAAGCTGACAAGGAATTGTCAAATTTCAGCGAAAAATATTGACAGAAGTTTTGGTATCAAACAGCATATATATAAAGTAAAATAAAAAAACAAAAAACAAAGACCTAAACAAAAACACATCCTAAGTGAGTGTTTTTGAGACATTGAAGATTTATTGCCATGTGTGCCAAAAGAATGAGAAAGTTTGTCGGTTAAACTCCATCATGATGAAATAATATTGGCCAGGGTGATGAAGCGCTGTGTATAATGGGGAACCACCCGATGGAGCCTAGAGTCTGGTGGTGGTGATGGAGGAGGAAGATCCTGGAGTTCTGTTGACAGGGGACTTAGTTCTGGCGAGTAGAACTGGATATCGAGATCTGGGGGAGGATGGGGTGGAGGAGGGTCGCACTCATTCCTGAAATGACAGCTGACAGCAGAGAGGATAGCGGTTTTAAGTTTGACAGCAGTGATATGATTGGCTGAAAGTGTTTGTAGCAGAATCTGGCTGTATCAGTATAAAGGGAGTCCATGAAATTCCCATGATGGGGTGAATAGAGGGAGCAAACAGAGAGAACAGCTGAGGCTGCTGGGAATGTCACTAGGGTTGCAGGTATTTGGTGGTAAAACAGCATCGGACAAATCAAAATGGTTAAGTCCTTCTCAGCGGGGTGCGGATATCTGCACCAGTGTCATTGCAATCCAGCTGGAAGATGTTAAGATGTAGTATTTCACTTGATATATAAACATTTTAGCCTGCTGGTGGCGCGAGCAGTGTCTGTCCAGTCAATATGAAATTATTAAATAACAACAGAATAGACATAGATATGATAACTTAGGTATCTTAAGATGATACAGTCTTTTAAATAATGCAATATCTGTCTCGTGTAAGCGGTGATGTTCAAATCATCAGAGCATTTCAGAAGCTACTGAGTGTTTCAAGTATCACACTACATAGGCTACTACTTGATTGACAGAACTATCTCAGACAGCAGTTCAATAACACCCCTAAAAGGCATCCTTATCTGTTTTGCCTTCAGTACACAAAGACAGGAAAACAGGTCGAATTGATGATGATAATAGAAGTCTGAAGACGAAAGCAATTTGGAAACTGTTATCACTGTAGAAATCCGCATCTCTGGATCTGCTGCAGAAAAGTGCAAGGTCAGGTCAAAGTCACGAGTCACTGAGACGATCGAGGCAGCCCGTCACTTGTTCAGGTGTTGTGGTGTGTGTTTGAGCTCTCTTAATAAATATCACAGGTTGTGGAGTTTGGAATCACTCTGGGGTATCAGGTGGGAAAACACTGGACGATGCTTCAAAGGTTTCTTGTACTTTACCAAAAGGGTTCAGAGGTTTCCACTCAGGGTGTACGTGACTTCTAGAGTAACAGAAAATGACAGGAAAAAAAGGAACATTTGCTATAATATAAACATAATACAAATGAATTAAGTTACACTGACTGTCAATACAACATCAAATATATGGAGAAAAAGAGAATGAAGTAGACCAGGGTGTAAGTTCTGCCACAAAACCACTTCTTTTGGACATGCTATATTATCAAAACAGTTATGTTTACACTCAGTCTGTTTGTGTGAAGGGATGCACAACATCCTGAAATACATATAGATATATTTGTTAGCAACAAAACTTTGATAGCCTTGATGTAGTGATCCTAAATATGAAAAATGACTCATCTTACCCCAGTCTCCTCTACAGTATAAACCCGTTAGCTCACTTATATGACACACTCACACGGAGAAATAGACTATTAGGCTACAGATATGTTTGGAAATGTCAATATGTCTGAAGTCGAAGGGCACTTATCCTCCCACAGGCACTGTCTGATGATTCAAATGTTGCAGTCTAGACATCAGGTAAAACTCACTCATCCTACTGGAACAAAATATAAATCATACTTACGCATCATTTGACGCACGTAACCTCCTATAGAGCCAGAAGGACAACCTTTCTCCCAGACGTACTGATCATACACTCTAGAGCAGGGGTGCCCAACATTTTCCCCTAGAGGGCAGAATACCGAAACTTGATGGTGGACCTCGCGACAAAAGCAACACCTATGGTAATGGATTGTGTTGTTGAGATGCAGAAGTGTCACCCTGCCCACCATGATAAGATTGGGAAGATCTCACACATTTTGACCACATAAACAATGAAAAAATACAAAACATTACCATAAGGTTCTTAATTAGTTTAATCTTTTTTATGACTAGAAACATCTGACAGGCCAAATTGAACCTTATGGTGCACCAAGTTTGGCCTGCAGACCCCGCTCTGGGCAGCCCGGCTGCAGAGTAAACTATCAGATAAAGTAAACAGGCCAACAGAGCAATTGTCCACTCAAAGGAGCTTATTGACTTCATGAACTTCATGCCTTATTCACTAGCTGTTCATTTTGCTGTTGTGCTCAGGTCAAGAAATAAATAAACAGCTAAACAAACAAATGGAAGTGTGTGTGCTTTATATTGCAGGAGCTATGCAGAAGCGCGGGGTAATTCTTTTTCCAGAAGTGAAACCTTTTAGCTTCATGCACCTCTGAGCAGCTTTCAGAGGTATGAATGGGGCTCCGTCTGCAACGCTTTATCCAGATTTCCCTTAGCGGATCCATAGTGTCACCCAAGTTATAGCGACAGGAGACCAAGTACAATAAAATAATAAAATGCAATAAAGAAAATTATGGAGTTCTGGGTGTTTGATCATCGCAGGAATGAACAAAACTCAGCAAAATAATCTAAGACAGATGTTGTTGTTTTTCTGACACTTTATGGGGAAATGTTACATATTATACATTTAATTTTTTAATATACCACAGAGACAGAGATCATTTTGACCAATCTGTCAGATGATGGAGAGATACAAACACAATGGACAATTAGGCAGTGGGACGTGGTCTGACACACGAGCAGCTACGTGACAGAACACCGGTCAAAATGTAAATGTTTCAGATAAACAAGCCTCATAAACAGACGGTTCAGTCTGGGCTTTCAAACCATTACATTTTGCCCCCACAGACACTTTAAAATTACTGAGAAGAATTTGCATGACTCTGATTTCTATCTGTGTTGTTTCTCCCTCTGAGATGCTCTTTCGGTAGTCATCATTAAAAACTGAAACAAACCTTGTGGACTACGGTTCTGGAATAGTGATTCGGTACGACGGACCTCCTGTGGAAGGACTTTTGCTTTAATTACAGGCTGCATAGCTGCTGCTCGAGCTGTCTTCCTGCTGCGATTAAGGTAGCTTTTGCAGGTGTGTGTGCATCTTGTATGTAAAGCTTCCATGAAAGGTGGGGCATCGGGTTGAAGTTGACACCACGTAAGGGGCTGATTCAGAGTCCCAGCACGTAGTTGAGCTCATTATGAAGCTGAATAAAATGTGATAAGAAGGCAGATAAAAAGACTCTCTTCCACTCTGTCCGCCCCGTTCTCTCTTTGATTATTCACCACTTGCTGTCTCTCTGTCTCGCTTCATTTCTGTCACCCTAAAAGGTATTCTGTGTTCCAGCATTTTCACATTCACATCAAATCTCAGGCTCCTCTGTGTTATTTCCTGCACTCTGATAAACCGACATTCAGTTCTCTTTTCATGTGAGAAAGAAATCAAGCAAAAAAACTTTTCTTTCCCCTTTTCACTGACACGCACGTTTTATGCTATTCAATAAATTGGTTCCAGTGTCCCTACAGTGAGGCAGTGTTGGCAGATACCAGCAGAGATTCTCTAAATTAGAGAGAGAAAACGCCCCATGACCCCTTGAAGAGTCGTTCAGCTGATTAAACTCTACATTTGCTGTCTGAGCCATGGGCTCCTGGTCTAGATGGTGGGATATGGCCTCTATAGGGGGCTTCTGTCCTGATTTTCTGCGTCTGTGTGGTTTAATTGGATCCCCGTCTTATCAGAAATCTTGTGGTGTGCATCCACCTTGCCGCAAACAGCGGGGAGCAAACACAGACTGATCATATCTCGTGGCAGAGAGGGATTTTACAAAGACATTACAGCACAGTAGAACCGTGGCTGTAGAGCTAAGAGCTTAACCTCACACGGTGCTACAATGGGTAACTCACTGCAAGGTGGTCTTGGGCCTAAATGTGTGTGAAGCTGCAATTGCAAAAAGGCAGTATGGGAAATATAACTCGTGTCATACATAAATATCAAATATTTTTCTTTTATCGGTTCTTAAAAAGATGATGATATTAGTTTAAATGGTGAAAAAATAACTATCAATTTTTGGTTTATTTTCTTTTACAAACCAGAAGGGACTCAACTGAATATACTCTATATGAAAAGAGGCAGAAGTAACATTCAGCTGAATGTCTTTCTACCTTTACGGTACACATACTGTAAATGCATTAGAGGCCAAATGATTTAATGGGTAAAAACATAATACATACTCCCTTATTTGCTTCGTTCTGATGTAATGGGACTGGTTATGTAAACCTACTGTACAGCGACATATGCACGGCTGAAGGAACATTGAAAGTCAAGTGGCAGCTACACTACGAAAATTCAAACACTTGGTGCAAAAACACCCCTCAGCTCAGACGACCCCAAAGGACTTGACTGCAGCTGCCGAACCCTCATCAGTATATAAATATAGGATGAAACTAAGGCGGGCTATGAATTTTAAATATCCATGACTTCCTTTGAGCTGCTTCTCATGTCTTCAAGGGGTTTCCGATTGGTGCAGACTGAAGGGTCTTCACAGTTTAAAACCATGATGAGAATAAGACCGGGCTCTACAAGGTCATTCACTTCACTGACTGGAGGCGCACCAGCATATACAGCACACACGCCTCGTGTTCAAGGAACAGGTTGACATTTGGGGGAATGTGTGAATGTTTGAGGGATCATGTGTCTTGTCTGCCCTGCTGCTGAGAGCCAGGTGACAAGATTGATACCACTCATATACTGCATGAAAGTTAATATGAAGCTAGAGCTGGGACCACTATATGGAGGGCAGCATGTTTAACAGGTTACATGTATTAGGTGACATAAAAATGTGACCAGACCTGCTGGCTCAAAAATATGCATACAGTAACTTGAACAATCAATTTTGGTGATGATAGAAAGTTGTGGGAAACAAATTTTCTTAACTTCTTCTGTGTGGTTCTGATTGATAACGGCTGGTGACTTTTCTTTTTAAAACTGGCTTGTTTGATACACCCATTACGCTCAGCCGCAAACACTACAGTGGGAGAATCCAAAGAGCTCCTCATTGATCTGAAAGAGAGCATTACTGATCAGAGCAAGTCAGGAAAGTCCCGTGGAGCCATTTCAAAGCAGTCACAGGTCCAAAGATCAACTGTACAAACAACTGTTTGTAAGTATAAAGTGCACGGCACAGTTGTGTCACTGCCACGATCAGGAAGAAATCACAAACTGTCACATGCAGCTGAGGGAAAATTCGATTTCCCAGAACATTGACATTTTTCTCAAACCTCCTGAATTGAGAGGATGAATCGCCATTTTCTTTCCAGTGTATTCGTCAAAATAATCAGCAATAGCTGGTACACTGGCAATTCAAAAATTCTGGCAATTCAAAAATAAGTTAAAATGGAACCAATGGAACAAGTGAAAGCTACTTTTCAGGTAACTGTAATCAAATGTTTTCAACTAGAAATTAGGCAAATAGACACGGTAAGACCTGGAGATGGACTAGAATATGCAGTCTCTCACTCACACCCCACTCAGTCGTTCTGTGGCCCCAGGAATTCTCAAAGTTAGCTATTCCATTAATATGCAAATGATTTTTAAAAAACGAGACTGGAGAACTGAGTCACTCTTGAAAACCTTCCCCCAAGCTGGATCACTTACAGTCGAATCTGAGTGGTGTGCAGTGGTGGGAGACAATGATAATTTGAGAATACCATCAGACTTTTATTTTTTTAACTGTTTAAAGCGTAAGCCAGGTCTTTATTTTTTATTTTTTTTAGATGGAGGCAGACACACACATGACAGTCGATCCATCTGATGCGCCTGCTGACTCTCCCTCATCACATTACTCCATCAAAACACCTCACAGTGTGCTTCACCTCCATCCTCAGTTACCGGCAACGAGAGAACCCGTATTTTTTCGAGTTAAGTTTATCTGTACAGCCTTGTTAATCACAGCTACAGTCTCAAAGGGCTTCCCAACGCCTACGACATGGGAACAATGAATGCATGTGGTGACCCCTTCAGCCCTTAGACTCTCAATGAGCAAGAAAAACTCCCACTAAATCCTCAATCTGCATTGCGAGTAGGTGTGTGTGAGAGAGCATTTATCAGAGAGAAAGAGAGAGAAAAGATGTCGTTGCCTTCACCAACTTTTGATGGATTTGTTTGCATGCGGTGGTGTTTGACCTTCTGAATAATGGTTTGGTCATACTGTTTCAGCTGAGCAGTCACGTAAGTGTTATGATTTAAGAGTGAAGAGACAAAGATGAAGAGAAGGAGGGAAGAGATACAGAAAAATCTGAAAAAAGAATTTAGAAAGGAAGGCAAGAAGAAAGAGAAAATATAGGAGAAAATACTGTGCTGATACCGCGAGGCAGGGCTGCCTCGTTCTGGGCATGGAGTGAAAGAACTGTGCAGTTTGCGTTCAGCAGGGGAGTTTGAGTCTTTGGCAGCACCGATGGATGTGATGAGCCTGCAGACATGACCCGAGCAGAAAGGAGGCTGATGAGGGAGCAGACAGGAGATCCATCCCAACAACATCCTAAGAAACAGCCTCTGTTTCTTTGTGTGTTTGTGTGCTGGAGACTGAGCAGAGAGGCTCTGCGAATACCAGAAAAAAAGAAAATAATGATCCTGTGTGAGAAAAAACAACAACTTTGTATGTGATCATAAATCTTCATTAAAATGAACACGATTTGTCCTATTTTCATTCTGCAGTGCAAAATATTCCTCTGCTCTTCCTGATGGTCTTGAAGTGTTTTTTTGCAGACGGGGAAACAGTTGCACAATTTGGCTTAACAGCCTCAACACTGATATTACCCCCATTTATTTTGGAGACAAATCAAAGGCTGAACAAGTGCCTAAAAAACACTCGATTTATTTCCAGTGGCTGCGGTTTGGAGAGATTGGTTAATTAACAGAAGTAATGGGAGCCATTTATCAAGCATAAATGTAATGAGAGGTTTGTGTGGAAACCGTTGAATCTTTAAAGTCATCATCCACCCTTTGATTTACAGTGTAATGAGTTAATTGTCTTTTAAAGTGTTATGTGGAGGAAAGAGGTTTGTCACTGAGACGGGATGTGAGGCAGGTATGGTGTCTGGTACAATTATGGTGATCGTTTTCCATTTCGGGTGCACAAGTTTGATCATGGCCGTCTGCAGTTTGACACCTGATGAAGTGATTGTTGGATACTGTCGATCTGTCTGAGGTGACACAAATGTCAGAGTGTGCATTAGATTAAATAGTGTAATTAATCACACACAGAAATACGCCTCGAGTGTGCCGTCAGCATGGCTATATATAACAGGGGTAACTGACAACTGCTGGTCTTTGCTAGTTGTCCTTGGCTGTAGCCGGTTAGCTACCGTTAGCTAATCGTCTCATGGCTCTGTTAGCCTGAGGGTGAAGTGAACTGCTGGACACCAAACTGGGACTGAAGGAGAGAAAACTAATTCAGAAGTTGTACCCTTGCATTGTTTCTATTTAATAAGACATAAATCGGCTTCATCTGGTGTGATCCATGTCTCCAGAAAGCCCGACATCCCAAAGTGAATTGAAGAGATGTTATTTACAATGCTTGACGTGCAACGCTTTAAGCTTATCAGCTATAGTGGAGATTTTGGCCTCAAAAAGGGGGTAAATGACGTATTTTCAAATCAATATGGGATCTCTGTACTTCAGTATGAATTATTTCGGCTGTTACTTACTTGCTGCAAGGCTTTTTTGCTGTGAAGCTCCAGAAAAGTTTTGTGGTCTTCGCAACCTCACCCGACTTTCCATCTTCATGAGGGTGAGTGTTGGAGTTGTGCTTGTCTCCCAAAATGTTGAACTTTTGTCTCGTAGTAATAAAAAGCTAATATCCTTGGGAGATTTCTCCAAATGCAATATAAGCAGTTTTTCTTTGTGCCACTCGATGAGTGGCATGAAAACTGTTGGTGTGTCCCAATACGGAAACTTTTTCTTTTCATATTTAGTATGTACTGCAGCTGCCGTTACAAAGTACATACTGTTGGATGACGTATGCATATAATTGGAAAATACTACTTTGTCATGACATTACGTCTTGAACTTTGACCCTCCTGCTCCTTTATCCATCACAGCCTCGGTACAGAGACAGATACTGACACATGAACGCGCTGTCATCTGTCATTTCAGTGTCTCTCATTCTGTCAAATGAGCTGTCAAATGTTCGTGCTCTCTCGGCTTTGTTTGTATTGACATGACCGGATGCAGCAGGAAATCCTGTATTTTTAGCATACTGCACTTATATTTTATACTTTTTCTGGCATGCTAAGCAGTATGGCAGTATGGGTATTAGAACGCATGAGCGATGACTTCTGATGGAGATTCATCAGTAAACCTGCTGAGCCCTGTCAGACCATCTGAACAGCCAAATGCATATTGATTACCTTATCTGCATCTTTATTGCGTAAATGTAGATTCATCATCCCTGCAACTGTTTTTATAATTATGATTCATGCGGGTCCATTGACATATCATGCATATACCGTTGTTTATGGTATCAATGTCTCTTAATCTGTTGAAAATACAGATGGATAATAGCCTTAATCTGTGTAATCCATCATACCTCATCATGCAAAGTTGGACTGCCTCATTCAGACTGATGACCTCCGGGCCATATGCTCACATATAACTCCCATTAAAGATTCTACTGTGCCTATAAATCTCGCTAAAGCTATAGTCCCTGAAATTGGATGCCATATGGCCAATAGATGCCACAGTCTGCCAAAAGTGATTGCACTGGAATCACTGGGATCTCAGGGAGGAATAAAAAGTACATTTAGAGCAACTGGATGAAGTTGAGTTTCAGGCAGTAACCCGTTTGCTTTTAATCCCAACTTTAATCTAGATTACAGCCACATCTGGCATGCCCCTGCGTGCCTCCACATCCCTCTGGGACCCCATGGTGCGGCTGACCGCTCTTCTCAGAAAAAAGCAGGATGACTCCGGGCCATTTTGGAGGCCACCCCAGGATTTGACAGTGGATGAGAGGGTTACTTATCACAAAAGGGGAAGATGTAAGCTTCTGTTAGAGAAATCCACAGAAAAAAAACAACAAAAAACAGATCTGCTCTTGTAGAGAGGCAAAATTTCAGAGCGGTGGATTGTTTACAAAATAAGAAGGTGATGTAAGAAAGGGATTCCGACAGAATCGGCATTCACAGAATACATAACCGTGCCTTTGGCTCGGACAGCTGTTTCTGTTTCACCTTCTCTCAGAAATCTTCAGGACTCTGCCTCAGCATCCCGGACTGGCAGAGTAAATCAGACAATCGTACCCAGAACAAACCAAAAAAACTACAGAAAAAGGATTTCTCTCAGATTACTAGAAGAGATTTTATTTGGAGTGTTGCAAAGTACATATCATGGTTGTTAGCGCTCATTCGCCTTCACTCGCACAAACTCTCTCTCCCACATGAACTCTCTCTGTCCTTCCTTTTCCTCATCAGCTGATTGAAAAAAAAAACATCATCCTCACACCTCATTTACCTGAAGAAACCATAGCCTTTTGGAGTCCAAGCACACACAAGAGAGAGATGAAAATATATCATATATGGGCCAAACTATGAGTTTGTTTATATATTCTTCTCAGAACATGGCTTCAAGCTTCTCAAAAATAAACTAAGATGAGCACTTCTTTGAATTCTATGAATACACAGTATAAGACGCATTTTTAGGTCATACTGTAGGCAATTAAAAAGTAATGAGAATACAATTAAAAGTTGCAGTCAGGCTTATATTAAGTGTTTTCACAGTGGAAGGAAAAGCAACTTTGGATTGAATATTGCATGTTTATGTAAGCAGCCGGTTACTAATATTGGCTTTTCTGGTCAGGCAAACGTCTAGTTTAAAGGGTTTTTCAGTCTTTCAGTTCCTGTGCAGTCCACAGTGTGCACATTTGACCTAAGAGCAAAAAAAAAATGCTATTTGTCAATCTCCTTTTGTCCAGTGCAACACTGATACCTTCCTCACAACGTTACGGGAAGTGGGGCCTTTGGAGCAGTAGCCATTTGCAGTACTTTTATTGGGATTTGTGTACTGATATCCTTTTAAAGTTTGGTTTAAAGTTCATGTTCAGAAAGCTGCCGCTGGCAAGCTGTGGTTGTTGTTTCCTGCAGAATCAGTGCCTTTCAACAGAGCAAGAGACTCCAGTGAGTGCACGCTATCCTTGTCTAGACGTAATCCCAGCCCAGGCAGGGCTGAGTCCACCCCCACTCCTTCACCTCCCGCCTCCTGCAGCTCCCCAGAGGCGGCAGCAGCAGCAGCCGCGGCGGCTGCGCACTCCTCTTTGAACAGTCGGTCGTGCTCCATCTTGAGCTCCTGGTAGGAGCGCGAGAACATGTGGAAGATGGAGGTAGCGGGGAAGGCCATGATGAGGATCCCGCTGAGGATGCTGCTCAGGGCTACAACCTGTCCTGGAATGGACCTTGGCACCATGTCGCCATAGCCCACGGTCGTCATGGAGATAATGGCCCACCAGTAGGAGGCGGGAATGCTGCTGAAGTCGTGCGTGCCCGTGAGCTCGCTTTCGGCCAAGTGGACCAGCGGGGAGAAGAGGGTGACGGCCACGCAGAGAAAAAGCAGAAGGAGGCCGAACTCCCGGGTGCTGCGCCTGACCGTCAGCCCCAGCGTCTGCAGGCCGAGAGAGTGGCGAGCCAGACGCATCACGTACAGAATCCTCAGGGCGCGCAGGATCCTCAACACCAGGCCCAGCTTGTCCAAGTAACCCTTACCTCCTCCTGGCCTCTCGTGGTCCAGCGATGGATCCTCCTCTTTCACCACCAGGGAGACGTAGTAGGGGAGGATGGCCATGGCGTCGATGATGTTGAGCGGCCCTCGGAGGAATTCCAGCTTGCTGCGGGCCTGAATGAACCGCAGGATGAACTCCAGGGAGAACCAGGCCACGCACACCGTCTCTATGATGAACATGTTGTAGCACTTGGAGGAACACTCACCCTGAGGTAGAGAGGGGGGTGCGAGGAGAAGGGGGGTGATATAAGGGAGGCAGAGACAGACAGAGACAGGATGAGAGGAGCAGGAGTTTGACAGGGAGCAGGACAGATGGGGTGGAGGGCATGGTGAAATGAGGAGAAGACAAAAATCCTGAGGTCAGATAATCACCCTCGGTAATCATCAATAAATCATGAGCTACAGCTACCGCAGCAGCACTGATAGATAACACAGTCATACAATCAATCAATTATTGTATTAGGGCGGGTTTCAAGGATTAATATGGCACTCAGCGTGAGCGCTGACAGGAAGCAATCAGGTTTGCGTGCCGTCTAACCACAGTATCAAGGAAGTGCAATGCAATATTCAAAAACATTTGTAGCAGAGAACCGTACCGTTCACCGACCCGACACTTCCAAGCTTTGCCCCACCAGAGAGCAAACAGTTATCTCTGTCACTTTCCCCTTTTGTTGCTTATTAGCATTCCTTCCACCTCCTCACATTTCCAAATCCCACTACAGAACATATCTATGAACTAGAGTCTTTCTTTCACAAATAAAGGTCCTGTAGGATTTATGGGAACAATATTCAGAATCATGTTTCAAGTACTCTAAGACTAATTGTGTTCTTGTTAACCTAAGATCAACCTTTTATATCTACAGAGGGAGCAGGTCATTTTCTAAACACTGGCTGCAGAAAGGGCCTATTGTGTTTGTTCATAGTTGTAATGGCCAATGGGAGAGAGTGAGGGGTATTCAGTTGGTTGCAAGCTGCACCTTTAGTGCCAGGTGTCACTTCATCATGAGCCTTTAAAACAATATTATGTACTTTCTGAACTTAAACTAACAGCTTCAAACTCATTTTGATGTCCCAGTGTCTTTTAATAGGGTGAATGGTGTCTCTGTCTCAGTCAACCCCCCCCATCACTTGTTTCTACACTATATAACTGAAGTGAGAGGGTAGGATCACAGTGTTATATATATGTTTACTCTGTGTGTGTGTGGGGGAGCTAAATCGCACAAAATGCCAATTTCTACATAATGTTGCTTTAAGAAAAAAAAGGACATCTGTCCCTCTTTGCACTTGTATCTCCAGTGTGAACACAATTACAACAATTACTGTAAAATCTCATTATCACTTAAGAGCTAATAATGGTAAAAATATGTAAATAACACTATGCATGTAACAAGTGTGTCGTCCAACAACATCTAAAGGCAACATTCGTTATTGTTGGATCCAAATATCTAAGTGCAATATTTTTTTTTGGACCAATCCATCCATCCATCTGGCTTTTTACCACATCAGACTTCCTCTTTTGCTCCTACGGGAAAAGAGTCACAATTCTAACAGCTACTAGGGATCTGTGTCACTTACAGTATTAGGCATTTGCTGAAACTCATTATGCTGTCATTTTTCTGTCAGCAGAATGGGAGAATTCTCCCCCTGTTGCAACTCACTTACATATTTTTGTACATGATTTGCATTTTCCTGTCTCATAAAGTCAGACTACATCAGAATTCACAGCGTCTTAGGTCGAGAAAACATTGCAACACCGAACGTGTGCCTGTGTGACTTGACATGTATTATTGAGGTGGATTTTATTTTGCTCTCTCTGCCTCTCCTTTCATCGGCTTCTCCCCATTTCTCCTCTTTCCTCATTATTCACTCTGCATTTATCTCCCTGCTACTGTGTGCCTCGTCTTTTTTCCTTCGCTCTCATTCTTCTTTTCTCTCTCTGCCACCCTTCTCTTTCTCCTCCGGCCTCTTGTCTCCACCTTCTCCTCACTCATTTGGTTCCCCCCCTCCATCACCCTCTCCGGACTCCCTCCCTCTCATCCTTCATCCTCTGTTTGCCCCCTAGCGCCTCCCTCTCTCTGTTTGAAATCCTTCCTTCATTCAGCGTCCTTTAAAGTGAAACACAACTCCCTCCACTGCTTCTCCATGCATGATGCATCCTTCACCCACGTGTCCCATTCCTCCAGCTCTCATCTATCACTCTTCCTCACTGATTCTCAACACAGTGTGACTCTGTATACAGTGTATGCAGGGCTATTATTGAGTGGGAGCAGGAAAGAGGCCATTGGACCCCCCATTTATGCAGAGGGCTTAGATTTGTTTGAAGCTGCAGATCACGTCAGATGAACGTTATGAAGGTTTACAAGTGTGTAGTTGAGATAAAAATGAAGGCAGAGTTCAGAGATGGGTGTGGTCTCTTATAATAATCAGAATGTGAACATGTTGACAGGTAGTGTGGCATCACAAGATGGGCGCTAGTTAGAAGGATTTGATCATTTCACTACAAACTAGGGGATCTCTATCCTAAAAAGGAGTGCATTAGAAAACAACAGCCTTGGCTAAGAATAACACTTAGGGACTAAATATATGAGTAAATTATGTCAATTTAAAATCAACATTGAGTTGGGAGTAATCTCTTAAAAACTTGTTTTTGTAGGACTAACACGAAGAGTAGTTCTGCTAAACAATCTAAAAACAACTGTGGCTGTTACTTTCCTCCTAGTGTGAAGCTCATTTACCACTTGTTGGTGATGTGCAGTGTATAATACCAAAGTTTAATTGAATCTGAAAATGTAACATCATGTTTATATAGTGACTTCTGCACTCTGTTGACTGTATGCCCACAGTGATAAAATTAACTCATTTAGTGTTTAAATACCACTGATTTCACTGCAAATAAAATGTTTTGGTAAATGGACTTGCATTTCTATCGCGCTTTTCCAGCTGCTCAAAGCGCTTTACAACACTTTTGTGTCGACATACATTCATCCATTCACACTCTGACGGCAGAGGCTGCCATGAAGGAGCATTTTAGGTTCAAGGATACTTCGAAACGCAGCCAGGGGAGCCGGGGATTTGAACCAGCGATTCTAACCTTCCTATTACTGGACGACCCGCTCTACTGAGCTACAGCCGCCCTTTCATTTGCAAGTTTGAAGTTTGTAATGACTGAGTTTGTAAAAACTGTCTCCCTGTCATGATGCCACATGTTTAAACATCAATAACTGTATAATAATTGCAAATGTGCAACTGTCATGTCTCATAAGTGGCTTAATGGTCGCCAGAAAATATTGAGAAGTGACTTTTAATGAACTAAAGACTCGTAATAAGCACCAATTGCACCAGACAGCTTTCTGAATCTTTTTCTTGAGGGACTATAAAGTTCCACTTGAGGGAAGCAGAACAGGCCAGAAACAAGTTGTTGTAGCAAACATGGTTGCACACACTTGCCTATACAGATTCAGAAAACAGGAAGCAGCATTAGCATTGCTTTGAAGTCGTATTTTCAGACCACATGAAATATAGATCTAAGTCCAATATTTACTCTCCTTTTAACTCTTTTGGTTTTCACCGACCCCTGAGGAAAACATCAGGCTGTTTAGCTACAAAGTGTTCTACTATGTTCATCATCATGTTGCTGGTTTTCTCTGTGGTTTGGTGCTGGATACAGGAGGGTTTATCAGGGCTTTTTTCATTAAAAACAGCTGCCAGCTGCCAGCTGCAGCTAGAAACAGGATTGATTGACACTGAAGAGTCAGTTATAATTCTCTGTGGGTTCATCACTACGAGTGACACTTTCAACATTACACACAGTCTTTTGATCCATCAGAAATATAAAGATATTATTTAGCTTTTAAACATGTTTACTGAATTAAGTCCTTTTGTAACGTTATCCCATTTAGTTCCACATATTAATACAAGATTAAAGAGCCGTATTACACTTCAAACATTGCATGTGGGTCCAGAGCAGCCGTTGTCCGTGCCCACACAGTAAAAAGTGGAGCCACAATTGCTTCATCTGAGCAGTTCATGATTCCTCCAGAGGTCTGAGGAACTGAGCGGGGGATATTTGTTTGTCAAGCAGCACTTACAAAAGGAAAAGACACATTCGGTCGTTTCAAGGGTCATTTTCTGGGAGGCGCCTCTTCATTAAATCTTTAACTAATATTAACCTTTGCAGCTCTCCCCCTCTTTAACCTCGCCTGCATCCCTCATGTTTCCCACGTCCAATGTCCACTCCTGCTCAGATTTCTGGTTGTCCGTCCGTCCTGTGGAGCCCCGCAGCTGTGATGTCCTATCTCAGCCTCTCATTTGTCCCCTTCTGTCACTGCTATTTCGCTCTCTTGTGCTGACATTAGGCCCATCAGGGCACCGCGACACCATTCTCGCCCTCTGCATGATAGGCCATTTGTTGCAGCTAGAAGCTTTCCACTTGTCTCTCTCTCTCTCAAACAGCACACACACACACACACACACACACACACACACACACACACACACACACACACTTAGATCACACACACACACACACTCACACTAAGATCACACACACACACACACACACACACATGCACACAATACCTCCCACAATAGCCACTATCTCCCTGACCTTATCTCCTCTGTACGACTCTCTCTGGAACTAATGTCAGTGACAGCTCATTTCAACACAGACACCGTTCATCCCGGCAGCTGTCTGACACGGGGTTTCAAATTATCGTCCGTATTAACACATCTCAATGTCAAATTAAGATAAAGACTGCAGGGAGAGTGGAGGCATTGTAAAAGGCACTCTCGGGACATTTGAAGTGACCACATGGGAATCCACAGCAGCATTGTTACAGCTTCACCTTTAGTCCAAATGCTGTCTGTTTACGTGAGATTCAAGGGTGATTCCGCAGCTACAGCACCACCGAAAGGAATGTGGTCAGTGACGAAAAACAATAAACTGACACTCTGTCGAAGAATTTGACATAATTTCCAAACTATTATAAAAACATAACCAGAGCAAACATAGGACAACTGTCTCTCTCTCTTTATATATCTTTCTCTCAGTGGAAAAAAAAACAAGACTACAACCAATTAATACATTTCAAGAAAAAAAAGAATAAACACACACACACACGCACACACACACACACACACACACACACTTCCCATGGACACCCATCAGAGCAGGAACATTTTGAAATTTTCTTTGAGTGAAAATGTTGGGGAAATTGCAGTTAAGTGATAACTGATGGTAAGTGTTTGACCTCCTGTCTGTGCAGGGGCTGCATGTCCAGTTAAGTGCTTGGGTTTTTGTCATTTACTTGACAACGCTTCAGGCACAGCGCAGATGCAATTTGTTACTCTCAATGCGGCCAACGTTCATGTGTGACTCTGTATGACAGGGTAACACAAACTCAAGAAACAGAACACCCGTGGAGATCAAGTTGGGCTCTGTTACTTTTCCCTTGGACTTGGGCACAGTAGGACCGAATGTGGCCCAGGCCGCACCGCTACGTACACACACGTTATGTCCACATAAGGCTGGATGTTATAACCTTAAAATAATATCACAAAATTTGAAGTAAGTTAAGTTGAAACAAATCACAGCACTTTCCTGTAATGCAGCCACAACACTTATACCATATCACGATACAACGATATCCAAAATCTGAGACGATACATAGTCTCATATCATGATAACAGCAAAACTGAATGTTTACCAAGTAGTACATTGTACAGTATGTAGTTCAAACGTATTCTCAGAACAAGACAACATGTGAGATTCTGTTGGAGTTGTCTTTGAATAAGACCCGATGGATTATTTTCCATAAAGCCTTGCTTAGTGCTGACGGAAGTGACACCCACACGCTGAAGTGTCCTTAATTAAGGATAATTTCAAAGGAAAGGTGATGATTGAGGTTATACATCCTGTACTGTATGAAGCTATTTAAAAGGGTGCACTAAGCCTCTAACCTTGACAGTGCTGAATAGTTTAAACTAGTAAAAGAGACATGTGTTTTGTATTTTAAAAAAGCTTTGAAGGGTCTCGAAATTGTGATACTGAGCGTCGTGTTATTGTGCAGAAAATATCTATAAACCTCATATTTACTTGGAGGCGTCTTAAGTGTTTTTTATAAATGCTGAGACAAAGGTGAAAACACTCTCAATATGACTGTCTTTGACACATACAGTACATTTTACCAAACTGAAAAACATGGGAGAAATGCCTGGATTTGTGGCAAAATGAGCTGAAAATGAGACTGACTAAAATCCAAACTGTTTAAACTAGGGCTGTCAAAGTTAACACGTCAAAAACGCGTTAACGCAACACCCTCTTAACGCCGTTATTTTTTTAACGTGCGATAAGCGCTCGGTATATTAAAAAAAAAGAAACGCGCATTGTATGATTTACGGCAGTCGGTGGCACCTGTAGTCTTGATCCAGACGGTGGCAGAAGAATAAAAAAGGGAATCAGAAGAAGAAGCAGGGTTGGTGGTTTGGGAAAAACACCTTGGACTGAAAAGCGAAAGCGAAAGGAAATGGAGAAAGGACTTATGAACGGCAAATTCACTTTCAAAAGACTCCCAGATGGTCAATAGGACAAAAGTTATCTGCACGTACTGTCGACATGAAATGAGTTAGCACTGAAGTACGTCGAGCCTCAACTATCATTTGCAAGCCAATGCAAGCTCATCCAACAACAGATAAGCTGAAGAGGTTGGCGACAGTCCTGGAGAGAGAGAGGGTGATTGTGTGCGTGTGACACACAGAGAGAGAGAGACAGAATCAGGTTCAATCAAGTTTCTTAAAAGTATTAAGAACATGAAAAAATACATTAAGATTTATTTAGAACAGAAAAAAATGTGCCAAAAAAATGCGATTAATTTGTGATTCGGAGGAGAAAACAGATGAGACGCCGAGTATATAGAGACAGGCTGTAGAGGAAAAAGGGCTCAACACCTAATGACCTATAAAGAAAAAGTGTGACTCTACTGTGTAATTGGCTGTTTTTCAGTCGTCCCTCTAATTAAACATCTGGCATTTATTGCATAATTCTTTTCAGGGTGTAACATTGATGTCAGTGTTTGCATTAATGGCCGAGCAGACGGTCAGAGAGATGAAATTCTATTAAACTGGTGCAATACAGCACGCACACACACACACACACACTAAGCGTATGTGGTTGTGAAATATGAATAAGTGATGCATGACACAGACAGCACAAACACACACACACATGTCCCTTCCTCTTTCATGAACGTAGAAAAAAAAACATGCTAAGTAATAATTCTTAATTCGGGTCAAAAATGGTTATCATTCAAGTAAACCGGGACAACTGCTGCCTGCCTGCATCCTGCTGTTTTTACCACCCAGCCTGCCATCCACTCCCACCAGTGACCCGTCACTGTGCAGCGAGACAGCTGCTGGATGCCTCGACAGCAGGACACTCTGTGTACCACGGGTTTGAAGTGTAAATGTATCTCTTTATTGTTGGACAAGAGAAAGCTTCTATAGCCCTGAATTATGAATGTGTTGTTTCGCACTTGTGTATCAGATGCAGCCACTGTTTCACTGTCTTCAGTTCAGTATTAAGGACACTCTTCCTATGTACAACAGGCATACTGACGAGGGATCTACAGAGCTGTGCTTTTATAACCGGAAAACTGCAGTGTTTTTAAAGTTTGATTATTATCCTCAGGAATGCTCCCGGGTATTTGGTTCTAACTTCTAATTACATTCTCTGCTTATTTTATAGCATGTCCCAAACTCTAGAGCTGTCTCTTTATCTCTTTGGCTCGAGGCTCGTCTCCCAATCCAGTGAAAAAGCCGCCCATCATCAAGGACTTACATATGGAGGGGAATATGTGGGAGTTTCTTTTCTGTTTTCTGTTGCTGTTTGGCTACATTAAGGATAGAAACGGTTTGGTTTAAAATGTACCCTTGTGCATATTTTGCATACTGTGCTGGTCAATTTCCCGAGGTTGCAAAGCTATGACATAACGAAAACATGACTGGTCAGTTACAATGATAATCCTGGAGCAACATTATATATGATGATTGTTCCAGAGACTACGTCTGCAAGACAACCAATTAGGGCATGCCATGCTTGCATTTGATTGGCCTAAAGGGAGGGGGCTTAAACACTTCAGGTGCAAATTTAACATACAGTATGGCTGACAGAGAGGAGGTGAGAATTGATCAGTGTGCTCACAGTGGTAAGCAGACAACGTAATTCTGTTCATTCCAACCTGTAATAGCACAGGTGCATCTTCAGGGTTTCAGGTGAGGTTCTTATCATGGCAGGTAATCATTTGTTGTTGTTACATTGTTTGCCAAATCCATCATTTTAATTTGCACATATTCATTTTGAAAAATGTGTTACATCAGAGCAGGGTGGTTTCATAAGCACCAACTCAATACTTAAAGAACACTTTTTTTAAAGGAAAAAAAGGTCAAAATCCGCAGCAACAGAAGCTCCTCTCTCGCACAGAAAACACCACGCCTCACCAGTAGTACCGTCTATAATTCCACACCACCATGTCACAAATTCGCAGATAGCTTGGCTTGTGAGAATTGATTTAGCACAGCTGCTCAGTTGCTGTTCGCATTGCTGGCTCAGGCATGTATGAGCTGACCAATCAGAGAAGACTGGGTATTCGGGAGGGGGGCCTTAAAGAGACAGGAGCTAAGAGCTGAGTGTTTCAGACTGAGGGGGAATACAGTGCTGCAGCACTTGACAGTATGAGAGAACGGATGTGTTTTTTGTGCATTAAAGCCTGTAAACTTATTCTAGTGGTAATCCAAAATAAAATGATGAACGTGCAAATGAGCATAAATCGCCTCCTTCAAAATTGCCCCCTCTCTTGCTTCGTCCTACAGGTGGGTTGCGATCCAGGTTCGGGCGGAGAGGGGAACCAAGGATTTTTCCCATCAGTCAGCTCTTAGTTGCGGCAGACCTTGAACATACTTTGCACCGCTACATTTCTCTACACTGCTTCCCTGACCTTGCACTCACTTACAGAGCTGATTGAAGAAACGAGGGAAAGGAGGAGATAAGTAATGGATGAGACCGAAAGACATGGAGAAAGAATTAGGGGGTGTGGTTGTACGCCACACTGCTGGCCTTAACCTGAAACACTGCACATCAAGCACTGTCTCCCCTGGTCATGGGTTATTAAAGGGCTTGTATTATGTGACACCTGCATCCATCATCAGGGCTGTTCTGCTGCGACCTGATAGCTGCATGTGCGCACTAATGCACACAGGGCTGCACGTGTAATGAGCTTCCCCATTTTCTCACAAGAATCCTTGATTTGTATTAAGAATAACAGATAAACAAACTGCCAAACCATCTCCCAACTCCACTGTCCACTGACTATTGGCACGCAAGCCGACAAGCAACATTAAGTGTAAGTGATTGTGAGAGCAGATCCGAACAGTTTTATCTGAGGCTGCTGTGCAGGCTGCCAAGTGTCCTATCACCGGCAGAGACTACCAGCTTGTTCACGCACAAACACCCTAATGGAGAGAAATGAAAGAGGGAAGGTGGAGAGGAGCGATAGCCAGAACAAAGGGCAGATGAGGTTAGAGCGAGGGAGAGTAGGTGGCTGAGAGGTGAGGAGAAAGGGATCACAAGACCAACTGATGAGGAAAAGATGAGGTGACATCCAAAGCATGGGTTACCCTTCATACCCTATAAGGCTCTATTCGCCGTCTCTGTCAGGATGCCATGCGCACACATGCACACGCGCATACACACACACACATACACCATCGCCGATTCAAATAGAGTCTCCCCGGTTTGAGCTCAAAATGCTGTTCAAGCAATTCAGTGTTGATAGTTTCTCATCCATTCTAAAGTGTTCCATGTCTTATCAAATTCAAGATGTTATAGGTGCATCAGCAATATACTCAGAAAAAGTGACACACACACACAAAGCTGCGGAGCCATGTTATTATCACGATGCTGTGAGAGAAATACACGACATACTTTTTATTTTGTATCCATTACAAGACGCTGGAAGTATCGCATCAATTTTTTGCATCAATAAGCATGTCAGAGGAATAAATCAAAGAGACACACACATCTGCTGCCGGCTCTGCTGGATGCATTTAGGAATGCAGAGGCACGGTGCAAAACAATGCGTTAGATGGGGGGGCGTGCTGCGGCGTGAAGAGGGCTGTTTAATTTTGTGGGTAGCTCTGCGCAACCTTGTAGGGGCTCAGTATTCAACCTTGGGGAATTGGGACAGAGCACAATTAAAGGGTAACTCCAACAATTATTATTTTACACATTAAAGTGTGTTTACAGGTCTTGGGGAGTGAGTGTATGTAAAAAAAAAAAAAATTTAAAAAAGAGGAAAAAAGTATTATAAAGTCTTTTGTGGCTCCAGAGGAAGCTGCATGTAATCTGATAAATTGTGATGTCACTCAGAGGATAGGCTGCATTGTGGGTAATGTAGGTGCCAGCTAACATTGACACTGGTGGAAACATTATGGACAGTTCAAAATCGATACAGCCAAAACCAGAGACATCACCTTTGTTATTCCACACATTCTTTGTCCTTTTAAAAGCCTGGTTCCAACATTACCCACAATGCAGTTAAGCCAATGAGTGACATCACTGGAGGCAATTTATCACAAAAACTGCAGCTTCCCCTGGAACCACAAAAGGCTTTGAGCTATTGTTTCCACATATGCAGTGGTACTCCCCAAGATCTGTAAACACACTTTAATATATGCAATTTGTGGAGTAATCCTTTAAGCCCTAAGGGGGTTGTCTTGTAACTTGTCCTCAAGCAAACAACAGAAACATCACAAACCCTGCTGTGAGGTGGGATGCATGCCGGGGAGCTGCCGAACCAAAAAAACTGAGCCTTTGAGAATGAAAGTGGGCATCAGGCGTCCAGAGGAAGAATGTGAAAACTGATGGATCCTGACGCTCAGTGCGCCTCACGTTATGTGTACAGCAGGTATTTTGATTTGCAATAAGTTGGTAAATGACCTTAATATGTTTGTTTTTGTTGGTGAAAGTGTTATTTCTGTAGGTGGTTTGTTCGGGCGGTGATGAGAGTAGTTTGTTGAACTAAATTGTTGAACTCACCAACTTATCTGTGACTTTCCCGGCTTGTTTGTACCTTCACAAGAGATCTCTGTGGTGTTTGGAACCAACAATTAGGTTAAATATTTATTCATTTATTCATACATTTTTTTAGCTTATTACTACAAAGTTGGGACCTAAAATGAATCATCTCTCCCTTCAGGACAAATTGCTGGTTGAAGCCAAACTTCAATTATTGTTGGTTGCCATCAAGAGAGTACACAACATCTTCTTTTCTTACAGGTATTTTGTTCTTCAGCCCTTGGCTGCATAATCTGTATGGTGTTTCCCCTCCTGTGGGCGAGTATGTCGCCTTACACTCTCACGTTTCTGTAGAGCTGCTGCTTTGTTTTTTTTCTTGTGTGTGTGTTTTGTGTTTTGCATGTGCCGTGGCCTCAGCTGTCTCTCCTCTCCATATTGGCTCTGCCCTCAGCTGTTCTCTCTCCATGATGTTTTCAGGTTTCCCTGGCGGTGTCATCCCTCACCTGTCCAACAGGCACCCTCGGTGTGCGCTCCTTGTCTTGCACACAGGTGGTTCATCGTTTATCAGGCCTGATCTGTCGCTGCCTCCACAGCTGCACCGATCACCAATTACTGCGTGAGTGTAAATAGATGGAGCTCTTTAGTATGCTGGTTGCCAGATTGTCTGTTCCTTTGCTGCAGAATTTGTCAGCAGTTGCAACAGCAAAGTGTTGTGATGAAATGAAAGGAATTACTACAACGAGTTTATTTGCTTTTCTAAATCCGCAAAAAAATCTTTGATTTGCCCATATTGGCGCCGTGGTGCAGTTTTGATTGTGCTGTATTGCACAAACCACTTTCATGTAACAGTCTTCTGCTGGAGTGTAAGCTGCTCCATTAAACAGGAGTGGGCTGCAGATACTTATGAGACAGGAATCAATGGGTGATTTGAGGGGGGCTGCTATCCCCCTTGTTAGCATGGGGGATAGCAAAATGCATCTCCCTTGTTTACCTGCCATCTTCCCTCTCCATTCCTGAGTAGCAGAGAGAGTCTCTTTCTTTCTCAATTCGTCCGCCTGCATTAATAATCCTTTATCTGTTAGAACAGTTAGAATATATGGCCACGGGCCGTGGCGCTGAAATATCGGTAGCCTTTTGGAAGGAAAGCATCTTTGAAGATATTTCCCCGAAGACCCCTTTTTTAATTCCATAACTGATTAATTTTTCATTTCAATTGTTAGCCCATCTGCCGTTTAGAAGCTGCCTAGTTATATACAGGCCTGTTTTTTCTATAGGCAGACTATGTGATTGCATAGGGCCCCTGAACCCACCACCCCAAACAGTGTGCTCTGGTGATGACCTGGCCTAACTTATTTCATTAATTGTTTTTGTTGTTATTTTTATTTTAGAGGGGAAGGAATTATTTTCTCATGATAAGTCTTGTGTGATTTCAGTAGTTTTTTGATATTGGGAAGCCCATTGTTTCCAATGTATTATCATAAGTGTTTACTGCTGGTTTCAAGCTGCTGCCTGAATTTTCTGGATTTAGCCTCCTTTCCTCTTAAAGTGCACTAGATTGATGCATTTCAATAATAAATGGGAGGCCTGCAAGGGAAGTCTGCAAACAATCCTTCCCACAGTACAGTTGATTTCTGGCACACTCAGGGATTTGTCTTCATCTGGTATATCTGGAGACGAGGTCATTCTTACAAGGTGTTTGCTGCTTATTGAGTAACTGTAAAACGTATCCTCAAAGTTTCTCCTCTGTTCCATCACTATAAATCAGCTTTGCAGCCTGCTTTATTGCCAAATCCTGATGGGAGACTTGTCTTGTTGAACACCATTAGATTTTGGTTTGGTGAGTCTTGATAAGGAATCTACCTGGTGGCCTTCATTCCTTTTAGGGACACGCTTTTCAAAGACCGCGCTTGTTCTTTCGGCACTCTGTGTCCTTGTAATGTTCTTAAACGATCGCCAAAGGAGCACAAAAAAAAATCTTGAACAAAGAAGTGGAGAGGTTTATTAAGTAAAAGTAATAATGTTCTTTCATGGAACAGCAAAATGTGACCTATCAGAGATCCTGCATGGTCAAATCAACTATTTCCCCTTGAACACTAACTGTCTGCAACAATCACCTGCACCAACATTATTGAGATCTAAGAGGCTCCTCTCACTTCAGAGCGCTGCACTTGTCTATGCTGTGCCGTGCTGTACAATCCCATCCTGGCACGGACAGGATAAACACCTCATACTTTGCTGTTCTCTCCCATAATCCCACTTGGCAGCCATGCAGCACATCAGACTGGGAGGGGGAATACAGCACGTAAGCAGATAGGCTGCAAGAGGCATGGAATCTGCTCCGCACTGATACGGTCAAACAGAGCACACAGATGCCCGCAGACATAAAAAACACAGGAAACTTGTGTGCATGCTAATTATTAGCACATACATCGACACTTATACAGTGCCAGTGCTGTAATGGAGGTGGGTGATTAGCATAAACATACTCACAGATTCTCACGTGGCTTGAGGGTGTGTAAGCTGGAGAGAGGATATTTTTGCATAGCTTTTTTTTTAATAGAATCGTCTATTTGACATTATCTTAGCTCTGCTGAGAAGGTCATCTGCAGCTACTGTAAGGTCAGCTCCTTCTGATACTACATAATTGTGTGTGCGGCTTCACCACTCCTCTCTTCTTCATGCATCTGCTTTAGTCTTCTCTCTCCCCCTCCCTCCTCTCCCTTACGCTCGCTCCCTCCATCCACTCGCATGCCTTAAAGTCTTATTTGGTTTCCTTGATTTACAGCGGCTCCGACTGACTGCCAGCCTCAGCCTCGCCACGCCGTCCCAACAATGTTTACGGACCCGGACATGTTCGTGTTCACTTGACGGGGAGCTGAAATTATGAGGACGCGAAGATTTATAAATGTGGCACGCGAAGAACGCATTCTTAATTTGCGCGCCGCCGTTTTTACACACTCAAACGAGGCTCATGATTGATGATGGTGCTTTGTCTCGTAGCAAGCTGATTCTGTGTATAGAGAGAGACAGAGAGAGCGCGCACACACACACACTCATACAAAAGCTGAGTCATTTAAAGCCTTTTTGTTAGTTCTTTGTTTCTGCTGCTACAGTGTGTCTTTCACATTTCAGGTGCGGGGCTGACTTACCTTAAATAACATGATTTGCTTGCAAGGCCTACAATAGCATTTGCCGAGAAAGAATTCACAATACTTCTTTTTCTTTTGCAGCTCAGACTGTTGGCGGTGTTTCTTTGCGCTGCAGGGGAAAATTCATTCATGCTTCCAAGTCCAGACGGTTAAAAATGTTGGACAGCGAATCACAACTCCCCCTCAGAGACAATAAATGTGGAGACTGACTTTGTTGATTCGCATAATGCGATTCGGCACAGTCGAGAAGCAGGAGATGTAAGCAGAAATTCTTGTGAGATTTTTATCACAGCCAACACTTTGATCTTTTTTCAAATGACTCTCAATGGAGGCGGACATTGGTGCAAAATGACAGATAAGGGAACAAACTCCTCTTCGAGTCTCTGCTGGCGATATGACAAAACATATTCATGCTAGCAAAAGATAAAGGCTCACTCCACATTTCCAATTTTTGCCCCTATCCCTCCTTTTCGAGCGCCCCCAGATTAAAGTTCTTCCCTTGTCCAAATTTTTATGAATAGGAAACTCTGATGTTACTAGATGGAGAGCAGGGGTGGCACCTCCAATGAGCCCAACTGAAATCGCCTGCTGGTAGTTGCTGATATCAACCCATAACAAAAGGGGCAAATCTTCAAGAACGTAGGGACAATGATAGATGCTTCAAATCCATTCACAACTTTGCACTATCAAATAAGTCATCAATTAAAAAAAAACAACTTTGCTTCATTACCTGGCCACTAGCAGTGCTTTATAGGCTAACATTACCAACCAGCGCTCATTCCCTGCCATCCTGCACTGACATTAGAGAGGCAGTACTGCAGCAACCTCAACCTCAAAACGCAGGACTGTCACTCATAAAAGAACTATAACAATGTAATGTCAGCTAGCTAGCTATTGAGCAACAGTGACATGAGCAAACTAGTAGCACTTGTTTCATGCCTGTTATTAAGGGGTGTGACGAGAAATAATGCCGCAGGATCACACCGTATTCAAATGTGACAATATTTCTCTTCGAGGTCAAAAGCTGACTTGCAAAATCTGTCAAGAGCAGATTCAGAGCAGCAGCAAGCATGACGGGATGTGACGTTGAACCCTCGACGTGTCCATCTTCACACATAAAAAGACCATAAACAAGCCCTAACACAAGAAGAATGGGTGCACAATCTCCTGAGGCACGAACGCACAACAGTAGGGTTGGTGGGGCAAGGGGTGTGTTGGGATTGGGGCCAAAGTCCTTCCCGGTCATTCAATTAGCTTTTTATTCCCATTCATATATAATGTTTAATCAGAGAAAATCCATATTGCAATGCAGCCCTTACCTTATGTACAGTAAGTGAGCTAATATAGTGCAAGTTCAGACTACAGACTAGAGATGGTCCTCCTGACCAGTCGAACACCCTGGAAAATTGGGGTTTCCAGTCTAAAGCGACGCTCAATGAACATATTATTATTATCATTCAATAACCTTTAGTGTCGCATGCAAATTACATTTAGAGGAGCAGTCCCGACAGTGATTGGTTGCAGGTTATTATTCCAGACTGTAATATATTCATTTCCCATCACCGCAGCGCTGTTGAACACGACGAGAAAGGGAGCTCTTTTAGCAGACAGAATGTGATTACACACTATTACATAAAATGAGTTAATACTAATGACATTAGCGTTTGTATGTAAACTGACAAATCCTCCTTAGCCTCTTCAGCAAGCGCACTGTCAGTGTCACAAATCACTTTGACCCTCCCTCGTGCCCTCATGTGGAGCAGACAGATGTCACATGACATTCATGTGGTTTTCTCACGCTTCGTTTGATCCTGACGTTTAAAAACCCTTGTTGTCTGGTGATCATAAAAAATAAAATAAAAGATTTTGTAACCAGAACAGAGGTTGTTTACACAGTTTTTGCAGCCTGTCAAAACTTACAACTTTCGTCCTTGTGATGAAGCGAGAACCTTTGCCGAACATCTATTTAGTCATTCAGATCAGAGAGATGAATATGTCCCAGTTGTCATGAGAGAAGTGCTGAAAACAATCATCTTCGCCAAAGAGCTTCGTGACATTTGCTCAGTTTAATTTTGTATAAAATTCTTTTTTTCTTTCTCAAATGATAATGAAAAATGTTTCCGCTTGTTGATTATACTTCAAAATTAACAAATATTTCAGTGTACTAATCCCATGAAGTGGGACACACACACTCTTAGAGCGTCTGTGTGTGTGTGTGTGTGTGTGTGTGTGTGTGTGTGTGTGTGTGTGTGTGTGTGTGTGCGCGTCCCCTCTTCCTCATGCGCCCAGGTAATAAGGCTGTGTCTCAGACAGTCTTTAAACTTTGAACAGCTCCTCTGGGAGGGAGATGAGGGAGGGAAAGGAGGCTTCTTGGCTGCTTTGGTGTTTACGTCCTCCTCTCTTACTCTGTTCTCTTATTATCTTCCTCTCCCTCTCCGTGGCCCAGACTCTTCTCTGTTTCCTGCCTCCCCTCTGATATGAAGAATAACCTTATCTTCCCTTTCAGACGTCACAACGCACATTATCTCCTTCTCACTACATCTCTACTTCTTTTTTGTCTCTTAATAGAATAAGACAGCACCCATCCGCCTGCCCACTCCATAATCGCTTGTTTGATGGTTCAACAGGATTATTGACACGTCTCTCCTGGAGAACTAGTTAAAAGTCGATAAGAGAACGTGTCAAATCTTTCAGTCTGAGGCTTAAGTCTGTTACTCAGCTGTCTCCATTGCTCTTTCTGTCCCTCGCTCTCTGCAGACACTTGTGATTGATGCCTCGGGACGTAATTATTGAACAGCAAATCCCACTCCAATTTATGGCATTAAGGACATAAAATGGCCACTTACTTACTTAATTACTCCCCAGGCCAGAGTACGACGGAATTAGGAAAAAGGAGAACAAATCTGATGAGGCTGTCTGAAAATACTCCATCACCCGGCGAGAATATTAAAGACATGAATCTGAGTGACACCCGCCCGAGAGCGAAACGCTCCGACGTATATGCGGTAAATGACCAGGAATGGATGCAGGGAAAGTCGCCGTCTTGTTCGGAAAGTTTTACTCAGACATCTGTGCGGAGTAAGTCCTTGTCTTCGGTGGGTGTTTGACATTTGAACAGCGGCAAGATGTAAACTCAGGCAGGTTATCAATGTGTGCAGAGGCCCGCTGCTTTCCATAGAGAGTTATCAGCTGCAGACGCCCTGTTGATTCCAATCTGAATGCTGCTGCTATCCTGCCAGAGATTGCCGAGGCCATTGTGGGGTTGGGACAGCAGTCGTGATGGAAATTCATCTTGTGAACTACTGAATAAAAGTGAAGTTAATGTAGCACCCACCACAAAACTGTGACATTAAAGAGCCATTAGCAGTAAGGGAATGGTTCGGGCTCGGTTGAAATAGTGAAAGCATTTCATTGTTTCGCAGCAGAGGGTGGTCGCATTGATCTTTCATCAACTCGGTCATCTTGGTTACTCATCTTAAACAAAGAGCTTGTCCTGACTTTAAACAATTCACACCAAAATCTTCAAATCCGTCCACACCTAGAACAATCGAATAAACAATACCTGCAGACGAACGATAACGTTCTGCAAAACGCCGCTGTGCTCCAGCTGTGTCGGCCGCCTCGGAAAATTGATATTAATGAGCTGTTACTGTTGCTGCACTGAGAAACACAATATGATAACCCACACACAGATATGGTTTCAGAACGACAGGACTTTGGAGAATCCAACACTCTGTTACGAGGGCTGTCAGCAAATTTGTATTCATAATCAACATGAATTATCCTGCTGCTGATCATTACAAAGGACATCAAAACACATTTCTGAGACCCAGTAAACGTTTGTCAGTATGTCTCAGGTCAAAACCAGAACTATTAGAACTCCTGCAACATTATTGTGGTGGGAAATGTCCCAGAAATCAGTGTAATTGAAGGCCAAGTAAATTCAGATGGATTTGGATCTATTTAAAGTTGCTGTTACAGGTATCAGGCTTGGTGTGGATGGTCATTTAATCCCCCAACCACAGCTCTGATTGGTCAACTGTTTCTCCAACACTGCGTCACATCTACAGTGATTGATAAGGTGAACACATCAGAGCTTCAGGTGGAGTTTTAGCAGTCTGGAAACAAACTGAAACTTTACACATTTCTTACGCACGTGAACTTTAAGCGAACATCTCACCTGACAAACAAAACTTCCAGACCTTAGTGCTGACACTTTCCGATCCACGGTGGAAGAATGTGATGCAATGACCTTGGAAATGTTCGTTTCGGTAAAAAAAAAGTCATTGTCAAGTTTGTACACTTCCAGAAACTCAAGCTCAACTCCAGTCCAAAGTTTTACTTAGAAGTCATCGTGCTGTCCACAATGTTCACATGCTACTCTCAGCTGGGTCTAAAAGTCCACCACCGCTGATCTTACATCAATAATTCATGCAGCAATTTGCATTTCTGACACCCATCAGGAGACTTGTGCTTCCCGTCAAAGTCTTGCAGCTGTACACAGCCTAGAGGAAGAACAGTGGCTCCAGAATGATATGAAGAGTTTTTACATTAAGAGCAGAGCACTTATAGAATGGACGGATACACAATGACAGCAGAGGGTTGAGTGGTTATTATAAGTGAGCTTAAAACTAAGCTGCATGATAAAGGCGTCCCTTAAAGATCTTTAGGATCAACTGAGGACAGGCAGAGACACATCACATACTGTACAGATAGACAGAGGGGATCAGGAGGAGGGCGGAAAATTAAGCACTGTTTATCTCTTCCTTTTTTCCCGCCAGAATCTAGCTCATCCTTTCTCCATTCTAATTCTCTCTCCAGAGCATTTTCTTTAACTCCATCTTTCTCAGACATATCCTTTATTTGGCCCCTTCCTCCTTCCTCTGCTCACTTTATCTTTTCCTCTCTCACT
Source organism: Diplodus sargus (assembly GCA_903131615.1). Taxonomy (NCBI): domain Eukaryota; kingdom Metazoa; phylum Chordata; class Actinopteri; order Spariformes; family Sparidae; genus Diplodus; species Diplodus sargus. The sequence continues at coordinate 1,787,933 of CAEMYA010000008.1, forward strand.
CCGAACCCAAACCCAGGCAGGCGGCAGGATGAATAATGAGCGGACGGGGGAATTTTGGCCCACTCCAGCACAAAGCAGACCAGAGACGGAGACAAACAGCAGGGCCATGTGAATTAAAGATGACAGGTTTCCTACTGTTCCTGCCTGGGCAGGCGAGTCGGACACTGCAGATGGAGTTCAGTAACCCAACACACAAGAACTCAGGAGCACGCAGGAAGGAAAAAAACACGAAGGCAGCAGATGGATTTGTTTACTTCTGGAATGAGCTGCCATCCTCTTTCCGAGAATTAGTATCGACATGTAAAGAAACGCTCGGATGAACACACACGTCTAACCTGTCCCTGTAACCCACGATGTCCTAATAAGGAAATGTCAGACACAATCATGTACGCACAAAAACACACACAAACACACACCTAAGATGCACTTGCTTACACTCACACCGCGCGACGTCCGCACGAGGCATGGAGATGCCTGACACAAACATCCACGTGCATACACACAGCAGTATAACACGTCACAAAACTCTGCTGCTTTTTCCTGAGCGCTCGTGCCAGGAATCAATATCAGAATGATGGTGGCAGAGGAGTGTACTGACCCCTGACAGCGCCACTCCTCCCATGGAGCTCCACTGTCACTCCGACCGTGTTCACCTGAGAGATTTAAAAGTCCAATTTTTTCCATTTACATCAGATACAAACGCAACCATGACTTGACGCCACACACAGAGACTTGAGACTTGACTCAAACCAAAAAAAGACCCGACTCGGACTTGCGATCTGGGACTCATGAACAATCTTTGTTTAAACTCTGGCAAGCCTACCGCCATCCCCTCTCTTGATCTCACCCTCCCTCCCATTTCACGAGTGCGAAGCCACGGATGCAGACGTGTGCTGCAGAAACAACAGGGCTCAAAACAACACCATGAGCTGCTGTGCTGTTTGCGATCACCTTTGGCTAAAAGGGCCCAAACAAAAAATGTGCCAAAAGCAACGTCTGCAGAAGCAAATAAAGCACGCTAGATCGACCACGTCAAACTTCGTCACCCAAAAACACATCCGGATAGGTCAGCTGTGATAGATAACGCTAGCATCTATGAACTGTTAGCAAACATGCTTAGCTCAGCATAATAAGCTATTTAACGTTAGCTTGTTTGACCAGACTGGCTTATTTCATGTTTCATTATTGAAATGCAACGCCTGTTTAAAGTGATCGAATACAGGAATGATAATAACATGGTGCTTGCCTTGAATTCCTCAGATATAGTTATGTTGTGTTCTCAGCATACAGCAAATGACAGAATGCTCAATCTTATCAGGGAATAGCATAATCATTCTACGCAACACTCGTACTGTGTCTCTGCTTCTGCTGTATGAATATCTGCATGCGTGTGACTCCTGCTGTCTATTTGACTCTGCTGTTGTGAACCTGCCCTGCGCATGAAATACATCAACGTTAGCCTCTGACATCCGCTGCCCTTTTCCCCCTGAAGGCTAAGTCTTGCAGATTTGCCCAAACAAATGCTATCAGTGATCCACGTCGTAGGAATCCTCCAGTCAGGCAGGTTTTACAGCACTCGGTGAATCAAACCCAGGGACTCTGTCCAAGCTTTTAACCAAGGCTCTTCCATCTGTGTTCCTATGACTGTCACCAACTACTGGACTCCTCTTGGCAGGGCTCTTTAAACACTCACCTCAGCCTTTACAACTCATCGAGCATTCTGCCTTCCTCCGCCTGCGAAAATTCTCCAGCATCACACCCTCCTGCACTTGATCCTTTGGCTGCCTTTGACTGCTCATATCAAAATCAATACGGAGGCACCGCTGCTGACGACTTCTTAACAGCTGTTGAGCAGGTGTGTGGAGTTTTCCCGCTCTGTGCACACATCGGATGCATATATGGATCGCATGTCTTGCATCGCAAGTGAAGCGTGGATACGCCGCAGTGAATTTCAGTCTGAAGGGAGCAGAAGCCTCGAGACTAAATGTGTGCAAAATTCAGAGAGAGCCGTATCGGTTACAGCAGATAAGTTCATTACTATTGTATGTGCATGTGACCTTGTGTGTGTGTGTGTGTGTGGGTGTGTGTGTGCGGGTGTGTGTATGTGCAGGAATGTGACTGCCTTGTGTAAATTCATAGACTGTTCGAGTGTATACTGGTGCGCACATTTGTATGCGTGTGTGTGTGTCTTTTGTGCGAGATACAGTAAGCCCATTTCATTATTCCCCAGTGTTTACTGACAGATACTGGACAGGCCTCAGTGAGCAGCTCTGGCTTCATTATCTCACGCTGCTGTGGGTAGACACAGATCACAGGACATGGATGGCCAACACACACAAACAGCGGCATCCAACAGGGATATTTGAACGGGTGTGACGACGGGGCATTTTCACATTTGAGAGCTGCGAAGGCCGGCTTTTTTGCAGCATCCCAAACTCTGCCTCGGTCTGAGATGAATAAAAGACTATACACGCGATTGTGTTTCATCACTTTTAAACAATGGCCTACTGTAGACACACACTGACGATAAAATTCGACACTACTTTCCAGTGAACAAAGTCTGAGTCTAAATGAGCATCCAGCCTGTCATGTTAAGCTGTGAGCAGCTCTGTTACTTCGTGATCACTGTGTCTTTGAGTGTTGAAGATTTGTGAGATGAGGCAGCTGTAATCATTCACACCACTCAGATAAATCTCACTGACAGACAGGCAGCTTACTATAAAAGTTAAATTCATGGGCCTTCTTCTGGTTGAGTATCATAACTGATTATTTAGAAATTAATTTGACTTCAGTTCAGGGTCCTGTGCCGCTGACGGCTACATTTACGGCATGCAGACGCACTGATAGACTCACCCTTTCCTCTTCCTCTCTGAGGTCTGGCATGGTGCTGATACACAAGCTGATGACCGTCACCGCCACCATGATCACCGACATGCAGGCAAAGATCTTCCCCGGTAGGCCAGACTGTGGATTCTCCACCATATCTCTCAGCCAGTTCATCACCTTCCGGTACCTCGTCTCCTCCACCGGCACGCGCTGCATGGCGTTCCTCTGCCTGCACTCCTCCTCGCGCCGCTCCAGCTCGTTCACTTCCTCGATGCGGGTGTACATCTTCCTCTTACAGCAGCGCTCCATGTACGTTATCTCCACCCCCCAATAGGTCAGCTCGTCGTGCAGGGAAAGGACGCACATCTCCCGCAGCAGACGCAGTTTCCCGGCGGCCAGGAAGTTGAGGATGACCCTGAAGGCCGAAGGCGAGCGGTCGAAGAAGAATTCCTTGCGGGCTTCGTCATAGTCGTCGCAGATGCTGGCGATGTCCTCGGGTGACCGGCAGCCACAGAGGCGGCCGAGTCGCGTCAGAGGGAATTGCTCTAGGGTGCTCCAGGGGAAGGTGTAGCGGTTTCCCCCAACGTTGATTACTGCCAGCAGAGCGTGGTCCACGGACAACAGGTCCTCTGGCCGACGGATGAACTGAGCCCTCTGGTAGTGAACACCCTGGAGAATAAACAATGAAACCCTTCAATGCAAGACCAGCTGCATCTGAAACATGTGTGACTTGACTACAAAATAGTTGTCCACAACTTGATCCCCTATTAGTGACCATCTTAATCATACCTTGATGGTCTCAGTCTCGGGGATCTCTGTGAAGATGCGGTCAAGGCTGCTGTCATCGCTGACGGACAGATTGCTGAAGTCATGGTTGGCATTGCTGATGATGGGCATGGCGGCATCGGGAAAGCACGCTGCTCCTCACTGGGCAGCTCAGACCAGGTGATGAACACAGAGAAGGTCTACAGATCGCACCAGGCTAGACTTTTCAGTCTCAGGATACAGCAGTCTCTAGTGTGTCGCAGCCTCCAGCAACTTACGATAACTCTTGTACAAAGCTTTCCCACAACAGCCTAGGCCTATTGTAGACAAGCAGAGCATAAACACAGCTGTAGCTCCCTGACTTTTTGGTCTTAGAACCCCTCATAACAAGGAGTTTTTTCACAGCGACAGACGAGCGATGGCTTTGGCTTCCAACCAACAAAGCAAAAGCCCAGAAAACAGAAGGAATGAGGTGTGCAAGGAAACCTTTTGTCACATCTGAATGCGGGTGAGTTCTGACATCGCCATCAGAGGTCCACAAGCTGGCATATCAGGATTCAGCATTTGATCAGTGGGTAATCCCAGTCTGAAGCAAGAGCCTGGGAAAGGAAAAGCCGAAACAGAGAGGGGGTTAGCATTGATCAGTGGCTCATAGCTGCAGAGGATGAGCTGGATGAGTCAAGGAGCCAAATATGTAGCGCTCGGGTGTCCGGGGACTGAGGGGGATCCTCTCGGTCGCCGCAGCAGGATCACGGAGGGCCTAGACATGTGGTGGCATCGTGCAGGCACTGAGAGAGGGAGAGAGAGAGAGAGAGAGAGAGAGAGAGAGAGAGAGAGAGAGAGAGAGAGAGAGAGAGAAAATGTCAGAATGGAGCTACGATGGGATGACATTAAGCTGCTGTCACACTATAGAGCAAAAATGAACAAATAATAGGAAAGCGATGGTGTGAAGGCAGAAAATGGTGGGGGGGGGGGGGGAGCCCACCTCAATGAGACTGCAGTGCTGTAGGCTCCACCCCCCTCTTACACTTCCTTTCAGTGGGAAACAAGACAGACAGACACATCAGCTCTGCCGCTAGAAATGGCCGGTCACTGTGGGCAGTGGAGGAATTGAGCATATAGCAAGGGATTCTACATGGAAATCAACATCCAATAAAGACGGCCCGGCTGGTTTACTTAGCCTGGGTGTTGGAAATCCTAGGAATGACAGTAGAAAAGAACATTCAGGTCTGATGTGTTATTCACACTCTGAGTGAGTTATTGGCTGCCGTAGATGGGCAGCCATCCGAGCAACAGACACTGAAACACAGGGTCCAAAATGTTTTTCTTGGCAACACAATTGCCCTGAAACTTATTGGCACTATTAGTTGTCACAGTTGCCCAGAATGGTGTGCTGTGTATCAAAGCCTTCAGTAACTGAGGTAATTTAAACCTGCTGTATTTGTTATTTATTTACTTTGACCGTCTCTCGGTTCGTCTTTTTTTTCCAACTGCAGTCACTCAATAATGCTACCTGCATGCAAACATTAGTAGCGAGGGTCAAAAAGAAAGGCAGTGGGAGGAAGAAAAAAACTGTTGATGTTTGAGAGCTGACAATTTGACAGGTTTGTTTTTTTTTCCATAGCAGCCAAAGCACAGGTGTAAAGACTTAGCTTAGTAACGGCTGCTTACAGATCGCCAAAATAAATGCTATTAGTTGCACCTGTGCTTTTTGCTGCTGTAAGATTTCTCCTTAACGTGAAACTCTCGCCAAAAAGCAACCTAGGGTTTATTTGTGAATGTATGTGACTCAAACCTTCGTGTAAATGCATAATTACAACGAAAGAGGCAATTTAAGATTTATCGTAGTTTCGTTTTCGGGCAAGCTAATTTTCAGTGGAGTGCGAGGGCACTCTTACGCTAGCATCAAAATCGCTATTTTTAGAACACAAAGAAGGCTCGACGCAACATGAAACTTTGCTTGTAGTATCACCAGGGTCTCTACACATGAACACGAGCATTGAGAACATTGTTTCTATAGACAAAGTTTACTAATAAGAAGGTTTTTGGATAACTAACTTCCTGCTAAGCCGTTGTGTCGAGCCTTCTTAGTGTTTTAAAAAATAACGATTTTGAAACTAGCGTAACAGTGCCCTTGCACTCCACTGAAAATTAGCTTGCCCGATGCAAAACTACGGTAAATCTTAAAAGTGCCTCTTCTTTTATTTTAATTATGCATTTACACTAAGGTTTGACTCATATACATTCACAGAATAAAGCCTGGGCTGCTTTTTGGCGAGAGTTTCACCTTAAAAATCCTGAGTACGCCGTTGGGTGCAGCTCAGAAAATTCTGTAACACCTTTATAATTGTATACTTATTAATAATTGCATAATTCAAAGTTGTGTTTTGATAAACAAAATTTCCACATTTTACCAGTGACAGACATCTAGAGATGAAACCACACTGTGTAAAGGCACTGTGTCAGATGGATTTTGTACCTAATGTTATAGTGCCAGATGATGAAAGAAGAGGCTTTCAGTTGCTCGCAGGTTGAAACAGCTGGAATCATCCTTTGACACTCATTGTGCGGTTGTTTCTTGTGCCTAGCTACTAACTGTAGACTAAAGCTGACTTCCAATTGTGTGGCTGCCCAGCTCATTTTCTCCTGCCAGCTTTTGTTGGGACTAAGAAGCTGTAATACATTTTCTACACACGCCACGCCAATTTAGAAAAGCCAGTCCAGACCTTTCTACCGAGGTCTGAGCACACGAGTAGGTGCAAATGTCTCAACACACTCGTCACTCACCGGTCACTGAGTCACCACACTGTCGGTGAGCACAGTCAGTGCCCTGTAAGACTAATACAGATCTACAGTCACTTCATATTTTGCTCACAGCAGCCTTTATAGCATCAGATTATCATCAGCATGCTGCTCAGAGTCTATCTACAGTAACCACAGGCTTATTGAACATGTGGCTGGACAGGGCAGACAGTTTGAAGCACTGGACCGCACCAACATGCGTCACTAATTCAGATCCAGGAGGATAGGATCCCATGCTGGAGGAACCAATACATCACTTCTGTCACAATTGCTCTTGTTTCATTTCCACCACACAGGAGGAGGAGAGAGTGGTGAAGTATGTATTAATCGATTTGTATTCCCTGTGGTTGTGGCTGGTGATTCTTAGGGTAAAGTTAGCAGGAGGAGGTGTTTCCAGGAGGACACTGCTGTTGGGTTCGCTCGACCTGGTTTGGTTCTCGGGCCAGACATGAATGACGGACCAATAAAACTCATGAACTCGAGTTAAGTTGCATTTTTTTCAACTTTAAAGACCAAGTACAATCGAGCCAAATCAAACTGTAATGAAACTTAAATCAAAAAGTTGCTAATGTATAAAAACATGATTGATGCTCATATATATACTGACTTATAATTTTCTGAATATACTTTTCTGAATTCATTATTTGGGTTTATGGACATGGACGTTTGTCGTTGATGGGGTCATACTGCATTCAGCATTCAGTCAGGGACCCCTGGGATCAGGGAGCTTCTATCATATTCATGAGCAATGTTAACAGTGTCTGCATTTGCCAGGAGCTGGTGGAGAGACCTGAGTCTAATATGGATCGAGTTCCTCTCTCTCTCTCTCTCTCTCTCTCTCTCTTTCTCTCTCTCTCTCTTTTTTTTATCCATCTATCTCTCTCTCTCTCTCTCTCTCTCACACACACACACACACACACATCACTTTGCCAGAGCGCGCACACACATTGTTCCGCAACTACTTTGCGCCCTTCTCCAGCCCGCACCTTCCAATTAAGCTCGGTGAAATTGGGCGATTAATTAAAATCTCATCAGAGATTCTCGTTAGGGTGTTTTCATGAAGAGAAAAAAAACAAATTACAGGACGCCTGAAGTCAGAGTCAAGTGTTGTTCCTTATATTACAATTCATTCATTCATGAAAATGGCACAGTTTTGGCTCCTAAATTTCCGTCTTACGCTTCTGTCCGTCTGAGTGCCGGCGCTGCTCAGGTGAAGTGTCTGCCGCAGCATCACAACTTCAGAAGAATATTCACTGACACAACGAGCCCCTGAAGGCGGCAGGATAACTTATGACTTACCTTCCGGAGCCCCGCACTCATCCTCGCACGGTCGCTGTGAAATCCCCTTCTTTGCCTCGCAGTCCCTCCGACCATTCAACACCAAATCGGGGTGTCAACGAGCTCCCAGGTCCCCATGTTGCAGTAATAAGAGGAGCACCTCCCCGGCGTCCGCATCATCCGGTGGACGGCGCGCACAGAGTGTGAGCGTGTCACGGGCGGGGAGCGGGTAAAAGGTCTGGTGCGCTTAAAGTGTCCCGTTACGGCTCGGTTAGTGGTGCTGCAGGAGGAGAGGAGGAGCAGGGGAGGAGGAGGAGAGAGGGAGGGGAGGGGAGGGAGGAGGGAGTCAGAACATTGGTGCGCAACACAGGAGATTCCCGGGACCTAAGTTCAAGTTCGAGCCTAAGTGTGAAGGCAGGCGCAGTGGTGGGCGCGGGTGGGCTCCCTGTTAAAGGGAGATGGCATTTCAGCAGGACTGCAGAGGGAGCGAGGGCTCGACACCTCTGCCTTCTCGCTCGGATAATGTGAACATTCAAGGACACCGAGGAGATGCTCTCATCCGCGTCTCCTGTCGGCCCCCCGATCGCTTCATGCGCAACAGGGGGCGCCTGTTACCTCCCACATCACCTCCGCTAAAAGCTGAACCTGAGCCAACTCACTGTGAAATCAGTGCGAAAAGAAGAAACAAAATGTTTCATTGTATCTGTTAAGAAAACGCTATAAATCACTAATTATGATTTAATATCAGATCTGGGTATTATACCACATTAGAGGTATTTCTAGTGAGTTTAATTTAGTTTTGTCCTTTTTAATAGGAATTGTGAAATACTGAGACAGAAATGGAATATAATTTTTTATCTAATGGCCAAAGACTTGGTTGTACATACCAAACGTGTAAAGCCTGTGGATGAGGACCAACAACAAGCAGGATAGGTTTAAGACTTATAGCAGTTTTCACATAAATATGTAGAATTGAATAAATATCTCCATGTTTAACATTTGCTGAAGGAAAAAGTAAGCCCAAATACCAAAGAATGTGTTGTAGACAGCATTTCACAAAGTTTATTTATTGAGTGGTTTTTTTTATGGAGTCTGGTGACTCAATTCATGTTCTTCTTTTTCCAGAGAAGTAGACTGTATCAGTTACTGTTTACTGGATTTGTGATGCCGTGATGAACTGACACTTGTCTTTCATGTCCATGATTTTCTCACACACACACACGCACACACACACACACACACACACACACATACACACACACACACACACACACACACATTCAAAGGGTCATACTTAGACTTTATCTTGTTTTATCTAACACATGGGTGTCATCCAAGAAGGCACCTTGGCTGAAAAATTTTGGACCCCGCCCACAGCCTCCTTTCCACCAGTACATATTATATTATAACCTGGAAATGCATGTTATGCATAATGGCTGCGTTTTTGTAATCTCATGCGGGTCGAGCCAGGGCATGACACAGAACTAAAGACCAATTCCACAGATACAAAAGGAGATCTCTCTCCCACAAGGGGAGCAAAGGGCAGTGACACTGTACCAAAGTGACAGAGAGCAGATGGCCAAACTTTTAGCTGTGTCACAAGTTAATAGTCCACAGAGCTCAGAACCTGCCTTGGAAAACCCGAATTGTTCTAGATTAACACGTGCTGTATCATTCCCGCCGCTGCAACACTGGAAATAAATTTGCACAAGGTGAAAGTTCAGAGAGAAAATAAACGAAAAATATCATTGTGCTTGCAGATTCATCTGCGACGCTGGCTGTGCACACCCACTTTGTCCTTGAGAGGCAGCTCATTAGGTTGCGTGCGCCTGAGGGAACTGCTAAAACAAGCAAACACTTTGTCCGGGCCCTTATGGCTGCTAAAGGAGCAGACAACACATTAGCAAGGCCAGAGATGGAAACTGAAGAGGTGGGGGTCCGCATGTGTGTGTGTGTGTGTGTGTGTGTGTGTGTGTGCTGAGAACAGAGACATCCAGCTTATTGAATCCCTCCATCACTAGTCATTAACCTGCAGTGCAGCGTGTGCCCCAGGCTGGTTAGTGTATGCAACATAAGACTGATCACACACGCTGGCCTATTAGTTCTCAGTCAGCTATTTTTCTCACAAAAGAGACGACACTTCAGTCACAGCTGAATGGATTGGGCGCCCTGCTATCTGCCTCGGTGAGACAGTGATGCAGTACGCCTTTTAAATTCTGTCTGTCATTTTCTCCTGCTTTATCACACGAATGCAGACCGACTGAGGAAACACTCGCGCGGCCACACAGAGGTTTCTCAGTCTGGATTTCGCACAGGTGGTGGATATGGGAGCGCCCGACTCCTCCGACGCTCAACCAGCAAACTTGTTTATGTGTTGCACCACCCTTCTGTGTCCCTGCCTCATTGCTTTTTATTAATCTCACACACATCCATACAGTACACCTGCAGCTGCCCGCCACCCATCTCACCAGCACACACACACACACACACACACACACACACACACACACACACACACACACACACACACATTCAGCAGAAAACACCAAGATAGTCACAGCCCTGTCGGTACTAATAGCAAGCCTCAGTCTGGCGGATTAAGAGTTTAATCCCTCACAGGCAAGAGGGGCTGAGATGAGATCGCAGCAGCCGGCGTGCTGCGGTCTGATGAGCAGTGGTGTGAGCTGCGTGCAGGAGAAGAGAAATGAGTCATTCAGCTATTTAAAAACTGTTTGAACAAACGCTTTCACACCGATGGACGCGGCCACCCAAAGGTCCCACCAGATGGTCCTGTCCAACTTTTGCTCCCTCTCACTTCAAAGACTCTCCCTCTCTCTCTCTATGCCTCTCCTCTGATATCCCAGCGTCCCGTCTCTCTGTTGGTCCTCCTATTCCACTCCCCTGCTGAAATTTGTTTGATCTCAGCACCAGGAAGTTTTGATCAGGTTAATTGCTCTCTCTCAGCGGAGGGTGTGAATAGACAGATTAGCACTTGGTGCCCAGGATGGAATGGAGCGCAAAAGAGAGCAGAGAAGGGGACAGATTCAGCAGCATGGATTAGTAGAGGCGGGGAGGGAAGGCATTTAGGTGGAGAAAAAGGTACACAGGGCTGAGAAAAGCTGGTAACACAGGAGTGGAATTAAAAGGAGGGGACAGGTCGATGAAACACCAGGCTTATACGGGGAGACAGCATCTGTATCAGGTCTGTTTCAATTAGTGTCCCCGACAACAAGTTTCATGCAATCCTTGAATGATATTGCAGACTCTTAGTATAAATTGAACATCCAAACACTGTTGTGTTGCCTGAAACTGTAGACCGAAAAATCTAAAAGCAAACACAAATGCTCTGGTTTACTTGAGACTCATCTTGTACACGCACACACTCAAACCAACCGTAGTTGAGACTGGACTCACATAAACACCTTTTAACACAAGGTAGCCCTGATGACCTTGACAAATAGCTAAAAGACAGCATAACTGGCCATCTGTATTTAATGGGATTCCTTTTTATAGATAAACAGGCGGGTCAGCATTGATTCAAAGATGTTAAAAGCTTCTCTCACAGCAGATTATTCCACATACAAGGCAAGGATGATTCCTAATTCAGTTCTGATTAATGGACTGTGGAGCAACAACCTATTTAACCCTATGAACTATGTGGTGGAAGAATCTGTATGGGTGGCTTTATAGATTAATAAATCATTTAATAAAAAACAATGCTGGTGCCATCTCACAGTCAAAACATGGCCAGCCAGCCTCTTGATAAAGATGACAGTGGAAGGTACTTTAGGTTGTCTGATGTTTAGAAACGTGATTTTAATTTCGTATAGATAAGTATAGTTGTCAATTTAGCAGTACTGAGGCACAGTACCGAAGCATATGCCATTTCCTGGATGAATGTTAACATTCAGAATGGATAGCCTTAGTGAAAAGTATACATTTAGTGTCTTTAGCACTAACTTATGGTTATGTAGTTGGAGTTAGAGTGAATCAAATGAACATTGTAGACAGTCAACATGCCCCAGGACCAGATATTCACACAGCAGCCATTTTTCAAGGTTGGAAGTCCTATAAACATAATGAATATTACAAAGTGATATCATCTCACCATTTTCCAGCTGATCAGCAAATTGTGTAACACTATCAATCTCTTTGGACTTGCAATCTGGAAAACGGCAGCATGACACTTGAGCTTCCCATCCTGAGCGCGATGTCTGGGGAAAATGGCTGCCGCATGAGAATGTTCTATGGCTAATTTTGTCCAAAAGTTGCAGTGCCATATAAAACTGTGTCATCTGCATAAAGATTACATTTACAGGATTTTGTAGAGGGGCCTATATCATTACGTAAACTGAGAACAATGCTGGTCCAAACAATGAACCTTGTGGAGTCCCATTATCAATGTCTAAAAGAATGTTCAATGGTATCTAATGCTTTAAACAAGTGTGCAAACAGACCAACACAAGACAATTAGCGATCCAGGGATAGTGCAAAGAAATTTAAAACCCTGAATGCTGCAGCGGCGGAACTATGCGTAGGTCTTTTTCCAGACTGACAGGGAGAGAGTACAGAAAACAAAGGGATGTAGAACCTGATCTTATAATTTACCGAGGACACCAAGATTTTATCCAAATAACTCAATCTGGAGAGAGGGTGATGAATATTGACATAGACATTGTCACCAAACAAAGAACATAAGCTGCTGACCGGGCCATGGGGAGGAGAGTTTTAAAAAAAGGGCATTCAAATTATGAGCACCATTTCATTTCCTAGTATCAATACTAAAAATAGTAAGACTAAGATTAATGGAGGACAAACTAAAGCTTTGTGAGGAAACATTGCCCTTTAGATCAGCCTGTGGTTTGAGGGTATGATTCAGCTAACTAATAACATTATAAAAAAGATGCCCAGCTGCAGGAAACTGACTATTAAAGGCAGTGCAAATGTCCTCACAGTCTGTGAATGGACTGTCTGTGCCTATTGCCAGTGGGAGTTGGAAAAGAGCTATTAATTTTCAAAACTGATTAAACAACCTTACAAAATGTATTCGGATCATTAAAGGAGCTGGTGAAAAAGTGTAGGTGGTAGTACAGTAATTCCTGTCACAAGGCGATGGGAGGGGTTTGGGGGCCTTGAGTCCAAGCTCTGTTTCTAGAATTATAAATATCAGCCTCATCAGCAGTGACCATGGACTGGGCCTAGCTTTTACACTGAGTTTCTTAGAAGGAGCATGCTAATCAACAATTAATCAAAAACATCGATACAATAATTTAAAACAAAGTCTGCATCTGGGATTTTTATAACCACAGATACGGTAGTGTTCTCTACAAGTCACGTAGAGCTGCATCATTGAGGTTTTCCAGATTCCGTCTAGTTATCACATGAGAGGTTGCTTTATAAAACCTCATCCAGACACAACCAGGCATTGTGTCAAAAACACCAGGCCTCGTTTGAATGGAGGTAGTGTGTTAAGGCTGCAAAAAAACACAGCTGCCTGCAGGGAAAAGTTGGAAACACACAACGTGCCATGTTTAACTTGTATTCATTCAATTTGGTCATGTGCAGCAGTTTAAAACAAACATAATATGCCTTGTATCCGGGTTATTTATGAGCAATCTCATGATGTGGAGAAACGTTCACAAAGGCAAATACCCAGATGAGGGCACAACAGTTACTGTAAGGCTGTGCTTGAGGTACATGCTAATGTGCTCACAAAGATAATGCTAGCATGTAAATATAAAAGTTAAAAGCTAATAAACACACAACGTAAAGCTGAGGCTGATAGGAACGTCATTAGTTTTGTAATGAAACAATTGGACAATTTAATCCAACGTATTTCACAGTAATTTCAAACTTGAATACGATCTTAAAAATCAATGAATGTATTTATTTTAAATGCCCTTTCGCCCACCTGCATGACCCACACCTATCAAAGGTCTAGACCAAATTGTTGGACCGACCCACTGGCTAACTGACAGCTGTGGCTAGCATGGCTGATAAAATAATAAACAAAGAAGATGTTATCAGTCACCCACGTTGTCACCTTGTTTATGCAGTACGTTTGACCTAGATATCTAGCCTCATATAGCGTCTCACAGGACAACTTTATGTCCACTCAGCTGAGTCAGCTGACAGCTTGTCTGGCACACTAAACATCTTACTCACTTAGACTTGCTGCTGCATGTCAGGTGGAAAGTTATGGCTTTCCATCTGAAAGTGCTCACAGACCGATACAGCTGATAGAGTTAGCAGATGTTTTGTACCTGTCTGTGGTCTGACGTGACAAATCTTAAATAAAACAGGCCTGTTGAGAGTCACTTATTATTGTTGTGTGTTATCTGACTGACACACACAATGTATGGAGAGAAATACAGGCTATTAAAGTTGAATTTCTGTGAAAAGCCAATATGGATTAATAATATTGGCCTGCAGATATATCGGTCTGAATGATTCACTGAGTGTTGTGTAATAGTGGCACGCCCCTTCCCTGTGGACTTTGATCTTTGAGGAAAACTTTTCACTCAACAAGTCATACTGAAAATAATATTTTGTTGGATGTTTGTTTTCAAAACTGATAACTATAATGGCTTCTAATGCAGCCATACGTCCTGAAACAGCTGCACGTCCTGAGATGGCTGCACGTCCTCACACAGTCCCATCTAAACCGGCAGATTCTGGTCTTAGATTCTGGCAAGGTGTCTTCTTTATAATATCTTTCATCATTATTGCACTGGTCGTATTGTTTCAGGATAAGCAGAGGGTGCTCTACATGACACAGGTGAGGGATGGAAATGTGAGAAGTTTTTGATGAAATTATTTATAAAATTAAATTATGAACCACAATTTTAATTTTAAAAAGTCTACTGTCAGTCTGGGTAAATCCTCAGTGATTATTTTCAGATGTGAGGAATAATGAGCTACTTCCTGTTAGGGTTCAGTGTGATCTGGTAATCCTATGTTTATTTATTAAGGATTAAGCCTACAGGACTATTTTATTTGCTTGTAAAATCTGCTTCTTCTTAATTTGTTGCTGTGTTCCTGTTGCTTTGTTCTACTGTGCAAATAGGTAAAAGGCTGGACGGCCTTTTACAGTATGTAAGAGGCAACTTCTCCAGTTCAGGTTTACATATCTGTGCACCCATCCTTACCAGATTGTCCACCAGGTTTTCTCTCAGACTCGGGATGCTGTGGCAGTAGGTTTGGCCAGCGGTCTGAACGGGCTCTTAGAACATGTCAACCACTCCCTGCATGCTGCTGGAATACAAGGTAAAAAGATTTTATAATTCATTAGAAAATTATTCCAGTCAGACCATGTGTCATAACAGTTGTAGCTCAAGGTGTCATGTCAACTTTTGGTCATCTTCCATTAAAAATATGCCAGAGTGACTCAGATATCGGAACTGTGATATGTATTATTGGTACAATATACTATAATTATTTGATATATAATATTATACAGTATATGGATCTGCATGGCAGTCTTTTTTTAAAAAGTAGCTACTTAGATTAGCCACCACCACAAACACACTTGAAGAGACTGTTCCACTTTTACCAACTGTTACACCATGATATAGGGGGACATGTTTCTGTGTTTCCCGGGAAGGTGTGGGTTAGGGTCCACACCAACCTTAACATCCCCCCACCCCCATAAATTTCCACGTATGATTCAAGCAAATAATATAAACATCTCCCACGTCTCCACAGTCGGTCTTCCTATCAACTCAGTGACACCAGAAGGTGTCGTCTTTGTTGCTCAGTGGATTCTTCTGCTCCTCATTTGCTACGGGGTGATCGCCATTACCTTTCGATTGGCCACCCTTCTTCTGAGGTGGCTGTGGTGGCTCCTGAAAGTGGGAGTGGCTTTGGCTGGTTTTGGACTAATCCTGAAGGACCACAGTGTCGGTATAGAAACAGCAATGAGACTGGTGTGCCTAGGGACTGCTAGCCTCTGCATCCTGATGAGAATCAAGCTGTGGAAGGACCGGACCATGGCTGCTAAAATCGTTAATTTGGAGGAACAGCTGAAGATCTTAGAACATCGAGGGAGGGAGATGGAGAGATGGAGGAGAAGATTTATTACTTTGTCCTGTTGTTTTTTGTGTTTAGTGTTTTTTATAGTCATATCAAACTCAAAGGCCTCATGAGCACTATTTTCTTTGTGAGGGTTTAGAAACTTCGGAGAAGCAAGTTCATTTTGAAAAGTTAAATAATTGATTTCTTATAAAGGGTGCTGCTTTTTTCATTTCTTTTAACGCTACTTCAGTACCTGCTCTAAATATCTTAAACACCTTTTGGATATTATTTCATTAGTATTGATTGAACCAGCTATGCAAATCCTTGGACACAGTCAAAGACTCAGCTGTAGTTTTGTTGTTTTGACTTTGGCTGATATCTTCGTCCAAGACTGATACTAATTTCTTCGTTACTGAGATGCTATTTATAAAATAAAGGATATATTCACATTTTTTTCCATTTTAAGATCACTATCTTTTTAACAATAGTCATGTACAATTATGAACACTGACAAAGTTTTTCTTGCTGTAATGGTTCTTCCTCTCCATACTGGCCATAAGGAGAACCCTTCCTTTATTGCTTCTTATGTTGGTGGTGGGGGACAAAATTCTTGATCTGATTTTAGGGGGGGCTGGCATCTCTCCTTTATAAGATGATCCCATCCGCATCTGGACACAGTCAGATAAGATTCAGGAGAATTTTTACTGCAGGAAGATTCAGTGTGATTCAGAGCAGTTTAATACAGTTCTTAACATTGTTTCATGTAGTCATTCATTTCACCTTTATGAATCAAAATAAGCTATTTCTCTAACAGTGTCAGGGGTTATTTGGGGTTCCCTGGTCTTCGATTAAGTATGTCTGATATACTTTTAACAAATTTTTGCTACTCAGTGGCATGGGGGACAAAATGGAAGTCAAATGTAAATTATAATTATATGAGGATATTGACTAGTAGCACTGTCATTAATGTCAACATCAGTAGTGTTGCCTCCTCACTGCTTGTTGCCAACCACGCCTGTGATTATGACCTTTGCAGTAGACACAGACAAAAAAGAACGACATATGAACAAACATTTTTTGACTTTTTTCATGTTTTCCTTGCTTTTAAAATCCAAATGTCTTCCAAACTTTAAACTTACTGGGGCACTGTGAACCAGCATTGTCGGACATGTTGCTATTGTTTATCCTTCACAAGCATGGATCTGATGGCAAACGAGGCGGTGCGCTTAGATATAATTCTCATTAAAGTAACGTAAAGAGTCTCACTCCAAACTTTAATCTTGAATGAGATTTGGAGATGCGGTGCAAAATAAGCAGCTAAGCTAAGCCTCAGTCAGCGAACTTTAAAATAGCCCTTCACTTGATTCATAGAACGTTTATATCGATGCAGAGCCTGAACATCGATGTTCTCGCAATATTAATGTAACAAGCCGATTTCTGATTCATACTGGAGAGTCTTTACACCCAGCTGATCTTATTATTCGTTCACTAGCTGTGCTGTCATAATCAAGATGTCTCAAAATGTTCTGGGACTGAGCAGCTCTCCACTGAGGAGGAGACGGTGGTTATCTAGGTGTGAGTGAAAAATATCAAAATGTACCTACATTGTGCACATACCATAAAAAAAACAGAACACAGAAGACTGTAACTTTCTAACTTAGGAGCCCTATTAATTAATGCCCAGTATGAACACCAGCTATGATTAAAGTATGCAACTCCTGCTTCAGTGTTCATATGGGCACATGACTACGGCTTGAGACAGACTTGTATATCGTGAAACTGTCTTTAATAATAAAAAGTAACTTTCTACAGGTGTTCAGATGGACAGTTGTGTTCCTCTCCTTTACTCTGACACGTCCAAGACTTTACTGTAGCAGGAGGAGGAAGGCTGATTTCACTTTCATATTTAAAGTCAATCTAGTTCACATGCCAGGGTCAGAATGTTAGCGGTACAATAATGCTGTTTTTCTATTAATGCCATAATACCCAAACCAGCAAAAATCCCTCCAAAGCGCAAATGAGAAACGATTTGATTGGGGAAGAATGCTGACTCAAGCAGCAGACTCATAACTCCCACTCACCCCATGCTTCTCTCCTTTACTGGCTTTGGAAGGTTAATGTTTGGATTTTTTATAATGGGCTTTGGCTTAGCCAGCAGTTTCTGTATGTCAGCACTGAATCAAGAGACTACATCAACCATCCACAATAAAAAAAATAAAATAAAATTCTGTGCGTCATGATTCAAAAAATTGAATAAAAATCATTCTTGATTCCTGCACCTTAAAGCAACATTATTCAACTTGTTTACCTTAAACTGAAAGTCATTCTGATGGTACAGTGTCTTGTAATAGGCTGAATGGTGTCTCTGTCTCAGTCGCTCCGTCCCTCTATCCCTTGTTTCTGCACTATGTAACTTCAGTGAGAGGGTCGCATCACAGTGTTACATACATGTTTTCTTCACCATACAAGTTTTCAACACATTACATTGTTATGACGCAATGAGTTTTGTTTGTAGTCAGCACCTACATTACGGCCGACAAACTGTTACAGAGCTGGCATTTGTATTTACAACAGAAGTGCTGCACTCAGAAACTGTGGGGGGCGCCAAACCGCACAAAAAAAAGGATTTCCACATAATGTTGTTTTAAGCTATCTTATTTTTTTGTGCATAAGACTATCATCGGGTCGGTCCACCCTTGAATGATATATATATAAAAGACAAAGAGCTACATGATGCACCTTTCATGTTTTAATCTAAAGAGTAGGGCATTTATTGCTGTGTTCAAACTGGATACAACTGGAGTAGATGCTGGAGCAACAATGGCAGCCTTCCTATAAATAATTATTAGTAACCGTGCTCTTTACAATGGTGAGTGATGGCTGATTTACCGAATCCAAATGGGTCCTGTTAATGTAAAGATATTCAACACGGCACAACCTTCAGTGGGCTAAATCAGTCCAAACGAGGCAGCATTGTGCGCGCTGCTCAGGGTGAAATAATTCATATTCAAAGCAGGTTCACAGCTTATCAACAAGGCTCCCTACTGACTTCAAATCCCTTTCAGCATTAAAGGAATCCTACACAGCAGACTGCAGGCTACCAGGTGGGCAGCACTGACTGCTGTCTCAGTCGTCTCTGTGTGTCCATCTATGTCATTAATTTGACTTTCTTCTGTTCATCGTCTATTCCAAGATCCAAATGTTACATTATGTATATTCCTCTTCTTCTGGATGTAGCCATTATCGCTCACAAACATTCAACTGATTAAAATAATTGCTGATTTAAACTTCTGCTGTATGAACTGCAAAGTGGTGCTGACCGGTTTATTTCAGTCTCCAATTCATAAAAATAAGAAAACCCATCCTCCGCTCCCTCTTTCCATCTTAGAGGCCAGGTATCCTTAGGAAGAGTGGTCCAAAACTATCAAGCAACCCCTGGAAAAACACTCCCAACACTCAATTTGTGTCTCGGCACTTGGCTGAAAGCTTTGCTGCTGCATTTTATACGAGCCTAAAGACGTGAGAAGCTCTTGGCGTGAGAAGCCTCTTACTGAGGCAGGGAGCTGCCGTCGCCCAAAAGAGGAGATATAAAGATAGATAAATAAAAAGACGTTTCTGTGCTTCTGCCAAGTGAGATGAAGGATCTCATTCTGGATTCCTCGGCTAAAGAAGGCAAAGCTGAGAAAAAAAGTCTTGACCTGTTCATCAAATCCTGGATCAGTATTACAGACAGTGTTGCTGCTCGATTCCAGACTGCTTGGATCATAACAAATCAAACCGGGACGGTTGGAAGGTCCGTTTCGTCTATTCATGACGGCGTGCAAATGTGATTTCTGTACAGCAGCACCTCAAAGTTTTCGCAGTACTTTTAATCCCGGCACCTTTGAGCAGAAATGTCTCTCAAAGCCCTCAAATGACATGCACCTCATCGGACACTTGGCCAGAGGTTACAAGGACAGTTTTTCCTCCTCTGTGCCCTGATATGACCCTTGACGCATTTTTCCTACGAGCAGACGGCAGAAACAGTAGCCGGGCAGATGGAAAACCGATCCTCGCTGACTCTATTAAGCTCTCAAATTCTCACTCAGGTACGCTGCTCTCCTTCTCATTACAGGTAACAGAATACACAGTATCGTGCACTGGGATCAAAGTAGAGCCCCTGATAGAGTGATGATATCGCTGGCGAGAAGGAGAAAAACCTAATCTAGCCAGGCGATCAGCAGTGGCCATTTATTCGTCAGCATTACGTTAATTGGATAGGTATTGATCCCGTTGATTGAGTGGCCTGCACTGTGTTGGTTACGCAACTCTGCGGGGCATCATGTTCTGTTCTTACTTAACATTCCCATGCATGTGAGTTGCTCTATTTGTAACCAGGTGTATGTGTTAGTTGTGAACCTCTCCTCTCAGACGTTTCAGTATTTTTGTAGATGTATCATCTGTCACTAAAACACTACGGATGAATTTGTAGGATAGTACGATTCACCGTCATTTGGGTCGATTCAATGAAGCTGCAATTCAAACGTCTGAGGTCAAATGTTTTAATGGTTGTGACTGAAATAATTCAGAAATGTCGTTAATTTTCATGTCAAATTTTTTCCAAGAAACAACCAACAAAATGTCCTGTGCCACACAACACATCTTTTCAGCTGGTTCCTAAGGAGCGTCAACTCACCACAGTGCTGCTCACTAGATATTGTGCACCGCTGCACAGGCTTTGATGGACAGTCAAAATTGTCCGACTGGCAATGCATTCCTTTTTTTAAATTTTTTATCTTGTTTTCATTATTTATTTGCTGTAAACAAATAGTGCCTCATGGTGAAATGTCAGATAGAAGCATATTATGCATACAGTACTCATTATTGAGAAGCAAGTTATGCTTGCGCAACTCACTAGGGGAAGGGGGCCACTGGTGAAGGGGCCGGGCATTCACAAAATCAGGGTTGGCGCTGCTGGGGAGGAGCAAGGGATGCATCTGTGACTTACCAAACCCAAGGTAGCCACGCCCTGAAGCATTACAATCTTTTTTTTTTAAATCTGTTTTGCATTATTTAAATTGGACCATGAATTTCACAATTAACGTCATGATGTATTGAAGAAGACCTGAAACTAGAAATTATGGCCATAAACTTATTATGAAACAATTTACGGAGGAAATAAATCAAATCAGAAGTCATTTTATCTTGACTTCTATACAATTGGACCTCTTTTTGCAACCATTGCGTCGCCCCCTGCTGGCTGCTGGAAGGACTTCAGTTTAAACGCACTCCAGACACCTCAGACATACTAGTCCACAAAAGACATACAGTCTCTGGCCTACCAATGTTATCAATACAGCATTGTAAGCGGTTAGATAAACCTCTCTTTGCATTTGTTGGCACTTTTCTAGACTAGCAACCATTCAAGCACTTAACAACACTTGTCACTTTCACCCATTCATACACACATCCATGCGCTGATGGCGGAGGCTGCCATGGAAGCTACTGTAGGTCTCCTTGTTCAGCTATTCAGAGCACTCACGCCAACAGAACAGTCATCAGTGATACTGGTTGAGTGTTTGGCCTAAGGATATCTACATGCATGCGGAGATCCAGGGATCGAACCACCGAGGTTCCAAGACGACCCAGACACAGTTTCCAGTTCAAGACACAAACCATTGTGTTTTCACCGTCGAAGTGTGGTGTTGAGTATTTTAGTGATCTCACTAAACTTTTTCCTTGAAAGATAAAGTGTTTACCCTGAATAAAACCAGCAATTACACAGAATGTACACACACTGTGGAGGATTTTAAATACCTTAATCAAAACAAAGAAAACAAAGAATGTGAAATACTTATTATTAGATATATTTTCTTTGTATATATTCACAATGTCAAAGTTTGATTAAAAACGAAAAAACGAAACTATTTATCTCAATGTTGTCTGTCGTGACGTGTATTTTAAATGCCACATTAAAATTGAAAACGAAGTGAGGAAGTTTGTTGAATTTCAGTGTTGAATTTCACCAGAGGGAAGCATACACGAAGACCAGCTGATACACACTAAATGCAAAGCACTAAAGATGGATCGTTTGCGAATGAATCAGTTCGAAGGAACGACTCTTTAACGCGAACGAACTGACCTGATTCCACGTTTCATTTCTCTCTCGTTCGTTCTTTCATTTTCACAGACTAGCCGCTGTGTTGTTATCAGAGTGGTGAAGAGGAATGAGAGCCAGCCAATTGTACGCTGAGTCTAGGACACTGTCATCGAATCTTAGCCAATGAGAAACAGGAAAGCATAGCCACCGTTTCCATGAAAAAAAAACATTTCATTTTCAATTGTCAGTCACCCCTGGCTTACCTTCAATACTTGTCTGTTTAATGTCAAGGTGAATATACACATTATCCACTGTTGTGTTGTCTAAAAGAACACATAAAGTTGCATGAACTAAAGTGTTGACCATTAGCACGATCGTTTGAGAACAAGGAGCTGAGAACTGTGCATTATATGATGCACCGCTAAGCGATGCTGTACCGGAAACGCGACTGAACAAACAAACGTACAAAATGAACGATTTTTCCTGCTGAACTGACCGACGGGAACTGAATCTCGACATCGAACGTTGAAATCCACCTCTGCAAAGCACTGTCTTTGATTGTGATGAAAAGGGGGGGGTCTTTCTCTTGAGATGGAGATGCATCATTAATCCTGAAATATAAACAATCCACTGTCCAAACACAGCCAGGGGGCTGATGGCAGCCATGACAGTCAGCCCTTCACATTAAAAGAAAATTGCACTGTACTGCATGTTTGCAAATGCAAACATAAAAAGGAAAAACATATAAAAATCCATATTTCCCCTAATTTCATGTTTGACTTGTTTTCACTTGCTCTTTTTCAAATATTCAGGCACTTCTACGCTCGCATGCTCTTCATCTTCCCGGGGAAGCACTGTGCAGGTAGTAAGCACATCATTATAACATAAGTTGCATCAATATTCTATATTATGTAGAATTTGGGTTGGATCTCTGTTTGTTTCTTATTTTAAGTTTCATCTCTCTCTAGTATTGATCTACAGTGTGAAATGTCCACGCATAAGCAACCCCCCGTCTCCACAAGTTGTGTAATGCTAATTTGCGAGCATGTTGGACCAGAGGCTGCGGTGCGTGCCGCTGTGTGTTGCCAGTGGTGTGTTTGCACTTTTCCCTGCTCAGTCTGAGCAGCCTGGTGTGTGAGAGTCAGCTGCCCTCATTGTTAATCAGAGCATCCCCCCTAAACATGTCAGCATGCTATAATGCATGTCGAGTGGCCATTTTTTACCCCTTCTGCCCCGGGGTCCTCTGGGTGGCGAGGGAATGTGGCAATGCTTTCACTGCCGGAGGTACGCAGACCATCAGTCTCTGTGACAGAGGGAGAAACAGTGAAGAAGAAGGAGAAGAGAGGTGAAGACAGAGACAGATTCACCCTCCTCAATCCTTCCAGTGGCTGTTTAGTATGAGACTGATCAAACACACACATACACACATACACTCACACACTCACACACACACACACACACACACTGGCCTGTTCACACTCATTCGTTGTTACAGTCACAGGTGAAATGTATTGGCTGTCGCGATGTGCCTCACTGTGTCACCAAGCCCCTGGCCATCATGTCTTCTACCCCGTCGGTCTGTCCATCTGCTGCTGCCCGTTTGCCTTTCATTCGCTCTGACACAATGCAAAAATAATGAATGAATAAATGATAGCAGGTATTTTGCAAACAACCTGTCTCTAACACTTCTGGTGAGTTTTCAGTTGGTAGTGTTAAACGCCTACGTCATCTCAGGACGCAACAAAGATAAAATAAGTGAGTGAGTCATCAGAGACACCAACGCCAACAAGCATCACCGTTATCATCATCGTGATGAAGTCGATGATGCTCAGTTACCGTCACTGCTGTCACTATTACCTATACGCATTCTCTTTCAGGAGCATTATGTATCATTTCTTGAAACGGAAAAGGGAAGGGAGAAAACATTTCTGCACAAACGACCTGGAGCTTATTTTCTCACATATTCTGGAGGCTTGACAGTATTGTAGCTTGTACGCCCATCGCTCATTTGGACTCGACCTGGACCGCTGGCTGCTTGTTAGTGTGGGTCACAGGTGCTTAGGTGACAATAGAAACAACTGGAGCCTCAGCAAAGCGACTGAAAGCCTCCAGAGGGTGGTTGTGAAGGATATGAAAGTCGAGAGAAAGAAACTCACAACTCTGGCTAAACGTCGTACTTCAAGTTCTCAACAAAACACAAAGATTGAACCACACAGCACATCACAGATGCTCAGTGTTGAGCATGATTATCGGACTGTCACTGAACACTAAGGACTTCAGAAAGCAGTGAGGCAGTGAATACAAAATATCTTTCTACAGCTCAGTGAGAGGAATTTGTCACAAAGGTGGCACAGTTTATGTCTAAGTGCTGCATTTGCTGCTGCGCTGAATGAAGGAATATTTGGAGTTTAATAGCTCATAAATTAAAATTATTGTCCAAATGTCCCCATGTTGTCAACACAGTACAAATATGTATGTGTATATGAATAGATAGTGTCAGTGTGCCTAGAGCAGTGCTAATGGGACATTCTGAGCCTTAAAAGATATTGAGTGTACAACAAGATAAGGTTAGGAAGCTATAAATAGATTGAGTAATTTCTGTTAAATTTAAGAATTACCAATGCTAAACACAGACTTGATGACTTGATGAGGCAAAATGAAAGGTTCAAAAACACTACCAACGCGTTCTCCTAAAAATTGAGAAGAGAATATTTTGAGCAGCCCTGCCAAAACTGAAGTTGATGACAGCAAACCAAGTACAGGTGGCCTATGCTATCGTGAGCATTATCACATGCGCACTGGCGTGTCTGCGTTGCCGGCAGTGGTGAGCGGAGCGTTAGCTACACTTTCCCCAGTAAACACACCGACTCATTTGGTTGGTAGATGTGCCTCTGTGCTAGGCTGAGTTGACTGGCTGTGTCTGCAGGGAGGGCTGCCTCCGGACATCCGGCCTCGTGCTCTCTCACCCAAAGACACGAGCAGGGAAGAGCAGCTCTGGAGGAGTTGTAACCCAGAAGTACAGCAGCCGGCTGGTCAGGATCGATGACAGAGGTGGGTGTGTTTGCTGGGGAAACTCCATGTCCCCATTACCTGTATAAGCACCAGTGATGCTGCCAGTTACTTATTAACACGTTACGCTCTAATCTGACCACTTTTTTCAGTAAGGAGGGAAGGAGTAATCAGTAATCACTAATCGGATTACTTTTTCAAGGTAACTGTGGCAACACTGATGAACTGAACGCTCTGAGTTCTTGCGACTTGCCGGATGGAAACAGGATGAGATGTTTTGCCTGTTCCCGTCTGAGCTCTGCACTGGTAACAGCCCCGTGCCTGTGGGAGCATAAAACCCTCGCTGTCTGTTTTTTTATTTGCGTGGGTTAGGAGATTATTTAAATGCCACAGAGGAACTCACTCACGTAATGCCGTAATGTCTCCTTCTTTAAACAACTTCTGTGGACGCCGGTTACCATGGCAACCATAGAAACTTGGAAGCGTCAAATAGCTTTTGGTCAGCCCTCATCAGCCCACCTATCAACACCTTGAGGGCTCACTGATTAACATCCACTCCTTGTAATAACATTTGCTGTTTGTTTGCAATTTGGGGATTGAAGAGTGTTAGGCTCGACTTGGTCTTCATACTAAATCACCCTTCTAAGCACTTTTTTTTTTCAAAACATTGAACCATGCTTTTAAAGTAAAGGCAAAGACCATAGACAGGATTAAAAGACCATCTACTCACATTAAGTAAAGGAAGTGTGATCGTGTCGTGAGTGCCTTGACCGAGAGTGGGGCTCAGCTTGTCAGTCGCATGCACACACACACAAGCCTCCAGAGTGAACTAAGTGGAGGTATGTGTGTGTGTGTGCCAGCTAAAGGACACACACACGCATCCACGTCCATACATCCTCATCAAATCCCTCTCTGCATCCCCGGCTCCCTCTCCCTCCCCGCTCCCATCCCGAGCTCAAACAGCAGCACTACTTAATTCCCACCCTAGAACGACGATATGAGTGGAGTGGAGCGAGCAGGGGGAGCTGTGTCAGCCGCGAGCAGAATAATAATAATATGAGAAGAGAAGAGAGAAGCACAAAAGTGTGAAAAAAACCATGAAGTTGGCTTTGTCTCCATCATTCTTGCGCCTTCTTTTTTCTGGCCCTGATGGCCTCTCACACAAACTCTGTCATCAGCTGCAGCGTCAACACCAACGTGAACAATAAACCCTTAGCAGTGATAAAAGCATCGTTCTTTCAGGCTTCTGTTTGAGCCCGCTGTACGTTAGGAGGTCCCACATGAACTCGCAATCAATAATGTATCATAACCTTGCATCTACAGCCTTGTTTCTCAATTGATTCAGATTAATGGAGCAAACAGAAAACTATGAGCGGAAACTGGAGAACGGAAACAATTGATCCCAGCGTCTCCTATATACAGAATCTTCCTGAGCAAGCAGGTCCTTCCTGAGCTACAATAACATATGAATTACTGCGCTGTCCTCGTGCGTTTTCATATGTGCCTTTAAAATGTTCTTTTACGTCGACCCAATCACCAGAATAAATGTCGCAAAGCATTTTTCTGCACTTCCATGGACCCACCGGTAGTGAAAATGTTTTGGCCCACACCAGAAACGTTCATTCGGCCGACATACTGCATGTAATGCTTTCACGTAGGCGGTCCAACCCTTTTTGCTAGATCTGATCAGCCACAAGCAGGTCATACCAAGAACACATGTCAGCCAAGAGCATATCGAATAAACCAGACCGATGGCCCAGACCGTACAACTGCCACCATTCCATGCAGTGTGTGGGCCAGATGAGGGTGTCTGGTACAATTTCGCCATGAGTTGAAACTTAACATGTCTTTATGTTGCAACTTTGTGTTTCGTTAGGTTACATTTTAACACCACAATAGTGGTGGATAAAAGAAGCGCCCTCTCCCAGTGCCCTTTCCACACGCTGCCGCCCCCGCCTCTCAAACTTTTTGACTCCACCACTGGCTTGCGATGTCTTGAGGTCTCAGTTTTGTCGCCACAAACGTATCTGAAAAATTGGCTTTAGGTCTTAAGGTCAAAATATCAGGCGGTGTCATGCTTACATGATTGTTCGGGTGGTGAGGTGGAGAGGAGGGGGGGATTGCACAGTGTCATGTAAACACTGGAAATGCAGGAAAACTCAAAAGGCTAGCTGTTTCCTCATGTTTCCAGTCTTTGTGCTAAGCTAAGCTAGGTGGCTGCTGACTCTGGCTTACAGACACGAGAGTGGTATCGATCTTCTCAACTTGCCCAGTTGCCAGAAATAATCGTTAGAGATCCAAAGCCACAGATACGTTAAAATTTAGTGTCCTTAATGTCTCCTTTCACAACGCTGTGCTTGTGGTCTGCTAAGGTTGGGGTTGGCTTAAAGTAGCCCACCTGTTTTGAGAACGTGATTTGCCACGTTTGGTACAAATGTCAACCTTGGACGTATCTGTGGTTTGTGGAAGTATCAGGGGGACTGGGCTGTCTCCCCTAATGCTCAAACATGAAAGTGACATCTTACAGAATGAGGGACTATTCCTTTAAAGGCTCCGTGGCGGTGTGTATTAATTTTCCTGGACAGCAGGATGAACACAGGAAAGCTCATTTAAAACACAACTGAAATAGCTGCCTTTTGAGGATGTTTTCGTCCGTGTCGTTGTGTGTTTATGCCTCACAGTCGCTCGTGCAAACGGAGGGGACGATCATTTTTTCTGTTTGAAGTGTGCGCTTTTGACCCCAGGCAGTGGAAACTGTTCAAAGCTAGAGAGAGCTGTTTGACAGAAAAGAAAAAGCGTGTGTATGCATGCATGCATGCGTGTGCGTGTGTGTGTGTGAAGACTTGAAATCCTTAGACGCCCAACGAAAAGCCCAAAGAATGATATCCAGTGATAGATCTCGCTCAATTATTGCATCAGTCTTTCTATACTGTCCATGCCATCAACACTCCGTCTCTGCCTGCCTTTATCTCCTAAACACCTTTCTCCCACTATTCTCCTCTCCTCGTTCACTCAAGTTATAGTGTGTGCACACAGCAATGAACGGGGCACATTAAATTACACTTAACCTCCAATTATTGTTCACTGTTGAATGCAAACGGAGATGCCGTGCCATGCATCGACATATGGATGGGCAGAGCTGCTCTGGGAGGCAGAAAAGGCCAACTGCTCCCTCTAATTGTCACGCAAGACTCTTAACAAGGGTTCACAGTGCTGCAGGCGCGCTGGCTGGTTTGCGAGCGCAGAGGAGGATGTGCTGTAACACAATGAGGATGGAGAGAAAGATGGAAGGAAGGACGCTTTTAATGAGTCATCGGCTTTCACCGGCTCTCCAGTGTTTTTTTTTTTGATTCATTTTCAATAATTTCCGATGCCTTCATTTTTATTCATGAAACAAATGAGCTCTTGTTCCTCTTTCTAAACACGTGAAGTAAACAATATCTCATAGTAAACTTGCAGACGGCGGTAATTGGCTCATTTGTAACTTTCTGGTTTACATCTTTGTTTTTCGGTGCTTTGTCTCTGTGTGTTTATCGCGGCCATCTGGGATGCAGTAGTTATTACCACACAAATCAATGTGTAGAGCCGTGATGGTCTAATCTGCAGGCTTCTTTTGATTTTTCTCAGCTCTTATTTCTGAGGATATTATATAAATGATAAACAAGCTGGCTGAAAGCCATGTTCGTGTGCCAGTGGAGTTCCCATCGATGTGCGAATCGCAACTTTTCACTTTGAAGACGGAGATATATTTAGTCCTGCCCTCCTCCCCCTCAGATGGTCAAGCTTCTGCCCCAGCGTTTGTCACTCATCGTGATGAGCTGTCTACCTTGAGTAAGCATCCAGCCCGAGGCAGTAGAAGTAACCAGCATCCCTTGAGAGAACCAAAAGAAGTGAAGCACAAATACAGGGAATGAGTAAAAAAAAGAAAAAGAAAAAAAGGAGTGATGTTCATTGGGCTTATGAGACGTCTACTTAAAATGTTTCGTGTCCAACATCAGATTTAGACACAACGAAAAACATATAGTACACAAACACTGTTTTTATTTTTTGTCAAACAAAATGATATTGTTACGTAAAGGTTATAATGAAGAACTGCAGTAGCAAATGCCAAATGAAAAACACCGATACATTTTTGACGTCTCATAGTCAGAAAAAAAAACAGAGGTGTTCCTAATAACAGTCACGATGGCTCTGTTCAGTTCAGGAGACCCAGTAAGACATGACAGTGTGACACTGAGCCACGGTATCAGGACCCTGAAACAGAAGTAGTTAAGTGGAATTCATTATTCACTTCATTGTTTACATCATTTTTTACCCCTGCTTTTCATACTGTCACATGTCAGAGCGTTTGCGGTGATGAAGGTCGATTGTTTCCTGCACAGACAACAGAACCTCCAAATAAAAGACGTGTCTGTAAAAAAGGAAAGTTCTCAAACTACATGTGTAGCCTAATATAAGGCAATTATGACTGCAATGTGCATTTTGACTGAATTAATCACCGCATTAACTTCAAATAACACCTGAGAGAGAGAACAGGTTTCATACAGGTTGATTTTGGATAATTGAATTGGCATGAGTTCTTAAATAATACCTGCTGCTATGTCAGTCAGTCCATTTTCCTCATTAACTACAGGTAAGCGCAATGCTTGTGTGTGACTGACATGAAGTCACCCCCCCACTTTTAGTTACTGTTGCTCTTACTGCATCATACAAGCTTGACAATAAAGACCATGGCGACAACAAGTGCTGCAGTGTCTAATAGACAGTTTCTGGGCGTAAGGCAATATAGCTTCAAGAAGCCGACAGCAAGGACTACATTTAGCCATGGAAAGATAAACTCTCCTCGCTCCTGCGCTGCCTGGTACAGTGCCGGGCATTACATATTAGCAAGCGTTTTGACAACATAAGCAATCAATACTGGGATCAATATAATGGGATTTGATGTAGTTATGTTTCCTTTGATTAAACGTAGGCGTCTACGGTGATGTTGTTGACACTCAGCTGGTTGTGGCTGCTGGCTCAACTGAGGTCCAAGTCAACCGTTTACAGAGCAAAGCATGTATCTTCAGTTTTAAAAGTGGCATGAACAACAGCAACATCTATTACCATACTGTTTACTTGTTTTTCTTTTCAATACAGACAAACCGAGCACATAGCATATAAGTTTAAGTTCGCTGAGGTTCATCCAGGTTCAAGCTAGCTCAACCATTATTGGACCACAATGCGAAAATGGGTGGGGCTTAGGAAGTATATTGGTTATACATTTATTACATTTATCTATTTTTATTCAATTTTTTATTTTTCAAAATGAGGAAAGAAACGTGTCATTTCTGGCTTCCAGGATAAGATATAATGTTACGACTTGAGAAACAGCTGAAGAATAGAAATTCATGATCAGGTGTAACAATAAGGCTAAAATATAACTCTATTAAAATACATATTATTGCAACACGGTCGCTCTCGGCTTACGTAGCTTTTATAACCGTGCAGTTATATTTTGTTTCATGTCTCCGAGTTTTGACAGAAAATGGGGACAATTTTTTTTTCCTATAAAAAGTGGTCAATTTTCTTCCATTTCCTGGAGCCGGTGTGTCAAAACCTCGCACGTACAGCCGCACCAGAGTGACCATTCATCAAGCAGAACCAGCCGACATACCCACTCTCGCCCGTGAGTCACGTCTATATCCAGCCCCGTCTTTGATTATTCAAGGCTATCAGTGAACAAGCAAAGAGTCACATATCACACGCATGAAATGATCCGTTGAAAGGAACTGTGGATCCATAATAATCAGATGATCAAATGTTTTCCGGCTCTGTGCATCGCAGGCTCGCTGTGACATACAGTAAATGCAGCGTTTGCACTTTGGTGGCCTCGGCGGCGGCTCGGGACTCCGTCCAGCATCGGGACTGGACGGAGCTGTGTATGTGGTCTCTTCCCGTCTTACAGGTCTCTTCATGCAGTCACTTATATTTGCATGCTGGGGTTCAGTAGCTCTCTTGACAGACTCGTTGATGCATCTGAGTAATTCATCAAAATATGTAATGTTATATGTGTACGCTAAAGAAGATGATAACCTCATCAGTGTGTACCTCCCTCATCATTCCTGGAACTGGATTTTTAGTCGCGTTGAGGCCCGTGGTCAAACTGAGCAATAAGCTGGATTTTTGCTATCAAGCACCGGGAGGTCGGGGCTAAAGCAGCATGACAGCAGCTGTAAAGAAGATCACAGAGCCATTCAACCAAACTCCTCAGCATTCTGAGAGTGCGTGGCTGGAGAAGCTTAAAGAACCTAAGAATGATGCTTTAAAGCAGTGTGACAGTAGCAGGATAATCCCTACCGCTGCGCTCACACACTCACAGGCACACCTGGTGTAAGTCACATTGATTTTTGTCCCTTCTATCACCTCGCGTTAGGTTTCATCTTACACAGCGTTCATTATTGTCATCACAAGAAGGGAAAGCTGCACAGGAAGCCAATTGATGGAGCGGACAACACACTCGGCCGGAAGATGAGAGGGGAGCACAGCTGAAAACAAAAGTTTGCTTCTTTTAAGCCGAGTGTCTGAAAGCTGCTGCGCTTTTCCTCTAGTAGCCTGTCTGGGCACTGTGGAGCGGTGGTTAATAATTTACTCGGGGAACAAGAGGTCCATAAAGGCTTGCAATGATACAGCAGAGAAGAGAGGCCCGTTTTAGTGAGCTAGGTGTGTGGGAGGAGGAAAGTCTACTCTCTCCAGCTCAGTCAGCCTCTCTTTCTTTCTCTGCCATGTATCTGATAGCAACAGAGACAGTAAGTGAGAGAAGACAAAGACCCAGTGTGTGTCATTGTGTGTGTGTGTATGTGTGTGTGTATGTGTGTGTGTGTGTGTGTGTGTCTGGCACACGCACATGATGCATCC
>CAEMYA010000008.1:1821249-1872235 GCA_903131615.1 Diplodus sargus
CCAGGAGCTGCTCAATACAAAACGTAGTTGTACTGAGTCAAAAATGAAGTTTAATGTCAAATACGCTGTAACTTAGTTTGTAGCTCTCTTACCCTTCCATCTTAGTTTTGTTTGACCTCTTTCATGGTCATGGTTCATTGGTCATCACTTTGGTACAACGAGCAAAACCCATTTCCATTTGAAGAAGAAAATAAGATAAGAGAGCTTTTTTTACCGGACATTTTCAATTCAACTCACATACTGATATGATCAGTTGTCTTTAAAATGTTAAAATGTTGATTACAGAGAATTCTTCTCTTCTGTAGGCCATGTCATCAAGTATCATCACCTAAACTGCTCTGTCTCCTGTGTTTAGGACTAATGTTTTTTTAAACAGATTTCCTTTTTTCTCCTCCTCCTCCATCAGACCAAAAAAAATGGATCACCGGCAAAAAAACATTGAAATTTGCTTCACTCGCTCCTCAGGGCTTGCACTGATTTGTTATGGTATCAAATAAAGTGCCCTAAATGCCCCCAAACTGTAATCCATGGCGAAAAGGCAGGAAGTGAGATGTGAATTTTCAAAATAAAACAAGAAACAAAAAAAACATGACAAGCTTTCAGTTATTCTCCATTACTTTAAATATTCATGACTACGCAAGCAACAGCCAAAGTGAAAGGTAGGTATCATTTATTCTAAAGTGTCCACTCAAAAATATGTATAAAGGATGTAATCTGATTAATTATGACAGTTTATGTGAGGTTTGATCAGATATTCAATGATAGCAGACCTCCCGCAGTAGACAGCATGATCAAACGACCCAACATCTGTCATCAGACAAATCCTGCAAAATCCTGGTTGGTGGGGTACGTGACATCATCCTGTCGTGACTGAACCTGCCCATTTCAACCCAGAAAGAAGAGCCGACGTCTTTCATGTGAAGTAAACAAAACTGTTCAAACTCTCTGCAGAACATTGTCACGTTGATGCAGCACAACAGAAGCCGACCGAGAAGATCCCTTTCAATATCCTTTAAAACCGTGCTCCGTCTCTCTCTTTCATTCACTATTCAACCAAGGTCAGTCCCTGAGCAGCTGCACTGTCCGTGGACCTTTCCAAAAGACCTTGCAGCAAAACCACATCCAGGGTTTGCTGGGGACACAAAGCACGTGGCGAACTGAGTCAAACTGCTGGGAAATAAAGCGCCAATCATTTACGAGACAACAGCCTGAATGTAGTAAATTACAATTGAGACGCACTAATTAGAACTTGTTTACACATACATCACATTTACACTGCAAATCATTACAGACTGAGATACATAGGGAGTAAAAGTGATTTCCTGACGGCAGGAAACTGTTAACATAAGCTGTGACAGCCGCACATTGTCAGTCACTATATGGGAAAAAAAAGGTGTGATTGCAGTATTTAAGACTTGACAGTCTGCGCAGCCGCCATAAACAAGTCATTTGTTATTCTGTCCTCATATTGCGTGAATAAACATTTACTGTGATGGAAAGGCCATTATTACCAACTGACTTTCATCACCTATTTTCACATCCCGGCACACTCCGAGGAATAATGGGGAGCCAGCTGGAGCATGCATGCTAAATATCCTTACACTCCTGTTCGTAGCCTTTTAGCTCGCGCTCTTTTCATCGCCTTTTCCATCTTTCACGTCGTCTCATCCCTGTCACGCAATCTCTTTCTTCACAGCCAGATTCACTCAGCCTCTCATCGTCTCTCCTCCTCCTCCTCCTCCTCCTCCCTTCTCATCTCCTCCCCTGTCCTCTCACCCTCCAGCCATCAGTTATCTCCCTTCGGGTGAGGGAGGGGATGACACTGCCGCCCTTGGATCTCAAGAGAACTGCCAACATCTGTGCCAGGACTTTTCCTTTCCTACAGAGGAAGGTGACATACGCAGCAAACTCACTGCACCGCCAAACATTATAAATCACTGAGACTAGGAAGGGTCATGGCGGAGATATGTTTCCCTGCAAGTCTTTTACTCATTACCTCGTGTTGAGTTTTGCGTTCTCTTGCAATACTTTTGTGTTGGGTAACTGCTAGAACTGATTTACATTCTTTAGTGCCCCAAAACAGTCAGTTTTCTCATACTGTCCAGTACTGCTGCTCTGTATCCCCCCTCTGTCTGTTTTAGTTCCTGTTTCTTTAAAGTCCCCCCTAACCCGCATACCCAGTCTGCTCTGATTGGTCAGCGTTAGCATGCACTGCTAACGACAACCGTGCAGCTGTGCTAATTAAATTTCTACGTGCTAAAGTAATCGCAATGCATAATTTATGCAAATGTTTGACATGGGGACGTAGTGTGATGTCACAAAGTCACAGAACTAAAGGCAGGACCAGTGACGAGGCCTTTCAGGAGCAGTGTAAATGTTACTTTCAGCCGCGTCGTGTTCTTGAGTGTTGGCGAGACGTGCAAGGTGAGAGCTGACGAGCTGTCCGCCTGTACAGTGAAGAAACAGAGGAGATGAGTGTGTATAAGGTGTATCTACCTGCTCCGGCCTTCAGTATCGTTCACACAAGTGATTGATAAACCAATAACATTCCCATTAACAGTCACATTAGGCTTCACGGTCAGTTTTTAAATCATGTGGGCACTTCAGTTCATATTCTCCTGCTCCCTCTTTGTTGCTCGTCCACATGGGCGCTCTAATAATTGATGGTTTTTAAATGCCTCGTTTTGGGGGGTGCTGCAGTCCCCTCAGCCCATGAACCAGATGGACTTTACAGGGTTTGTCAGTGCGATGCCTCTTCGAAGACACTTCTCCGGGGACTTGATAGTGTGCACTGAGCGCTTTATGAGCTCTGCGCAAACATTTTTCAGCTGTGATATTCAGCGTCTCTCCTCGTTATCCAGGGAGAGAATCTTATAAAGCCACGATGAGTTTAATGAGCTTGTTTGTGTCACTACTTTCACTTCCAGCTTGTAACTAACGATGATCACAGACTTAACGACAAGGAGCTCGGCAGAAGTTGATGTTATCTTTGCCTCGCGCATCACACGGGCGACCTTTGGTTAAATCCCCGTCAGCCACACGCTCTGAAAAGTGCTGTAAAGCCTGAGATAATCAAGCTAATGCAGTACCATAACATGCAAATGTGCCCCGGCTGAGTGCCCGTCAGGGACAGTCAGCAATGGTGCGTAAACCCTCTGGACTGAGAAATATTGCATATCTACTCCTCAGGTAATTGTGGGAGGAAATCGTTTTGCCGCTGATGGCAATGAGGGCAATGACCCGCATCATCATCTTCATCAAGGTGATGCTTATCATTGTCTACGTCTTCACCGTTATCATTAGCCCTTCTGCCTACATCACCTGTCCAACAGACAGTCCGGGGGATGGTGATGGTGTTCGGAGGTTCGTCCAGCCCTTTGGTGCCATAAACTTCGGTCCACATAAAAGGACATTCTAATTACCTCACCTCAGAGCGGAAAATAGCTTCCTCCTGAAGATTAATAGTCTGAGAAGCTACAGTATAGAGTCCCAGTGTTCGCTTTAACTGCTAGATTAGAGGTGGTTTAATTTGAATCTAAATTGAGGTGTAAAACAGAACAAAAAAGGCGGCGAAAAGGAAACTTGTTTCGCAGGGAAAGGAACTGGGATTGATTAAAATGTTACACAAAATGGGAACCCAATGGAGTTGAGGTTATTGACCTCAATCTAATCCGGAGCTAATTGCTGAGGGAATGAAGGAATTGGATGTGGGAGAGTGTGAAAAGGATTGTCAAGGAAAAAAAAAAGCCTTCTTGGCAATCTCAATCTAACCCTAACGGCTGTACAAGGACAGAGGACTTGATGTCAAATATGCCGCTGAGGCTTTCACTTACGCTTTCCTCTCTGCTGCTTTCGCTGCAGCAGTTTGTCTTAGTGCCCAGAAAACAGCTGGTGCGTGTGTGTGTGTGTGTGTGTGTGCGTGTGTGTGTGTGTGTGTGTGTGGGTGGATGGGGTAGATGTGTTTACTTGAGTGTGTGCTGCATGCGTGACCTTACATGCCAACTAGTGAACAGAGGAGAGAAAGCAGCAGAGTGCTGCTGAGGCAAATATAAAGCAAAAAGGGATGTGCACAGCAAACACACACACACACACACACACACATGCACGCACACCTCTGAGCCAGAGAACATATGGGCAAACAACACAAAATGTTGGCTATTCTGTTTCAAATCGGAGACCAGCTGTAGCACAGTGACAGGGTGGATATTTCACTCTCAGGCTGCACTCTGCTCTATTAAACTAACTTATGGAGTTAATTACCGAGGCTGAGGAGAGGAGCTCTGGACACAGAAAAGATTTAGTGGGAAAAAAGTGAAACTAGATGGAGTCATAGGAGTGTTTAATGTGTATGGCCCTTGTGCAGCTCTTTGAGTCACATTGAGATGCCTGGTGATGAATCAAGTCCTTCATATGCACAGCTACAGGAAAAGATTATTTCATTCATTATTTATTCACATTTCTGTGTGTCTTTGATTAACTGTACATCGTTTGATGTATAAAATGCCAGAAGACGATGTCAAAATGTCGATCATCACAAGAAAACCTAAAGATTAAAAATTCTCAAAATAATCCATTCTCCCCGGCCCAAAGCTCCTGTGCTGGGGCAACTACAGTTAGCAGCAGTTAGCAGTTACTCTGTATGAAAATAGCAATATGCTGCTCCCTGTTTGTTTGAGTATGAAACAGGTGACCGATTCCTACATACTGCACCTTTAAATGGTTATCAAAGTTATTGATTATTTGTGTCGATTGACCAATCAATTAATCGTGTGATTGTTTCAACATCGTTCATAACAGCCATCGATCCAGTCGAGCTATGATAGTAAAACTACCATATGGTTTGAGAAATATTGTGGTACTGACGAACAGGCTCCAGTGAAGAGTACTTAAAAGACTATTCAAAGTTGCACATGAAAACATTTTTACATCCCGTGCCCATTTATTTATTCATTTTTTAAATCTTGCTTTCAACCGTGGAGGCTGGAAATTGATGAAGGTCAGAGAAAGATCATGTGATATTTACTAAAATAGCATTTTTCTTTTCATAACTTCAACCCTGAGCTTTTGCTCTGTCCCCTTACCATTCACTCCCACCGATAATGCATCACTCTCGCCAATAATGCATCACTCTCAACAGACCGTTTAGTCGTTGGCCTTCATTTGACTTCCTGAATTTTGTGCTAGTTTACAATGTTGTTTTGTGCTGCCGCAGCTCTGTCCAGATGCCTCACTGTTTTGTGAGACGCACTGTATGAAAATGTTAAAGTAAAATGAAACACCACGCAGAGGAAAGTATATAAAAGTTGATGCTGTACACGTTTTCTTCTGACAAACATTGTCGTTTTCTGCATTGTGCTTATGCAGTAAACCCTGCTGAGTTAAACCCTCCCCACAGTCGGAAGTGGGAAATACTTCTTCTGTCATCTTCTCTTTCCTGGAGTCATTGCTTATCTGTTTAGCGGCCGGCTGGCATGTTGTCTGGCTCCACCGTCTCAACAGCAGCTAATGTCGCCGTTCCGCGTAACATGACACTCGCTGTGCTGCGTTCGCCGTCATGACAGACAGCATGTCAACACCCACACGTGAACACGCAGCAGTCAATTCGAGCACATACACATTATCTACGGCTCACAGTCGCACAAACCCCAAGCAGAAAAAAACGACTTCGAAGAACCTGTTCCCTTCACAGAAGTAATGATTCCAAAGTAAACCTGAGTCAGAACGAGATGATGTAAAAAAAAAAAAAAGAGCAAGTTGGCCATCTGTGGACTTGATCTTCAGATGGAGAGTTGTCAGTGAAAGCAAAGGAAAACATGCACTCCACAGGGGAGCAGTTGGTGAAGTAAGGGCATCTTCAAGGAGACTAGAAAATGTTCCTGCCTGTTCAGTAACAGTTGCCACAGGAGCCTGGAACAAACCTTTTCTGAGGCAAAACACGCCACAGCTCCCGTCTGTGTGAGAACTCATACAGAGGTCAGCACATATAGCTTCATTTATAGACTGCCGCAGCTGTTATGCGTGCGCTTTACATCTTTATCTATGGTGTGATGCATGACTTGCGATGCTCTGCTCTGATCTCTGTTGTGGTTCTGACTCCGAGTTTGGAGTCGCGGGCCAGATGAGGCCATCCATCAGAGGGGTTTGATCTCCGTCCTGCTGGGTCGCTCCCTCTGCTTCGTGCTGCGTGGTGCTGCACTGAGCCTGAACACCATCTGCCCGCTTCAGGCCTGCTTTGCTGCTTCCACACTCACAGAGCACTGCTTAAAAAAGAAAATAAATACCTCAACATAAATAACTAATTTTCCTCTGTCGATGAGGTTTAAATCTAACTGTAATGGATAAACTTGAAGTAATCAGCTGCTCGCTCAGTACTTAAGACTTTTTTACAATGGAAGTGTTTTAATTTTTTAACTTATAGGTAGGGATGGAATGGAATGAGTACAATTTACACAGTTTTAATTGCAAATGAGTGTAGCATTTATTTTTACACATACTTTCGAAACTTAAGAATATTTAATATACTAGATACTAAAAAAACTTTTAGTCAAGTGTTTCTCCTATAGGTGACTTCCAACACTGCTTCTTGAGTCTTTCCAGACGGTGACCTCATTGATGGATGTGACTCATATGAGCTCTGTGTTAATGCAGCACTGAAAAACTATTTTCATTATTGATTAATCTACCAATTAATTGTCGTGTTTTTTTCGGACAACAATCAAAGATTGGTTAACACTTGGATCCCCAAAAAAAGTTGGAATCAATTAATTTTTAAAATTATTTTGCTAAAATGTCGACTTGATTAATCAATTATCAAAATGTTTGCTACTCAAACATGTCATCTAAATAATCAACCAACTGCTTCAGCTAAAAAAAAATATTGTTTGTACACATTCATAGTCAGCTGACAGTGCACTTATATGTATGAGAGATACTCAAATCAAACCAGACATAAAGCTGCATTATTGATATTATTGGAAAATCATCACTGACACATTAACACCTCTCAAAGTTGTGGTGCTGAAGCCTGTTTACTCCCTCAGACAGAGAGCAGCATTAGCATTTTCTATTTTGAGTAGATTCTGATCTCATTTTGAACATTAGGCCAGCACTCACTCTGCTTGCTGCTTTATTTCAAGTTTCAACCAACAGCTGAAAAAAAAGAAGAAATATCTGGCTCTACAGCTGCTAAACACTCCACTCTGAGTCACTCGTGTTGTCTTGCCGCCAGACAGGTAGTATACGGAGTGTTTTCACTGGCTGCCAGCTGTTGCTGCTGCTGCAGATCTCATGAGCGCAGTGAAGCCAAAATAAAAACGACAAACTTTCCAAAGCTCAGATAGAGATGAGAGGAACAGCAGATTCTGGTCCTAATTCTGTGCGGGGGATCATCACTATGAGCGACATATTTCACATCACACGTGGTCATCTGATTGATTGTCAGTATTAAAATATTGATCAGTGCAGCTTTAAACATATTTTGTGGAACTAGGATCTAAAATATTGATCAGTGCAGCTTTAAACATATTTTGTGGAACTAGGATCTAAATTTATAAGAATGGATGAAGTCTGGGTAGAAGATGTGGACGTGCCACTCACATCACTCCCTCCTCTCTGTGAGGTGGAGAAAAACGTATAAGCCTCTGAATATAAGATGTATAGAGAGCAGGATTAATCCTGCTGAGGTGTGCAGAACCATTCTCTCCTCGATGGTCTCTCTGCATTCGTTTGAACAGCTAATGCTCTTGTTCTATAGAGCGAGGAATCGTTTCCCTATTCCCTATACAGTCCCTATACATGATGTATGCTCTCAGCTCTCTGCGTCCAGAAGCTCTGGGGCTGCAATATAAAGTTACGTAACGTAACACTGCGACTTCACATTTGTTATGTAACATGCTCTCAAAATCTACAGCGAAGTCTTCAAATGAGACATTTTGTTCATTCTTATATTTGCTCAGCCACCAAATCCAGTGAAGTTCTCAAAGTGTCGAGGTCAAATTTAAAACTCCAGAACTCTCAAATATCTGAATTTTTTAAAGCTACCTGAGTCTTCTTTACTCTTTGTCCCTCTGGGTACTTTGCCCTTCACTTCCTCGCTGCGTCTCTGTGTTCTCCGCAGTCTGCGACCTCAAACAACCCCCATCCATCTTGAGAGTTTGATCCTGTCCCGCTGTGCCCAGCCTGCCACTGCATGCCTGTGGGGGCTGACTGTCCTGGACTCTGGGACCGTGAGACTGCTCTAAGCCCAGAGCCATCTGGCTCTGCTACATTTCCCAAAAGCCCACAGTTCGAGTTGCACTTTGTCTTTCCCTCTCGTGTCATATATTTGGTACTTTTGGTACTTGTGCTTTCACTTTTAACCCCTTCACCTCCCCTCTAACGCTGGCATTTACTTTGGTAAAACTAATTGCACTGGTCTCCACCATTATTTCTTCATTATGCATCCTTTACTGCTTTCTCCCTCTTCATTTCACCATCCCTGGTTTGGAAGACTGTCTGTTTTTCCTCTGTTTTGTCCTGCCCCCTACCATCAAAGCCTCAACCCCCTCTTCTATGTGCCCCATCTTCCACTTTTTAACCGGCGTTAAAGGTCAATTTTAGAAGCAGTTATGACTTTATTAGTTGTGATGACAAGATAAGAGATCAATCTTTCTCCTCATCTCCTTGATCTAACCCTTGATCTCCAGCTGAAGAGCTTTTATAGTGGCTCTGCTGCCTACCTGGGCCCATTAATACAAGACCATCTGCCTGCTTTGGGCCTGAGTTCCCAAAAGTAAAATGAGTTTGATCTCTCTCTCTCTCTCTCCAGCTCACTTGCCCTGCACATTTTTTTGTTTTATCAGTGCTGATTCGGCCTTCATTAAAGGAAGAAAATAAATGGCCATATGTCTGCTTTGATAACTGAGAAGCTGTCAAAACAAAAGGCTCCCTAGAACTGCAGCTACTGGTGGAAACATGGGTAAGAGATGAATGAATTATAGTGCACTCGGTTATACAACTAGTGGATAAATTGTTTTTGGAGAGAACCAAACATTAACACAGCTGTAGATGGCAGACTGGAAGCAAAACATGTTTAACTGCGTAGCAACACTGTGTTACATCAGCCTGCGTGCTACGAAGAGGCAGCTTCGATGTTGAACATGTAAGCTCTGTTAAGGTCGTATTAGGTTACAATGTGACCGAGAATAAAGAGCCACAAGTTATCAAACAATCTAGCTGTGGATTATGAGTGTTTATAACTTTGCAAT
Organism: Diplodus sargus; assembly: GCA_903131615.1. NCBI lineage: Eukaryota > Metazoa > Chordata > Actinopteri > Spariformes > Sparidae > Diplodus > Diplodus sargus. The sequence continues at coordinate 1,830,495 of CAEMYA010000008.1, forward strand.
TAGATCTAGAGTCCTGTCCCCCATGTTTTAGGTCAGGTCAGTCGAGGTCAAGCACGAAGAAATCGACTCTCTACACATCATAAGGAACTGAGAACTGTTTGTAAAAAAAAGATGTGTTATAATTGAATGTCTTTGCAATTTCAAATTAGGTAACGACGGCTGATGTTCTGGGTCTTTCCTGATCGAACACACCTGATTCAAATGAATGCCTCCTCGTCAGGCTTCTGCAGAGCTTGATGATTGGCTGATAATTTCAATCAGGTGTGTTGGAGCAGGAAACATCTAAAACATGCAGGACAGTGTTCCCCGAGGAACAGGGTTGAAAAACACTGTTCTAGTTAATAAACATATTTAACCATCTGTCAATGTTCGTGCAAGTTTAATTTTAATGTGGAGAACTGATGGGAGCTGTGTAGAAATCACTGCCAAGATTATGAGATTGAAAGTATTCATTTGAAATTGATTGGAACTGTTCCAAGTTAAACTTGTCAAATAGATAAAACAACGGTGGTGGTGCCCCATTTAAAAGTGTGTTCAATTATTATAGCAGTATATGTCCCACACCTTCATCAGGTTCAACATAAGAAGGGTAAAGAAAAACACTGACCAATGGTGCGTTCCATTGCAAGTCAGAAGTCGGACTTTCCGAGTTCCAATCTAAAAGTCATTCCAGTGCATTAGCTCGGAAAAACATGGACGCTTGTTGTGATTGGAATTCTGACTCGGATGGTCGTTCCATTGCACTTTTCCGTGTTGAAGGTCATTTAAACAGGAAATCAACTGAACTAAAAAATAGGAACATGATGGGGCTTTAAGCTAAACATATAAAGGCTGAAATTGTTTATTTAATGCATCTCTCTTGTAAATATTCAAAGAATGCCAAAACAGAATGAGATATCCATCAACGGGCTGCAGCTCTGACAACCTGTCCAGGCCTAATTGCGACACTTACAATCCACAGCTAAACTGGTAGCTTGTAAAACTTTATTCCCTGTCACATTGTTACTTGATGCAACCCTAAAAGAGCTCACATATTCCACTGTTGATAGTAGCTGCTTCCTAGTAGCCAACACGTTGATGTTATTACTTACTTCAGAATTCAATATTGCTTCCAGTCTGCCATCTAAAGCTGGATTAATGACTTCTTTCCAACAACAATTGATCCAGTAGTTGTATATAAGTGCACGATAATCAACAAAAGATTCTGTCTGATAATAATTCAGCTTTTTCCCGCAGGGCATCATAGTGACTTGGAAAATGGGCATCATTCATCTCTTACCCATGATTTCACCAGTAGCTGCAGTTCTTTGGAACCTTCTGTATTGACAGCCCCACAGTTATCACAGCAGACATATGGCCATTCATTTTCTTACTTTAATGACGGCCGAATCAGCACTAATAAAAAAAGAAATGAGCAGGGCAAGTGAGCTGGAGAGCGAGATCAAACTCATTTTACTTTGGGGACCCCAGGCCCGAAGCAGGCAGATGGTCTTATATCAACTTACCCAGCAGGTAAGCAGCAGAGCCACTCTAAAAGCTCTTCAGCTGGAGATCAAGGGAATGATTGATCTCTTAAGTTGTCATCACAGTTTAAAAAAAACATTTTACAATTAATTTTTAGAGGTCACAAATTGACCTCATGTCAGTGTTTCTTTACTCCTCACTGGTTGGCCCTGATTAAGGGCTAATGAACAAATGAAACACAGGTGTAAAAATGGTGGGAAAACAGACAAAGACAGGAAGTGGGAAGTATAACATGACACATGAGGATAGACTTTCAACATAAAATAGGTAATCATCTGAACAAATATCTTGGACTATCATAGGACTATTAATACTGAGTTCAACATCTAAGGTATTTCTGTTACACTGAATATTCATGATTAAATAAGCACAGAAAACATTTCAAACAAAATTCTGCCTAATTTAATATCTTCTAAAAATTGAACTGTCAAAAATCTAGTATGAAATGTAACAGTACATTTACTCAAGTGCTGTATTTAGGTACTATTCTGAGGTGCTTGCACTAAAGTTGACCATTTCAATTTTCTGCTGCTTTATTCTCCCCCTCTACTACATTCTGGGGCCAGATATTGTGCTTTTTACTCCATTATATTCATCTGATTACTTTAGTTACAGTTACTTTGCGGATAGCACAATGAATCAGAGTCAAAGTAATACATTTCTCAATTAATTTATTTTAGTTCTGCAATAAGCTTAACAAAAGCACTGATCCCATAATCAATTGACCCATAGTAGTCAGTCCATACATGTCAATATGTGTATAATTTACTTTTACTTAAGAAGAACATAAGAACATTTAATATCAGATACTCATCTGATCATCACATATTTTCAACTGTCTGGCTGATTTTAATGTTTCAGCACGATATCTTTTACCTTCCAAGGGGACTTTTGGGTGCTCTCAAAAAACTCTTATCTGCATTAACTGATCGTTTTTTCCAACAGAGCCCTGCCCACACAAAGGACAAAACCACAAATCTCTCAAGTTAAATATCCAAAAACTTTGTAATCTTTGGCCATAAAAATCATGTCGGACTCGATTGCTCATTGTAAGAATCTTATTGAGAAAATAACTTGTACTTTTTCAGGGCCTTGAAGATCCGAAAGTCTATTGTTTGCACAACAAATAGAAGCTTAGTGTCTGATCGATGCCAAGAAATATGCAGCAGACTTAGAATAGACGATTGGAGTTCGGCAGTCCTCTCTGAATGTTTTGAAAAATTAAAAATGGAGATAACCTTGGTTCCTTTAAGGGCCACTAAACTTTGTACTCTTTCAGGTAGCTGTATGGAATGTTAAAACACTCATATCAGTATCCTTGAGTCATTGTAAAGAGATATCTGCACAGAATATTCATGTAGTATGTCTGCAATTGTGAGTCTGCAATTGACTAGAACTGGTTTCCGTCTGAGCTGTTTGTAACACTCACTGGGGATGAAAAGTGCACATTACTGTCTCTCACAGCATGACGACACACTATCATTAATAAATGGAGCGGGATGGGGTAGTGCAGCACATCACAGTCATGAAGTGCAGGTGGACTATTTTAGCCCACCTCATCTATCATTAAAACATGCCACTGTATAGACAGACATGTCTGACAGATGGGTGGACAGAAAGACAGGAAGGCAGACGATGGCGGGGGGCCAGGCAGGCGGCTGCATTATGAATAAGATTTACTGTGATATATGTCAAATATTTCACAGGCTTGCGTCTTTGTTTGGCAGAACAGAACAGTGATATCTGTACGACACAGGTACATGTACGACATATTACCATCAGGTTTCACGCAGAGGCTCCAGCCTGACTTGCAGTCAACTTATTATTAATGGATGTAGAAGCCAGGTCAGGAGATGAGTACCAACAGGTGCAGCACATAGTTTGCCCTTATCCAACTCATCTATAAACCATAGAGAGCTTCCCATTATCTACTGTATCCATTTTAATATTTCACCATCCATACTGCAGTGCTCCTCTGTACTGCTGACTTTCAGCGCTCTCTCTCTCCGAGACGGTGTTTGCATCTGTGTGTGAAGATGCATTAGCTGGAGGGGATTAAGGCTGTGAAGGATTTCACATCTCAATTAACCCCCACTCATCAATTTCTCCCCTCGTGCGTCCAGCTGAGAGCAGGCACAGTCCGGCTCTGTCTCAATCTTTTTCGTGACTTATTTGGTTCACACGTCTCAATCCTTTCAAATAGAAGAATTCAAGGTTTTCCTAGGACAGCTTTGTATTACAGCTGCAGTGGGGATCGCTGCACACAGAGGATTTATACACAGGTGTATAAAGCAAGTCTTTATCCTTATGGTCTAATATTCCTGGTTGGGCAGGCTCAAACAAAGGACTTGCAGGTGGTTTTAAATCAGATTTTGGGTAAAAATCCAGCCCCAACTCACAGTAGCAATCTGCTGGGCTTAGATCAGATTTTTTTTTGTTTTTGTTACTCAGTGTCAGTGTCAAACTTTTTCTTCTTGACTTGCTCAAAGACATTTATTCATTTCAAAACACACAGCCAGTAACAACACAAGACAGCATTCCGAAGTATAAACAGTTTATATTTGAGAAACTAACATGATAAATATTTCACCATGAGAAGTTTTTGGACAGTAACTTTTTGGGGTATACATTACAAATGGGATGTCACAGGTGTATATTGTCACAGACATTTCTGTCATCTTATGGTAGCCATTATAATGTCAAATGACATTAAAAGCAACAAAATGAAACATCATGGAGAAAGACAATTGATTGTTTAGTCTCACCAGCCAAGGATTTTTTGTGTTGACGCTTGACCTGAGATCAACCCCAGATCATCAGTGTCAACAAACAAACTCTGTTTCTCCAAAAAGTTACATTTTGTCACTTTAATTGACCAGTTACTTCTTGTACACATTAAATTACATTTAATGTTCAATTTGTAAGATATGTGATTGTTGAGTCTCATTCCCTGGTCTTCAAATACTGATGATTTGGGTAGGTAGGTCAGGCCAGCCACTGACCCATAGTGTCACTATTTGATGAGTCTGGAACAACAATCAACTATTTTACGAATTGGACCTTTATAGGCAACAATAACTTTTGGTTTCCCAGATCCTGTATATACACAGTACATTATCTAAAGAAACATCAGCAAATATTAAAACCAACCAAATCACCAGGATCAATGTTGGCATGCCCATTTATGCAAACCACTGTTCTGTTGAAAGTTTTCATGTCTATGTGTTTCAACTTTATGTTTCTTTATGTTCAATTGTATTGTTTTCTTGTGACAAAGCTAAGCTTATGTTCTGGTTAGGCACTAAAACCCACTTGGTTAGGGTTAGGACAAAAATCATGACTTCTTCTTAAAAATATAGACATAAATGTTGAAATGCAGTCTTGAACAGTGGTCACTGGCTTGGCAGCTTTCTTGCCAAACTCCACCACCATAGCTTGGACTACCAATATGAAAAGTCAGGGTATAAACATGTATTGTGAACATGATATGACACGTTTTGCACAACATTTCAATTTGGTACATAGTCTGTGACAGAGTGGTTCGCAGAAACGTTAACTGCCAACATTTTATCGGACAGCGATTGTGCTGGAAAAACAGTAACTAAAATTCACATAAATCCATTTAAGGCTTCTGTTTTTCGTTGCATCTGATAAATCTGAAATTGTGTCTTGACACACGAAATATAAATCAAGTAACATTACATTCCTCTCGCTTCTCAGAAATAACAATCCACCTTCCTCTTATCATTTTACTGGTGAGGCAACAAGTATGTTTACCATTATTTGTGTTTGGCTGAGGGATTAGCACAAAGCAGGCAGCTTGTGTGCTTATCTGCCCTACTGCCCTTCAGATGAAAAGGCAACAGGGAGCAAAAATATAAAACTAGGTCCAGTGCAGGTGCTGCTCTGAGCTCTGCAGTTGGAGACAATAAAACGATACAAATCTGGTGATAAGAGCATATAGAACACAGAAATAATGCAATTGCAGTACAAATGTGGTATGCTGGTTACAGCAGATAAGACAAATACAGTTTACAATATGGCTAACAGATATAATGTAAGATACCTGGAACTGAAGAACGCATTTTATACCAATATGGAGTGAAATACACATTGCGAGGTCACAGAACAACACAGCTGATAGTCTCCAGTGTAAGCTGCACATCAGAGAAGTCCATCACCAACCATACATCTGTATGAATATCATTTAGACCGAATATCTGATATGTAGTAAAGCGATAGTATAAAATGGAGGATGCAGACTCATACATCATGTTGCACAGTGAGCTGCATCCATCAAACACATTATCCCAAGATATTCCCTGTGAGTAGGGTTTGATGTTTTTAAATGTACATTTACATACACATAAAAATGACATACACTGATACATAACAAACAGAAGGTGTGTTATTTTTGGCATTTGAGCTAATAATGCCTAAAATGATTGAATATAACTTTTGGGGGGAAATTACTGAGACATTTTGGGAAAAACACTTCTTTCTAGGTGAAAAGATTGATACCACTCTCATGTCAGTGCAGTAAATATAAAGCTACAGCTAGCAACCAGTTAGCATACACGCTCCATACAACATACACGCTCCATACATCCTTGTAAAAACAATGAAATCACCTTAAAATATGGCCAAACACTCCCATACATGACGTGTATGTGAATAATTTACTTATACTTTTGATACTTTTATTGGCAGAAAATTACTTTTGATACTAAAGTACATTAAATTAAATTATTAGAAACTTTAAAGGTCCCATATTATGAAAAACACGTTTTCTCTGGTCTCTACATATATAAACTGGTCCTCTCTGAGCCTGCCAACTCCCAGAATGAGGAAAACAAGCGATACCTGCATGGTCTCTGCAGCCCAACCACTGGTAACACAGCGCTCCTGCAGGCTGTTCAAATTCAGCTCCTTTCGTTACGTAACGAAAGGAGTCATTTTCATATGCCAGCCTCCTCTGCGTGGTGATAGGAGATATCTGAGAGGGGGGCGTCCATCCCCGAGGTGAAGTTCGGTGTGTCCAGTGGTTAGATAATAGTGTTTCGCAATGTTGTCACTGAGAGCTAGAAATGCAAATTGCTCTGTTGTTGGTTGTAAAAATCACCTTAAGTGCCTATATTCTGTCCCAGCTACAGAACAACGTGCTAACACGTTCGTGTTAGCTTGTAGGTATGTGCTAACCACTTAACATCGGACTGCTTCAATAACGAGGGTCAGTACAAAGCTGGCTTTGCCTCGACTCTAACCCTCGTAAAAGGATCAGTCCCAACCATACGGGAACCAGCAACTGCACCCGAGCCACAGGTAAATGTCGCCGCAGTTTGATAGTATTTACAGTTGCCTAGTGTAGTTGCCCAGAGTATGGTGAAGTAAGCTGGAAATTGGCTAACTAGTTAGCGCCGCTTCGGTCTGCTATGCAATGGCGTTTGAAGCGAGTTTGATGTTAATAACATTACGATGGAGCTTGGTTGTCACAGTAAAAAGTCTGGAAACGTGTGCAGACTGGAGACAGAGACGATGCGAACAGTGTCCAAGAGTTTAGAGACTGTTGGAGACAAACACAGCTTTCGCTAGCTGTTAGCTATTAGCTACATGGTAGTAACTGTAACAACACATACGAACAAACTAACTTTAGTCAGACACACTAACCATTCTGAAACGTCCTGCTGCAGCCACAGAGTCTGTATTTCTTCAGGAGCCTCTCCTTCTGGGTCCGATTCTGGGTCAAACTGGTATGGTTGAACGGAAAAATCCCCTCGAGCCATAGCGTTACATCCACCGTAAAACATTAGCGCGTGCTAAGCAGCATCGTCTTCCTGAGAGGGACATAGCAGGCAAGGCTCTCCAAGTAGGTGTTGACAGACGGAGCTCATTAGCATTTAAAGGTGCAGGCACAGAAACAGCCTGCTCTCAGTAGAGCTCAGTAGAGCGACTTTTAGACAGTTGAAATTCAGGACCACGGATGGGTTTGGGGCAATGCATATCGAATACAGAGTTGTTGGACCTCTGACAGCTGTGTGAAATTGATGAAAAACAGTATAATATGGGACCTTTAAGACTTATTCAAGTTAATTGTGTAACTTTTAACAAAATATATTTGGTAATTATATTTTAACACAGTATTTTACTTTAACAGGTTTTACTCAAGTATACATTTTCTGGTCCTTTCTTATAACACTGCTGGTGGGCTGGCTATAGTTTCATATTTATAAAGTGGGATCAACACTGAAATCTATTTTTCTGTACAGAAAAAAGGGAAAAAGGGTATTTCTAAATGATAAACTATTACTTCAGTACAACCAATGATAAAACCTGATCCTGGCTCATGGAAAATATTTCAGATTATGAAAAAAAAGAAATAATAACAGTTTTATCAAAATTCTCTTTCATATATATATTTTTTACATGCAGACCCCAAGGATAATACTGACAAACACTGAGATGCGATCCTGCTATCTTTACAAATATCATTCTAAGGCTAAGACATACTGACAGCTGCAGCAGGAGCAGAGGTTGTATGCATGATGCAAGCCATAACCACTGCAGTGTGCAATTTAAACATGATGTTTACTGAAGAGAAACCAAACAAAGACAGGTATAGATTAATAGACGGACACAAACTGTGGAAAAGGTGACTGAAAGACTGAATAAGCAGGTGCAGCAGCTTTATAACTTAATTAAATGATGCCTGGGGTGAAGAAAAAGAAACCGGCACTGAATACTGATCAGCTGCTGATACCGATTCCTTTTATCCTGCAGCGCTTTTGTACGGGGAGACTATTGAGAAACAGGTGAGAGAACTGCAACCTTCCTTGATACGTCATAGTGAAATTGGTGTTTTGCTTTTGAAAAGAACTTCTGGATTAATATTGATGCACTCTGGAAGGCTGGCATGGATGAGGTTTAAATATATCTCTGTAATACCTCATGCATTACATAAACCAAACTATGTTTAACGGGGCATTTCTGGGTAAGTGAAGATGCTTAAAAACTGTTTACGACTTTAGATAGCCTATCTAGGGATCACTATAAAGATAATTTGGGGGCAATGGACGGTGAGAAAAGGGGGGAAGGGTATACTACAGTATGTTTTCTTTTGGCTAAAGGGACGGTAGTTTGATTTTCTGGTCTTTAATTTTTTATCTATTTTTTATCTATTTTTTATTTTAGCTTTTCTTTAACATAGTCACACACAAAAAGCTACGGTACACTTTGTAGTAAGGTCCTTGTAATAAGTCTCAGTTAATAGTAATAGGGCCCTTATAAGTCCCAATAAAATGCTTATTGCCATTAATAAGACTATGTAAATTGTGAAATGTGTATAATAAATAATTCATTAACCTTATTAAGGCAGTGTTCTTGCTTTTGAGCCTGTAGCTGCATAGTTAACAGCTAATTCATGCATAATTAAGTATCTATAAAAGATATATTAATAATGCTAAGAAAAGTCTTGCTTTTTCAAAGACAAGAGAATAAAATTTGGTCTCCTCCACATGCCACAAACGTTCATGTAACCACTTAAGTGACATTTGTTTTGGCACTAGTGTTAACACTATGTACTCAATAAAAGATTAAGGTTAAATAGCTATAATACCCCGCTGAGTATGTTGATTTAACTATCACTTTTCCATGATGCTGTCATGTCCCATTGTTACTGCCTAAAAACACAAAATGGCATTTTGCAAAAACACCCCCCAGACTCAGCAGATTATTGGATAAGGACAATGACGTATGTAGAAATGTCAATGCCACAATTATTTGCCACAATTAATTGTGACTATGTCGCCCAGCTGGCCTGGGAACGCCTTGGGATCCTCCCGGAAGAGCTGGAGGCAGTGTCCGGGGAGAGGGAACTCTGGGTGTCCCTGCTCAGGCAGCTACCCCCGCGACCCGGCCCCGGATAAGCGGACGAAAATGGATGGATGGACAATTATTCAGTAATACTGTATTTACTGTAATACTGAATTACATATTTTGACCTGAAGTCTGACGGGTTCTGTGGTGTAAAAGATGTAGTGACTTAGGAACAGTGCAAAGCATTGCAGCATGGCCACATTTCTTTCATTGTTTTTTTTTTTTTATATTCTTTGTCGAAGCATTGCTTGTGAATTAAACCACAAGGCAGAGTCATAACACACAGATTGATGTCCTACGTATCTAACATTACTTGGAGTAAGTTCTGTGGCCTTGACTTGGTGCTGGTTGCCAATGGCAAAAATCAATTTCAGCTACACTGACACACCAGCAAGCATTTCACACACACACACACACACACACACACACACACACACACACACACACACACACACACACACACACACACACACACACACACACACACACACACACACACACACACACACTGTATCATGGGAACTGTTCAGTAGGGTGTGGAGTGTGAAGTGGGAAACTCATCAGTCAGGCGGTAGATTCCAGTGCAGAGCTACCAGTGCAGGACTGGTTTTTACAAGCTGCCATTACAGCCGCACAGATCTGCTGTTAGTGAGCTGCCAATATGAGTAATGTTTCCCTCCTACAGTTTCCATGTCCAGTACATGTCAGGATCCAAGTGATGCTCAACACAGATGAAAATAAATAGTACAAATGCTAAAAATGAAGCAAAATATTTTCTTATCTTACTAACAATTTAAAGGCAAAGGTGTTTTGTTATTAGTAGTTTGTTCAAGGCTGAAACTGTTTGCTGAATTGCACTTGATAAATTGTTTGGGTCTGGATGATATCCGCTATTTGGCTCAAGGCTAAAAAACTTTAAAAGACAACAACAATCTGGATAGACTTTGGTTTTTCTTTGTTGTTGATACTAAATGCCTCCCATCATAATTCCATCAACTGTGCAGCTGATTTTATTAAAAAGCTTTAGAAAGCCCTGGATTTTACTTGCCAAAAGCAACATCCACGTTCAACCTAACTTGACCCGTGTGTCCTGGCTGTAGAGAAGGACCTGCAGAAGGATGGCCACGTCGATCATGATCTGGACTGAACCGCAAATCCAGAACTGAGTCGGGCTTTCATTCATCACAAAGTAGGTGGTCTTGAAGACATCGCCGGCCGTCCACAGCAGCACCATCTTCACACTAGAGAGACACAAAGGTGTGAGGACAAGAGTAAAAAAACAACCACAATGCTAGGTCAGGTTAGCACAGTCCATAATAAATAAATAAAGCACATCAGATTGGTCGGACCATTTTGTTTAAAGGAGCAATGTGAACACATTTTAATAAAAAAATAAATAAAACTAAAATAAACTAAACTTATCAACAGTATGTAAAGAAATAACAGTTTTGACAGTACGTCACAGATGTCTATGAATTGTGATGCATGTCACTGAAGATCGCATGCTAACCAGCTAGCCCCAGGCCTGAAAACCTCTTTCTCCCTGCAGTTCAAACCTCCCTTGCTAGCACTGTAAACATCTACACTGGTAGTCCAACTAAATGTACTGCTAACTGAGCTAACAAGCTAACAGTAGCTACAGCCATGGATATATAAACAGGTTACATTTAGCAACAGCAGTAAGTGGCTACTGGTGATATGCTGCCAAGTTGTTGGGAGTATGAATTCAACAGGTGGCCAATTCTAACGTAATGCCCCTTTGATGACAACAGACATAACCAAGTTTTACAATTTAAAGATGTTCCCCAAAGACCCACAGTAGTAAAAATGCATCAGCAGTAAAAAACGAAAAACATACAGCACTCTGCTTCCTATCCATGTCTACCAGTGAATGCTGAACTGATTTTTGCGAGTGTTTTGGTCTTTATTTAGTTTCTACTGTGTAAGAGACAGCAGGGAAGTGGTAAAAAAAAATAATCAATAAACAAGGTAAAGTAAACTACCAATTGATCACATTAAGTACAAGACAGTGAAGGGAAGAGGCAGGCACACAAAAATTGCCTGTCACAGAGAAAGACATTGAAGAAGATAAAAGTATTGTACTACACCAGCGGCCTGACGCTGACAGAATGTACTCTGCACCTCCACTCATCACTTTCTATTATTCGTCTGCCGCGCTCTTTTTCTTTTTACTCTCTTCTGTACTTTTTGTCAGTGCCTCGACTCATTTACTGTCCTTTTGCTTCAACTCTTGTCCTTCACAGTCTCTGCCCTGATGCCAGCGTCTCTCTGCTCTCTCTTCCATTCTCCATTCTTGTTTTCTGGCTGGTGAAGTCCCATTGGCACGTATGTAATGTGAGTTTGTTCTTTTTATTAGGGATGACTGGTCCTGGGAACGGAGCAGGACCATCAGTCATCAGTGAGACATACTGTAAAGGTCAAGGGGCTGAGGGAGAAAGGAGAGGAAAGAGGCAGAGACAGACAGCCTGCAGAGGACAGCATTTTTTCTGGCACGCAGAAAGAGAGACAGCAAAACCAAGCGAGAGAATGAGATGACCTTCTGTGAATGGGGAGTAGACCTCTGTGAGATATAGATGATGTGTGCGTATGGGGTAGAGGCAGCCTAATGACTACGGGGATAGCTGCCCTGTATTATCCTTGAGCTCTCCTTGCAGAGTCACGTCAACTCCTGAGTCTCCCCTGGGCCCTGTCGGGCTCTGATGAGGAACCTAAATATTTGCGGCAAATAATTCTGTCCTGGCATTGAAATGAGGACATCATTATTCAACATACCTGGGAATGCACTAAATCTGGACTCTGCATGCCAAATCGAAATGTGAATAATGACCCAAACTTATGCAGGCTGCAAACAAAGGCTGTGCTGGAGAGCGACACATGCACAGCTGTTACAATACAGCTGCACATGTGGTCCCTTTCAAAAGCAATCAACATATAGGGTCATTAGTTGAGTTCTTAACAGTCATAAAATGGACTGATTGTCACTGTAGGGGAAGTTCTTGGCTCAGGTCACATTTTTGTTTTGCTTTTAATGGAAGTCAGTTGTGGTCATTTGATTTGTGTTTGTTTGTTTGATTGATCTGATTGATTTGTTTGACTGTTCGTCAAAGCAAATCAGGGCACAAGAGGAGAAACACGGAGAGCCCCTTGAGCCTGTCGCAGTATTATCTATGATTTCACCCATGTCACAAGTTTTCTCCTTGTTTTCTCCTCCACTTCTTCACCAGTGCTATTTGCAACATTTTATCAGACATATTCTTGATTTCAAAAATGATTAGGAGAGTGGTGTTAAAAAAAAATAACATGCAAATGCTGCTTTATCATGACAAAGGTTTGTACATCTGCAGTCCTCAGTCATGCAGACTACCACCCACTCATAGTATGAAGAGTTATTTTGTGTCAAAAAGGCACTGAACATACAAGCTAGCTGGCTGTCATGTTAAGTCATAGTGGTGTGTTCAAGTGCAAGTTTTTGGTCAAGACACAGGCGACGTGATATGATGCATCAGTTGGCTTTTGTCGCCACTAATTCTTTAATGTCAGCGTAGTGTGTCCGGGTCCTTGGTCCCAACTAAACTCAGTACTCTAGCCATTATTCTGTGACTCTGTACACTATTAGACCATGTTGTGTACCAACTGGGTAACTTACAGAGATCACAGCGCTCATTGTCATTGCTGACTTTTGGGTTACAGCAACTGGATCTATGAAGGAAAGAAAACTAATGCCAGCTAGATTCCACGCTTTGAATAACGTTGAACAAAAACCACACTGACTATGCACGAGCTGCAAATAATTATGCAGGTGTTAAAGACCCTGGTGATAAAATGAGCAAAGTTTCATGTTGTGTCGAGCCTTCTTAGTGTTTTAAAAACAGTGATTTTGATGCTAGCGTAAAAGTGCCCCAAGCACTCCCATTGAAAATGAGCTTGAGCAGAAAACGAAAATACGGTCAATCTTTAAAGTGCCTCTTTCGTCGTAATTATGCTTTTACACGAAGGTTTGACTCATATACATTCACAAAAAAGGTTGCCTAGATTTTGCATTTTGGCGAGAGTTTCACTTTAAATTAAATCAGTCAATTCTGCTTTATAAGTCATGCATGACCAGGAGCTATGGAGGTTAAAGTAAGCAGACTTGTATTGCTGTGTAAAAGACATAATTGAGTCAGCTATCTTTGTGACTCTTCCCTACTGGTGCTGCCATTCCTTTGATGTATTATTTACCCTGCAGTTGTTGCTGGCGTCTGTGGTGGCTGTCACTGAGAAGAGGTTTCAAATAGGACATTCATTTATTTCTACCAAAAGCTATATCATATAACCATCTTGAATGGGAGCTCTGTTTCAGTCAACACACAGCTCCCTGCTTTTTACCTCCTTGGTCCAACTGATCCTTCCTACTTCCATCTTACCCACCTCACGGTTTAATAAGAATCTCTCGGCTGACCAAGAGGCACTTGTTAAGAACACTGAGTCTCACTGAGAATTTCAATGATCATGCTTTTACTTCTCTCCCTCTAAGCTGCCTGTATTCCGTAAGGACAAATACTAGCTTTTTTTCCCTCAGAGAGTACCCTTGGTTGAACTTCAGATTTGTTGTTTCATCTCTATTCTTATTTTCTCCTTTCCCTGTGAAACCTCCTTCTTTTATCCAGTGTCCTATTGAATTGTCATCTGTACTTTCATTGTCTCTGTCATAGTTTTTACTCTGCTCCTCTTTGTTATAAAGGGAATAAAGTTATTGACTTTTTTTGGCATCCACTGTGAACCATCCAACAGCAATAACATTGTCTTTTACAGCATGGTAAGCTTGCAGATTGAAACAAAAAACAAAAGAAAAAATTACATCCACAATAACGGAATAAAATAATAATGCTTTAGTGTTTTCTCTTCAAAGTTCAAGCTACTGTTTAAACATGGGTAAAAAAAATCACATATTTGATCAGCAATGCTCTATTTCAATTTAAAATTCATAAAGTGCACAAGTAATGCAAGTGCAGTTTCTAAGTGCACAGGTCATGGATTGTAATACAGTGGAGTGTTTGTGCTGTCTGACCCACATCAGTAAATTATGCAATGGTTTTTTACTTCTTTAACGAACAATGGAGAGAAATTCTATTGAGCTGTGCTGAGCGACACAAAACCAACTGAGCGATAATGTGAGGGAGCATTTTGCATAGCAAACTTGGTGTTACATCAGTCTCAGATCAGCTGTGTTAGAGCAAATAGTTTGCAGGAGGAAGTACACAGAATAAAGAGCAGCACAAAGTGCGCATCTAGGCTGCTATGGACTACATTTTAGGCTTAATCCCATTTCCAATTTTTACCCCTACCCTCATTTCCAAGTCCCCCACACTGAGTAGCACAGTAGTTACAAGTACTGGTTGAAATCTCCCCCTATGAAATGGGACAACCCTTAGGCCTAATCCCAATACATCTTGCCCCTACCACTTAGCCCTACCCTCCAATTAGCGAGTTCATGCTTAGTGGTGGATTATCCACAGTCCTGTTGGGATGGAGGGGTAGGGTGAAGTGTTAGGGCTACATGGCCCTCCAAACTGAGGTTTTTTAGATGCACACTTCAAACCGAGGGTTATGAAAACCCTCCATCATTTCAATGACGTATAGTGCTTTTCCTCGTAACAAGCATAAAACAATCACAACTCATTTGCTGACGTCTAGGTAGATAACTAGCTAGCAAGCTAATGCTGCATCATTATTGCTATACTTTTATATGATTTAAGCATATCAGTCCCACATTTCGACCTATTTCATTGTTGAATTCCCCACTCTGACAGCATATGACACCTGAAATTTGACTACATTCCTGCAAAGAAGTTGCTGGTCCCACTCCTCCAATGTCAGTGCAGACTGACAGAGAACTGTGAGCATCCATGCGTTTCTATCTCCATCAGACAAGTGGCACATAGTATTGTGGTAATACAAGGATTGCAACAGTAACTGTTGTGTTGATTATGTAAACACCATTAATGGATCAATGAGTAACATGGCTTTCAGTCCGTCCCTGTTTTTGGTACATTATGCCAAAGGTTTTATGTTTTCGGCCACTGGAGGATAATGAAATCAAAGCCGATGATAGGAAGCCAAATTGGTTTAGTTGACTTAACAAGCGCAGCAGATACCCACTCTGATACATAATAAAAATCTCGTAAGAGTTAAGTATATATTAAATCATCTATCTATGACACAAGTGTCCTATGTAAATTATTACAACATTCATTTCTAACCTATCCTATATTGCCATGCTTGATAGATTTTCACTCAGTTCTCACTTGAGTACAGGAAGTCAGAGAAGCACCAGATTACTTTTTTTATGGTTCTCATCCAGATAAAATTTCCACAGTTGTCAAACATAAGATAAGTTTTAGTTTCACATTTTAATAAGATTTGTTATATATTAAAATCCATAGAATTTTTCTCTCCACTCAGAACCCTCATGGAACAGTTATTGCAATCTTATTTTCTTTGTCTGAAACTGTAAAGAAACGTTCTGTCAAAACAACAAAATGTTTGTTTGGTCCTCTCATCTACACCGCGTGGCCCAGGTACAAATGTCAGACGTCATGATGGGAATACAGCATGCTGCATTTGTTCTTCTTCTCTTTTGTCTTTATCAGGGAAATGGTTTTAACTGTCTCTAACTGTATTTGAGTGTGTAGATGCCTGACTTTTAAACAAAACAAACCTTGTAACAGAAGCACAGTGAAATATTGTATAATGCAATATAAATCTGGGACAGAAACTGAAAAAACTTTGCATATTTCCCCAATATAAATGTATCAATCACATTTTCATATTTGTATTGAAGCAGTAGATTACCATGTACAAGCATTCATGGGTGGTTTGACCTGCTCATGAGTAATTAATCGCAAACAGGAGGAAAACGATGCAGAAAAATAAAAATCTGGAAAGTTCCATTAAAAACAAAAACCTTGCTGGTCAACATGTTCCAGCTACATATATAGATTACATTTTGAATTCAGCGGAGGACAATGTTTGTATTCCTACCATAAAAATGCACCTTTCAGTGCACACACTGAGACTTTTTTAAAACTGCTTTATCTGTCCTTCTCCACAACTCTCTGACCTGCATGCATCTTCCTCTCAGCGTCTGTCTTTCCCTGCTCCCCTCTCTGCCTCTTCCTAACCTTCCCTCCCTTTCTTCTCCATCCTTCTCCCTCCTAAATTCTCTGCTTCCCCCTTTGGCTAATTTCTTTGCTCAAGAGACGGCAAACATCATTAACGAGGATGAGTCATTAACAGTGTAATTAAGGAGGGCGGGTCATCCGTACAAAAGTGGTCTCTACAGCTGCGCAGCGGAATGGAGACAAAAAAAAACAGTTTGAGGTCATTCATCTCTTGCAGGAACACACACACACACACACACACACACACACACACACACACACACACACACACACACACACACACATTTCAGATTCTCTGTTTGTCATGCTAGTCTCATGTAGCTCCATCTGGCAGTGATACCATTACTCAGGGAGTTGTGATGAAAGACCCAGAACAAACAAATGAAGTTGCTCCTGAGAGGCTTTGAGTGTCCACAGGGAGAAGGAGTTATTATGGTATTGACTGAGTATATTGACTGACTGACTGACTGACTACCTCGCTGTCACACACTCGTGCACATGCACATACATCAGTCAGCACATGTGCCTGCTTGTCTTTTTTTGTGTGTACAAAAACAGCATATGCAAACCATGAAATTGCTTATTTGCTCTGCTTTCTCACCACAGTAAACACAAACACATTGATAAACATACACACGCACTCAGCGCACGTTGACCCAATTCAGCCGCTCGTTGATTACAACTGACCTGGCACCTTGATCTAAGCCAAGTGGCAAGAGGTGAGAGACGAAAGGGTGAAATGGTGCGGTGAAACAGTGTACTTCAGGGGCCGGAAAGAAAAGACGGGAGCTGAGCGATCGATGACGGAGGATGGGGGGGTAAAAGGGAAAATGATGAAAGATGGATGACCAGGTGGCCAGGCAGGGGGGCAATAAATCTAGAGAAGGAGGAGAAACGAAGCCATCCTGATGGAGAGTTGGCGAGTGACAGGACAGGGGAGAGGGATGGAGAAAACGAGAGTGGGGGTCTGATTGCACGGTGTGATGGCTTTGGCCGTATGTCGGCCAGGCAGTAATTGTGCTGTGTATTGAACGAGTGCTGTCAGGCCAGCTATTAGCTCCTCTAAGCGGCTGGAGTGGACGAGCAGAACACTACGGCAGGAAACAGGGCTGAGTGACATTTAGAAAGAGAGACAGAGACACGGGATGGGGGAGAATGAGAGAGCAAGAGAGAATTAAAAGGACATGAGTGAGTTGGGGGTCAATTTAGTGATTTCATGTCCCAAATAATTTGCAAAGTTGTCCCATGCATCTTTAAATGTCACTTTTGAAACAGCATCTAATTGCTTAAGTCATTTTAAAGGACATGCTCTTGTATATCATTAACAGTATACTGCAGCAGAATACTTCTTAAGGCCCCATCACTCAGCCAGACAGACACTGATAAAATATTTAGCTCTCCAAAAATTGCAAATAGCAACTCCAGAATGATTTAACACACATAATGTAATTTCTGACAATGGGGGTTTTTTCAATCAAAACAAAAGAAGGATCAGTGTTGGATTATGGATGTTGTTGTTAAAGTGAAACTCTCACTAAAAAGTAACCGAGGCTTTATTTGTGATTGAATATGAATCAAACCTTTGTGTAAATGCATAATTACGACGAGAGAGGCACTTTTAAGATTTGACCTAAAAGGCAGAAGAGTAATGGTGGACCGCTCCTCAAGCCTTCCTGTCAGGTCGCAGGATCGACACTTTTTGTCTGCCATGATGGTGGCGCACCAGAGATCCAGCTCCTAGGGTAAGTAGTTCATAAACCTTCTTTTTAGTAAACTCTTCGTACACAAACAATGTTCTCAATGCTCGTGTTCATGTGCAGAGACCCCTGATGCTACAAGCAAAGTTTCATGTTGTGTCGAGCCTTCTGTTTTAAAAATATTTTGATGCTAGCATAAGAGTGCCCCTGCACTCCATTGAAAATTAGCTTGCCCGAAAACGAAACTATGGTGAATCTTAAAAGTGCCTCTTTCGTCGTACTTACGCATTTACATGAAGGTTTGACTCATATTCAATCACAAATAAAGCCTCTGTAAAGCTTTTGGCAAGAGTTTCACTTTAAAAAAACATGATTGACAGTGAAAATCTGCCTACCTGACTCAGGCAGAAATGTTCCTACATTAGGTTTCTATGTAAGTTTCTTTTGCAGACCTTTTTCCTCACTGTTTACCAGAAGTTCAGAATCAGAATCAGAATCAGTATTCCTTTATCGTCCCACAAAAAGGGAAATGTGTTTGCCACAGCAGCCAAAGGAGAATATTACAAAAAAACCCAATAACAATAGTAAAAAGTAAACAATTTAATTCAAAAGGTAAGAAATCAAATAGACTCATATAGACATATAACCATGATATACAAAATTAACATGTAAAAGCTACAACCACAGGAAACCAAATAACCCAGCAGTACCATTAAAGGTCCCATATTATGAAAAACACGTTTTCTCTGGTCTCTACATATATAAACTGGTCCTCTCTGAGCCTGCCAACACCCAGAATGAGGAAAACAAGCGATTCCTGCATAATTAGTTCTTTCAGATGTTGAGCACACATTTGTTAAAATCCAATAAGATACGCCATCCACCTGACAGGGTGTGGCAAATCAAGATGCTGATTGAACAGGATTCAGGCACAGGTGAATTTCCCATGCTGGTGACCAGCATACCATCACCGGCATTGGATGCATCAGCACCGCACCAGCAAGACTATGCCGGTAAGCCAGCATAATTAATGGGACCTTGCTTGTGGATCAGCTTCATCATGCTGGTCCACCAGCTAAACCAGCACTAACCAGCATAGACCAGCATGGAAATCACGCTGGTCTATGTGTTTTTTTCAGCAGGGCTCATTATGACACATAAATTTGTACAAATAAAAATATTTATTCAGCATTTCTTAGTGCAGGTGTGTGTGTGTGTGTGTGTGTGTGTGTGTGTGTGTGTGTGTGCGTGCGTGCGTGAGAGAGAGAGATAATGGTTAGTGTTGTTTATTGTAGGTGTTAGTGGCAGGTTTTGAGGCCTAGCGGCACCTCCTGAGGTGTGAAGTCTCCAGCCTCAAGGAGCTGGTTGAGGGTAGCTCTGGCGGTGAAGCCAACTTTAGCTTTTTTCCTACCAGACAGAGAACATAAAGAGATAAAGCAAATCAAGGGACAGTCCTCACAGACTAAAACGATCTTTTTTTCCTCCGTCTTCCTCTGCATCGTTTCAAGAATATTTGCCATCAGACGGATCCACTGAAAACAACTGAAAACGCTGTAGTTCATATTTCAGGCCTATAGGTGGCTCTTGAAATTCACCAAAAACGGAGAAGAAGAGATGCGCATAAAGCTTGCGCGCTGTGTTCAGAGGTCGAGGGGTGGGCATCATCATTTTGGAAAGTAAGTGGATTCGCTGTCCACACGAAAATGGGAGGGCTGCGTTTTCAGATTTTTCCACTCTGAGACCCGGTTTCAAAAAAGTGCGTTTTTAGACGCTGCGTTTTCAGGATCCATGTGAACGGTCGGCCAAAACGATGCTAGACATGTGCGTTTTTGCAAAAGAGCGTTTTCGTCTGGACGGCCTCTAAGTACAGGTAGTTTGAACAATATCTTAGAATCAAAATCACTTCTTATTTGCCAAATGCATCAGGTAGACACACAGGAATTTGACTTAGCAATCAGTACTTTAACTCAAAACTAGACAGACAAACAGGAAGTGCACATCGATTCAGCAAGATATGCACAATAAGTGCAGGTGGTTGAAGGTATTCCTCTATGTTAGCATGCTATTTTACCCATATGACTACATATACATTGTATGCCTACATACATTTTATGCCTTTTCCATCACATCAGAGATGTAACAACAATCTTCCCAAAAAGTATATTTGAGGTCAATGAGCATACAGCATACTTAAAAATATTACCTAAGTGTCAGAGTAGCTGCTGAAATTAGCAGGGACTCAACTGGCTAGCTAGGCTAGTGGCTGGTGCATGGCAGACATCTTCTGAAACTCTGACCCAAACAGGTGATCTGTGAGCGGCGAAATACAGTGCGAGGCCAAGTTGCGCTAATGCGTAGGGATACGGAGGTTCTACGGTTGAGAAAATGAAGTGCCAAATGAAAGGGCTGTCTGACGACGATGTAAAGCAGTGTGAATTTTCTCTATATAATGTACACTTGAACTGATATAGATTGTTTTAGGTGGGCCTTGTTTTAGGTGCTTAACATTCGTTTTGCATCTGGATTCCGTTCACTGCAGTACAAAGCTGAGCGTCTGGCTGCTCCTCCAAACTGAGGCTGCACTGATTACGGTAGGGAACAGACCGACTATAGATATGTACTTTATATGACCCCACTTCAAAAAACCCGAACTATCCCTTTAAAGCCTATAATAGTTTTCATACCTGCCCACACATCATGCATGCTGTTTCGCTCCAACTCCCTTCTGTATGCCTCCTTGCTGTCCCTCTGCGTCAACTTCAACTCTCACTGCACGCGTCTCGGTTTTTCCCTGTCACCATTCCTGAAGGCTTTCTTGTTTATATTCACAAGCTCCATCAGGTCGCCGGTAATCCAGGGCTTATTGTTAGGGAAGCATCTGACTGTCCTGGTGGGGATGGTGTTATCCATACAGAAGTTGATATACCCTGTTATACAGTCAGTCAGTCAGTCAGTCAGTCAGGAGTTGATGTCATTTCCATGGGGCTCACAGAGTACATAACAGTATGTAGCCTCAAAACACACTTAACTGTCTCATTTGCTTCCTGTGACCACCTCCACAGGAGATGTATGTATGTGTACTACGTACATCATCCAGTCCTGATGGATATAGAACAAAGCTGTAGAATTACCAGATATTCTAGTAGGGTCCTGATACATCAGTCCGAAGGTCGGTCGTCGGTGAGCGTTTGTTGCCCTAGCTGGACCGATGTGTCCAACAACTTTTGCTTTAGTCAGCTGTTTTTTACACCAGCTGAGCCCATCGGTGATAGAAATAAAATAACAGGCAGGTTCCATTCTATGTATTGGTGTAGCCATATGACAATACAGGTCAAAAGAAGAGGATCTCTGTTGTTGCAGTTGGTGGATTTATTGCAATAGATATGTGTCATTAGCAGTGTTGGGCACTTTACTTTGAAAAAGTAATTAGTTATAGTTACTAGGTACTTCTCCCAAAAAGTTAGTAACAGAATTACTCCACTATAAAAGTAACTAGTTACCAGGAATAGTAACTATTGCGTTACTTTTAATTATTCCCCCTTTTGAGCTTGGCATTCATTTTAGCATACTTGGCATCTATGTATTTAGCTAATCTTTCTTGCATGGCAGACTGGCACCTGCTCTCCCTGGTATTTTACCAGCGAGTGCTCTGAAGGAGTCTGATTCAACTGTTGATAGCGCGAGCATGTTGTCAACAACATACCTGCCTATCATTGCATTCAGCGAGTAAGAGCAAGTTTTTGTGAAGCTGGAGCAGAAAAATCCAGCTTTTGCTGCTTGGACGGCTCCGTGTCCTTCTTTGTTAGCAGAGCTCACGTTAGCCACACCTGGCCTGCTGTCATCATCAACAGTCAACGACGATGTTTTTGGCCACTAGTGTTGTAGAAGCGTGTGCTGCTGAGAGATGCTTCATTAGATTAGAGTTGCTTACAGTGGACGTGGAGATTAAAGTGGTGTCCGTACTTCCACTTTGAAAACGTTAACTTTCCCTCCGGACTCGCCTTGCTGCAGCTTACCTCTGCTAGTTTGTGTGTGAGAGGCTGCTGTGTGCGTGTGTGGTTTGTGTGTAAACTGAACACAGCCTCTGACTGGCTTACGAACTCTCACTCTACCTTAGAGAGCCAATCATCATCACTTATGCGGTCGTCTCGCCCCTCCCTCACCAAAGCTGCAGCTTCTGTGGCTGAGAGCCGAGTCGGATGACAACAGCTTCAATGAGTAGCTTCAGTCTGTAACGCGACACATTTAATTGTCAGTAACGGCGTTGTAACGATGGAAATAGTAATTAGTTAGATTACCCGTTACTGAAAAAAAGTAACACCGTTAGTAACGCAGTTTATTCTAACGCCGTTATTCTAACACCGTTATTCCCATCACTGGTCATTAGAAGAGGTACTGGATTAGGTTTACTCCATTCGGTTTCCTCTTCACATCGTTTGACCTCCCTGCAAATTGCCCAGTGCCCTCACCACCCTATCCCCATCCCGCTGCTGGTTTAAAACGATCTCTCTTTTTGTATTCAATCCTCACACCAAAACTGCCTCTAAATCATCACCTCAGCCCTCATTCACATCTCTGTCTCTACTCCTGTCAAATGCTATTTTGTTATCTTCTTGTCCCAGCCTCCTCCGCTGCCTTTCACCTTGTCCACTGCCCAAGGGACCACTGGATGGATGGATGGATGGATACTAGGACGATGGGATAGCCAAATTGAGAAATAGATGGTTGAAAGCATTGCACAGAAACCACAGAGCAGAGAGCAGACTGGACCCATGGCAAACATTTGTATCCATTTATGGAAATGTTATGACTGCAGTACCAAGTACAAATGTGAAGGTGACCTTGTAGTGGATGGCAAAACTGTCATGCAACTTTTGCAGAAACACTGTTTACTAAATTCTGCAACACTGAGATCACAATAAAGACAGTTTAGCCTAAACAGTTTCCTGTTTAGGCTAAAACAAATGGGATGTACTCGTTCACTTTACACTAAAACTGTCTCTATAATCAATGATTTTAGTGAAGATACGGCATCAGGTAAATGATTGTAATCACCTGTTCTATTTATGTTTTTCTGTCTTCCATTTTAATTAGTTTTGACTTCAAAAGAAGAATAGTTAAATGAATAAAACTTCTGTTCAGTTGATGTCCCCATGGCATTTTGATCTTGTTGTACAAAACATTACTTTGTTGCAAACCCTTATGTAAAAATCTATTTGAGGACTTACAAGTCATAACATAAACAACATAAAAGTATAGAAAAAGAATTCTTAAATGTTGCCGGCGTCTGAATCTTCTGCATCAAGCTTTTGTAGATAGTTAGTGCGTTTACATGACACTCAAGAAAACCAAATTACTGGGTTCGTCCGACTATGATCAGATTTATAAAATGCATGTGTACACCTTAGTCTGACTGAAATCGGACCAGAACGGATTTCTCATAGTCCGATTAACACACCTAGATTATTAGATTGATAGTCGCATTACTCCTGCATGTATACGTTCCATCAGATCAGATCAGATTTTGCGTTCTGCACAGGCTCGGGGCTCTTTTCCCGGGGCCGTGAGCCGGAAGTAGAAGGACGGCGTTGGCGGTGGCGGCTTTCCTCCGAAATCACCGCAAGCAAGAGCGCCATTGTGCATCCAGTTTGTGTAATTATCATTTACACTATATATATGAAATGTACAAAGATGTAGCTTCTCCTCGCTATTCGTACGGCATCTTTCTGGAATGCCGAGGCAGCTGGTGACGCAAAGAGGTCAGCCGGAGGTAGCTCAATTACCACTAGTTGAAATGGGCACAGCGCCACCTAGCGTACCGGGGGAATGACATGCTCCAGCCAATAATTCGATTTTCTCATCGGCATGTATACTCGGACAATTGCAGTTGTCTGATTGAGCAGCATAGTCGAACTGTGGCTGTGATCTGACTAAGCTGTGCATGTAAACGCACTGAGTGACTCCAAACTTTTGAAAGGTACTGTAGATGTTTCTGTATTTTGAGGTAAATTTCTCATTGTTAAGAAAATTCTGTGACTCAGTGGACACACAGCAAATTTCCCATTACTGTTGTACAGCTAAGTAAGCACCTGATCATACATTAACGCAAGTGCAGGCTTTAATCTTTAAATGGGGGAATCCATCTTTGTATGTGAGACCTAAAGAGTCTCCAGAGGGTGGTTAGGCTGTCCTCTAATTGCTTGATAATACTAATACACAACTCCATGGGAAGAGACACACTTGAGCAGCAGGGGATGATGTTTAAAGCTTCAAAGAGCTTCAATCACTTCTTTTGCGTCAACCATGTGTGTGTGTGTGTGTGTGTGTGTGTGTGTGTGTGTGCGTGTGTGTGTGTGTGTGTGTGTTGGCATGTGTGTGTCCACGCTCACAAATCTTTGTATAAACATGTGTGCGCCCACACATGAGGGTGCGTGTGTGTGAGGTGATTTAGCAGCAGGGCTGTAGCTCTCCCCGAGGGGGGGCAGATAGAGAGACGAAAATCAAAGGGCCCAGCTCGAGAGAAGCCGAGCTGCTCTTAACCCACTAACTATGAATTATGCATGTTGATCGATTGCACTGAGGCAAACAACGAAAAAGTTCCCAACCTGCCAGAAAAAGATGGATTCTACTTCACCAAATGAAGCGGAGGGGAGGTGAGGAGAAGGAGCAACACACACATTTTGCCTGAGGATATTTTAGATGCTTTTAGGAGACTGTAAACAAGCCAGAATAAATGAGATGGCTATTTCAGTATATTTATTCCATCTATAATCTTATGTAATCTAAAACAGTACTCTATTCGTCACACCGTTCTTTCTTAAATAAAAAATCAATTATGAATGCGTACAGAAAACAAAGGTTCTGCAAGGCTACACAATCTTGTAGAAGGCATTTAAATAAGTCAATAAGATTCACTCACTTGTGATGTAGCTTATATTCCTGTCGAGAACATTTCAAGCAAAGCCCTTCTTCAGTGTGCAAAGTGAGAAAAATACTGTAGCATAGACAACAGTGGCAGATCACTGTCACATGGAAACCATAAGAATGTTTCAGATCAGTGCGTAATAGAAACATAATTCATATAAGCATATAATCTGCGGGAGGAATCAAACAAACAATCTATGTACAGATAAGCCGCAGCCACAGTGGAGTAGCTGTATGCCAGTTCAGTGTGAATAAACAAAGGTGGCGTAAAGGCGAGTCTTAGTAGCAGCGATAATGCAGAATCTCTAAGTGAAAAGGGCTACTAATAGACACAGGGAATCCCTTAAAATTGAGCTGAGTTGAGTTTAAAAAATTATCCACACATGAAGATGGAGCACCAGAATCACTGCCAGCAGCAAAAGAATTGGCTGAAAACACTCCACCAAAACATGCTATGTCTTGTTTATCTGCTGCCAAAACCAATCCTGCCACAATACAAGAATAATATAAAGTATACAAAGTATATAGTATATATGACTCTGCAACAGCCCTGCCTTGGAGTTTTTAAAGCGTTGACTGTATGGCTATTTGATTTTATCTCTGAAAAGCATTGACTGAGGGTTGTAGGAAATGCCGCTTTTCCCCGTTGCACTGTTTGTGGTTTACTACCAGCGTGCTTGGGGCACTGCTTTTGTTTTATCCCAAGCAGCAGGTCCAACATGGCTTTGACCATTAACACAGGTTCACTGCCATTATGGATGGGAATATGAAGGAAGGATTATTTGGATAAATTGGTTTCCAAATGCCCTCATGATTTGCATGATGTCTTACTTTACTTGTGTACAGTACACTATGAAGTACATCCACAAGACTGCACAGCAAAACACCGAAGCTGAATTTCTCCAAATCCCTACCATATATTGTAGAAACAAAAGACAATGTGACATCTCATAACACAGTCTCTTGTCTTTTCTTGCCTCAGGACAGACAGGACTGGGATATGACAGTGACAGCGACTGACTTATATAATGGTTAACTCACTTTACTATGTAAGGATGAAATGCATGCACAATGTTCAAAACTGGGCTGCAAATAAGGATCATTTACTGTTGGATTTCTGAGTTGTTATATTTCAAATCTAGTCTGAAAAAAGTTTAAATAGTCACAAAAGGTGTACAGTTTGTTTTATTAAATTAGCAGTTCAAAAACCAAGATATTTAATTTATAATGATAGGAAACGGAAAAGGAAAACGTTCACCATGTTTGACATTTCTGCTGGAGAAATCATTTAAAAGACAGTTACAGAATCACAACAAAATAGAACAAAACACTTTGAATTGCAATACTATCAGATATCCTGACACAAAGAGAAACGCTTTCATATCCAGCTGTCTGTCTTTTCTAAGTCGACCCTCAGTTAAGAGTTTTGGAAAATACTTGCATTAATTGTCTCATCTATTCTTTCCATAGATACTTCTTTAGTTTTAAAAGGGAGGCTTCCCAGCATTATTGCTTTTTTGGTTTATCGCCAAAGTCCTTCCAAACAAAAGACATTCCAACCCGATGGCCAGAATATATACAATATATATAATATACATTTACATATACATTTCTGCAAAATCACAGATAAATTTAAACTTTGTCTATGTTCAATTTTCTATTTCTCTGGCATCACAACACTGTGCTTATACTCTGGTTAGGTTTAGGCACAAAAACCACTTGGTTTATTGTGAGGGAAGCATCGTGGTTTGCCTTAAAATACCTGTGTTGGTCATCACAAACCCAGCTGGAAATTGTCTCAAAGTCTCCTTAAAAACATCCAGTTTTGAAGCCACAAACATGGCTGGACATTGTCCTAAGGGCTAACATTATAACTTGGCGACTTATCTGTGTCATCCCCAGCATCCACAGTTGTACTTGTCATGCAACTACACTAGACTTGGACAGTATAACATTATACCCGCATCAGCATGTCCCATATGCAGCCACTTTCCTTTCATGATCCCATGTTGAGACTCACAACTCTGGTTGACAGGTCAAAGAGTGCCTGGAGGTCATAACAGTGTCTGTATAATATCCTCCAAGGCCATACTGTGGATGCCCTTAGTCCCTAGCCTCTACATAATGGCTGCTATAAGCAAAAAGTGAAAACATCAATGGGCTGCTATGGCAGATCGATAGAAACATGACCACCACTCACGCTTGCAGGGTGTTACCAAGAGCTGAGAGCAAGAAACAAGGTGCTATCTGTTAAGGTCTGAGTGAGACAGAGCGACAAAGTGAGAGAATGGGAGCTGAATGTGCAGCACATGAACAATAATAGGACAGGTGCTTATCTCCATTCTTACTGTTGGACTCAATTGAATGCAGGTAGTTTGACTACTCTTGTTCCAGTCATGACGATAAAGAACAATAAATTGTATTGGGCAAGACAGAGAAGAAGCAGCTGTCCAGGGAAAAGGAAAGAAGATAAGAATCCCTTTAAAACGAAGCAGTTCTACATTTGTCTGTATAGCTTTCATTTAGTCCGACAGGCAGACTGCCATCTTCACTGTCCCCTCCACTGTCGCTGAATGACACTGTGAAGGTTGGCTGCTTTGCTGCAGAGCTGGGAGAGCAGAACGGGAGAGGAGGCAAAATAGATAAAGTTTAATGAGAGGGAGGAGAAAAGCAGGCAGGCTCCCCAGGCAGCCAAGCAGACAGCACCGCTGAGCAATCGCTCACACACAAAAACACATTGTTGTTTATATAAACAAATCACAACTTTAAAATTCAATTGGAGCTTCAACCTGAGTAATCAGGGCTTTCAAATGGCAGGCGGGCGACAGCATCACTTAACGACCAAACTCTGGTGGATTGAAGCCTGTCGTCTCCATAAAGTTAATGTCTTAATGGACAAGTTTATTCTTTCACTGAAAGGTATCTTGTGCTCTAAGAAGTGTTGTATGTTTTTGAATGGAAATAAGCTTGACGGCTAAATGTGCAAAATAGTCAATCCATTCAGTAACACATCTGTAGTTTGGCTCACTCAGTCCACACCAAAGGAGCTGAGACATGTTTTATGTTGGTGATGGACATCCTGTATCAGCACGACACGGGCTCAAAGGGAAAAATCAAAATGTACTCATGAGAAAGACAGCAACTCATGTTGCACTTCACTGCACCCATGTGTTTATCTTCTGTTAATCAGAAAAGCTAACACAGAAATGATTGATTATGGGCTTAATCTGTATTCTTTATTTTTTTGATCTATTCAAAGTTTTACTGAGATTAATGCCTTTTTTTGCAGGAGTGCACTGATCACATTCACACCTGGATGCTGCCCAGGACAACCACAGTCCAACCTGATGACTACTGAATCAGCTGGCATTCAGGGCCTTTGCTCAAGGGTACCTCAGTTGTAATGAGGGAGAGAGCTCTTTTCTTTCTGGGCATTCCAGGTTAAAAATAAGGCAAGGCATAAAGGAGCTCATTTTCAGACTGACTTCTCTACATTCTCCCAGATATTTCCTTTTCCATCACGTCCTTCTGGTTTTTCCACACCTCATACAGTCTTGTCTCTTGCTCCACTCTCTCCCACTATCTCTTTTATTATATCTTTCCATCACAACTCTGCCCCTTCCTTGGTTTCCCAGGAGTAGTGGTATGAGTGTGAAAGGGTGCGCACACGCATGCAAAGCGTCGACAATGACCATGAAGCTTAATTACACTAAGTGCGACTGAACGTGCCTGTGTGTTTGTCTCTCTCTCTCTCTTACTCTCTCTGTAACTCTCCGTCCTGTTTTCCACAACATGCATCTGAACGAAGGCGTCATTTGTGCAACCTGGAAAAGGTGAGCAGTCCTTAATGAAATGAATCCATACACTCATCATCACACCTCAGTAATAGGACTCAGGGGAATCTGATTGAACACGAGTAACTGTTTCACATGGGATTACATGTGAGGAAGGGCAGACTACATGCTGCATCATCATATCTGGAAAACAATTTGTTCACCCTTAAATTAACAAATCGGAGAATCCTTAAGTGCACGTGGCAAAGGTAATGGATATTAAGATGTTATATATGCAGAGACAGAAGTGCTGAATGGGCTGTTTTAGCCCAGCAGGGTCATTCAGTTAAACCGCAGAAATCGATAGCGAGATCAGAAAATATCCATGTTGAAATGACAGTATTTTCTGAAAGGTGTCATCAAGTATTGCGGAATATTTTCCTACATCTGTTTTGATTTTGTTGGCTTGTATTAAACTTCAAAATTACTGAGTATGCAGGGATTTTGCCATAGATCTGAGTTCAGCAAATTGATGTCCCTCACCCTTTCATCAGTCATCTCAGAACTCTAATGTAGTGTTATTGCGTATTTAATCCTTGCCGTGATATTCACTCTGAGTTGAATGAGTGCTCACAGAAAGCACAAGCCCAGTTATACACCCTGAGGATACTTTATGTGAAATGGGGCATATTACAAAGAAAGAACGTCCTGCCATTTAGACAGTAAATCAACTACACTGCAGCATCAGTACACTCTTGCATTACTCAAAGACATCAAAACTGGAGTACATTCAGAGCTTATTTCTGGTGTTTGTGGATTCATGTGTGGCAAAATATGTGCAGGCTGGACTGAATTTTCTTCTGTGATTTTAGTGAAAAAGCTACTTTGACAGTCCTGACTGATTTTGGATGCATGGAAAACATGGAGAGGGGCCTGAAGAAGAAATTAGGATATACAGTAAATAACGTAGTATGTGGAGCAAGATACAGTAAGTGAAAATGAGTCACGCTAAACGGGAAAACAAGCACACCGTCGTAAATCAAGGCTCTTCTTACCTCCTCTTCAGTGACAGTGTACAGAAGTATACAGTGTGTCTGTGGAATTCTTATACTTTGGGGAATCAACAAAAAAAAAGCATACAGCAAACTAGGACAAAACAACAATGGTGAGGAAAAGTAACAGGGATTAACAAGATGAAAAAAGTGTAAATGATAAGTGAACATGAAAAATGTGCACAGACATTCATGTCACATTCATGATGCACTGCAATGACTTGTGACCTCCTAACTTCCATTTAGCATCAGGAGGTGAAAATGTTAAATAGTCTGATACTTTGGTTTTTGACCAAATGCCTGCAAAACTATAAAATTGGGATGTGGAACATCACCTATCTGGTAGGGAGAGAACCATAGTGTTTTGCTGGTGGTGAAGCTGTAGTAACTGTAGTAACTAGATATAGACTTAACCACATTTTCTTTACTAATAGGCCTACATGTAGCCTATCAGATGTATAATAGTGTTCCACACACGTACTGTATACTTTACTTGGGTGGGTCCAAGTATATTTGGCAACCAATTTTTGCATCTTATACCGTCCGAGAGAAGGTTTCCATCCACGATTGACCCTCTCGTCTACTGTCAATCACAGATGCTCTGCAGACAGAGAGAGATGCTGCGACTCTTTGATTAATGTGAGAGTGAATTGAAAGTCATTTCATTCTGAGCTGTTAGTCAGCCAAAAGTAATTTCATGGCATCACTTTGAGCTTTTGAAAATTGTGATGGGCATGATAGAGCCTTTGATAACATTTAAAGTGAAACTCTCCCAAAATGCAACCGAGACTTTTTTTGTGAATGAGTCAAACCTTTGTGTAAAAGCATAATTACGACAAAAGAGGCACTTATAAGATTTACCGTATTTTCGTTTTTTGGGTCAAGCTCATTTTCAATGGAGTGCTCGGGCACTTTTACAATAGCATCAAAATAGTTATTTTTAAAACACTAAGAAGTCTCGACACAACATGAAATTTTGCTTGTAGTATCACTAGGGTCTCTACACATGAACACGAGCACTGAGAACATTGTTTGTGTACAAAGAGTTGGCTAAAGGCCCACTTATACCCTACGGTAAAAACGGATACGGACCCTTTCGTCCGTATCCGGAGGTCGTTTCATCCGTCAGTGGATCCGTTGCCTCTGAGCTTACGAATCCGGAGTGCTCCGGACGAAACGGAGCAATACCACCGGAAATCAGGGCAACAGTATAGAAGTCAGAAGTCACTCCATTGCGAAAATCGACGAAGAAGAGAGTAGTTGCCGGAAATTCAAAAAGGAAGAAGAAGAAGAGTGTACAACATTGGACATTTAAAAATGAAGATATGTGAGTTGGTGAGAGGGTAAATACATTTATACGATGCCACAGTGCCGGGTCATCGTGAGAAACAGCTGGGAGGAAATGGCCAGTGCAGTGAGACTGCCTGTAAAAACTGTAATAAAAAAAAAATTAAAAAAAAGAGCGGGGATGCTGCTGGGGGACCCGAACATCCTGTCCTGCAGCGTTTGGCGTGGCTGAAAGTTCTGTTTTGTCGTTAGCAAAAAACAATACTGACCTTGAAGGTGAAAAAGGAGCCTCATATAAGAAACAGTACTAAAATCAAAAGCCGGAAAAGTCACACTAGATATCGCGTGGATAGTTGTTGCCAGAAGACAGTAGCGCTCCGCCTTAACTGTCCTCCAGATTACGTCGCATTCGGAGATCGATTCTTCTTGGCTGCCATGACAACTGCGAGCGGGGCAAGCTACTGCTGAGGTGAGTTGTTGAAAAACCTTCTTTTTAGTAAACTCTGTGTACACCAGCAATGTTCTCAATGCTCATGTTCCTGGTGATACTACGAGCAAAGTTTTATGTTGTGTCGAGCCTCCTTAGTGTTTTAAAAACAATTTTGATGCTAGCGTAAAAGTGCCCCTTGCACTCCCATTGAAAATGAGCTTGACCCGAGAACGAAAATACGGTAAAGTGCCTCTTTCGTCGTAATTATGCTTTTGCACAAAGGTTTGACTCATATATATTCACAAAAAAAACCTAGGTTGCATTTTGGCGAGAGTTTCACTTTAACAGAACACGTGATTACTTGATAAATAAAGTGATAATTTACTTTACTATAACCTTACCATACCTAATCAATACGTTTGTTGCAGCCCTAAAAAGACACATATTTTGTGATTGTGAATTTCTGTGTGAAGGAATTGTGAGTCAAGAACTGGACAGTAAAACTGCTGTCAACTCCAGGGAGAGTTGCTAATTCCATCTGGCGCTGCAACATCCTAATTTTAGGATCATCCTCATATTCCCCTGGTGTGCATGTTAACTTCTGTCTGACTTCTATACTTCCAGAATATCCACAGAAAAAAATGGCTGTGTCCTGAAAGTCCTGAAAGTAAAATATTTAGTTTTGTCTCTTTGGGCATTTTTCAGAGGTGACTGACCAGCAAAGCATGCAACTAGGCCACACAAACACACACGCACGCAGTATACATGATTTTTGCACTGAGACATAATGAGGAAATAATGATCATAATTAGACTGAGGTTGTGTGCCATTAGGGGTGTAATTGATCTTACAGTCCTCTACCTGAGAGGCTAATCAGTATACACATTGACCTTTGCACACACACAAGAATAACATTCAGAATGCGAGCTTGGCGTTTTGTTTGCCCTCTCCTTCTGCCTCTTTCTTTCCATTCAAGGTGACCTTGAATTTAACCTGAGTACCATCCAAACCTTAGAAATGACCTTAAAATGTGGAATGTGCTTTCATACCCTGGGGGACCATTTTTATTTTGTTTTCTAATTTGTTTGAGCTTGGGACTGTATGCAAAATTACTTTTTCCAAAAATCCAAATCAGCGTATCACTGCTGTTTTTCATTGGTAATGCATTTTAGCCTGGTCAGTGGAACAGATGGTTAAAGATTCAGTCTTTGACTTTATCCAAACCCTGACTCACTGTTTTTTCCATGTAGCCTCTAATGATTAAAAATGACCTTATTACCATATTTTGTTCATGGGAATATAAATTACGTGCACTCCCTGAACATTTGGGTTAATGAGAGTACTTTCCATGTGGTAGAATCCTGTGGGAGTGTGCCATTGTATGGCACTGTAAGTACATTGAGTGAGTAATGAGCTTTCTGCACAGCTCTGACCTCAAGGTGCGCTGTACCTCATGCCTTTTGTCGAGTGGTTGTGGAAGTTTTGCAGCAGCTGCGGGAGGCCCAGCATGGCCTCGAACATCACGGCCAGGGAACCCAGTGTCTCCACAAACACCACAGAGTCCAGAAGCAGCAATGTGATGACTGCACACAGAACGGTGAAGCCAAAGCAGAAGAGCAGGTAGTCCTCGAAGGCGCTCCACTTCCAGAAGTAGCGAAAGTCCAAGTCTGGAGAGAGGAGAGAACGAAGCAGATGGAGAGAAACAATTACATTTAAATTTTGCTCAGTAGCTGTTATCAGTATTGTTTCAAGTGTGGAAAGAATGAATTGAATGGATGTGACAGGTAGAGGAGAGAGGCAATCTGAAGCAAAATGAAGAAAGGGGAAGAAGTGTGGGAGGATTTACAGGAAAGAAAGAAGACAGAAGAGCCTGAAGAGATGATCGAATAAAGAGGCAGAGCAAGCGTGAGGAGGTGTGTGTGTGGTGCTGGGGGGTGAGAAGGTGCCTATAGAATGTGGGGATGGAAACGTAAGAGCAATAGTGACAGGCAGAGATTGAAAGGGTGATACAGCGGGAAAAAGACGTGTAGGAAAGAGCAGGAGTAAGAGTGTTTCATTAAAGGATGCATAGAAATTCTGCAAAGACGGCACTCTTAAATCAATACTGCACACGTACATAAGTGAGTGCAACAAAGATAAATGAGATACTCTGAAGCTTTTACATTTCTATTACTTTGGAATAACCTAGCCTTTGGCGTGACCAGGCTATACATTTAGAAAGTTTATTACCTTTGGTATATAGCTATCTTTCCACCGACACAGCTCTATTAATCATGTGTGGCCTTTACCACTCACTGATAAATGACAGGAACACTGCCGTCTGAAGCTGTTGTTTACTACTTCGCTTGAATGGAGGAGGTGACCCACCACAGGTATAAAAGTCAGTGTGTAATTTTAAATTGGAATTGAACCAAAATTTAAATAGGCACAGTGGTCGAGTAACTGGGAACAATGTCTCTCCCATCGGCTCCAGAGGGAGATTACAGCTCCGAGGCTGGTTCAGGAGCTGCCAAGAAAAGCTTGTAGCTTGTGAGGGGGAAACATTCAGCCAACTAGATCTACATTCCTGTCACCATCAGCGAGGTCCTCATTGGGCCATAATGTGAGATGATCGACGATCTCTTATTGCTTATGTATGACCGTGGAGCTGTGGAAAACCAGCTGACATCAACTAAAGGAGATTGATGGCTAAATAAGTGCACATTAGTTAGTGTGGGGACTAAAGTGTGATACTGCACGCTGCCAAGCACCTGACTTTAACATTTTACAATTACTGAATAGGAAGCACCTATATAAGGAAACGTACATGGGTACTGTGCATTTGCATGTGTGCCCTTGAATGTCTCCACTGGTAAGGGGAGAAAGTGATAAGAAAAATCCTTTCAAATGTGGCAATTATAGGGCTGTAACATTCATTATTGATTAATCTTTACTTTCTTTAATTAACCTTTAATCTATAAATTGCTGTTGGCCAAGGTGCATACAATTTAATTTATGGAACCCTTGTCTGATTCTGGCTGAGGACCTCTGTTTCATTAAATTGTTGTCTATCAAATAGGCCTCTAAATCACTAATTGTTGCTTCATCAGATTGGTAAGAAGTTAGACTTATATTTATGCTGCAATCCACTGTGATAAACACTCCATTGTAAATAAACAAGTCCAATGATATAAACACACATGACATCACAACAGTATGGTGCCGAACGCAGCGAACAATAACCTTTCACCTTTTCATCCCTGTTTGTGTAACGTGCTGCTCTTTGCAACCACGCTGTATAAGCCCATTGTCTCCCATCTTTGTTTAAAAGCTTGATTTGTTAAATCAACTGCTGTGGTTGCTTGTGAAGTTCACATACGTGCCATACAAACATCAATTTGCTGCAGGCACCCATGTTTTCCTGAGGAAATGCAGTGCATTCAGATTGAAAGTTGGAAATAGCGACTCGGAAATATCAGGTTCCAACAAAGAGAAAACATTTAATCAATAGGTAACTTTGAATTTCATTCCAATTTGTGTGCCTTATTTGGGTTTTGGACTATTAGTGTTCAACTGTAGAAGACAAACAAAAGCTTTCTTGAAGTTTTAAACAACATCTCAAGATTTCCATAAGGACATAATAAACATTAATAATTACTTTAAAAAGGAGACTCGAACTGTAAAGGCCTGCCAATGAGCGATGAAGAATATTAAAACCCTGTGTCTTCTCCTGCCTGCTCTTTCACCCGACGTCCCGCTCAATGAAAGAGGAGCACTTCCGTTTGTCGTTGCTTCTCTGTCTGAACGAGACCTCATCCATTCATATCATCTCACATACTTTGCATACTGTGTATGATCACAAAAAATATTCAACACACACACTCACACACACCTAACACCAGGCTTGGGAGCCTCCCATTCCACTCCAGTGAACTGTATCTGCTGTTGCATCCTGGGACAGACAGATTGAGACATCTCGTGGTGAGTGCAGCGTGGCGTGCTTACGGCAAACAGCGAACGTGATTAATGGCTTTATCACCCGGAGACACAAAAGACATATCGCCCACAGCAAGCAGACAAGAGAGGTGGGAGAGAAGAGTAGCACAACACAACATGCTTCTCAGTTCTCTCACACGTGCCTCTTGACAAACACGGATTCTCAGGGTATGACTTATGTCTGTTCTCAAAAACGATGATACTGACAGAAGCCAGAGAGGTGGAGACAGAGGGTCTGACACGCTGACTCACAAGTCCCCTTCACTTCAACACAACATCAAACCTGCAGTCAGTGCCGCCACTGGCAGCTGGCAGAGAAAGACTGGAGAGTCAGGGGAGGCCTAGAGGCTGCCCCTTTATCAGCAACATGAGGGCTTTTCTTTTGACGGAGGCAAAGGTGGCGATGCATACACAACACACGCAACTCCTGTCAGCTTTTCAGTGATCCTCTCAGTTTCATCTGTTCAATTTCCCTCCCCGTCCTTTTCTCTCAAGCTTATCGTCGCCACGCACACATTCAGACCCCCAAAACACTCTGCTCTTGCCCTCTTACTAGGCAGTCCAATCTATTTTCATGCAAAACGCAACACACTCACTTCCCCTCCTGTTATCCCCGCTACCTCTCTCTCTCTCTGTCTCATTTCGTTTCTCACTTATAAAGCCTTGGATGTTTACCTGCATAATCAAATTGCCCGGAAGAGCAGAATTAAAAAGAGAAAGCTATGCATCATTCATGGAGCCATTAATTTTATTTGCCCTCCTCCCATATCATGCATCATCCCTGGTTTCCTCTTCCTGACCAGCTCACTTCTTTCCACTCACTGTTTCAGATCATTTTTCCACCCACCTCCCTGACTAAAAGAAGTGCTTGCTTCACACTCAAACACCTCCTTTGTGGCTGCTGTCCTGTCACCCGAGAACAGGTGGCTTGGCCTTTTCCAAACAGCATCCTCCTGTCTGGTGTGTGTCGAGGCTGGGGCGGCATTTCAAAGACCCGAGAGGCTCCGGAGAGCCAGGAGGAGGCGAGACGCTCTTTCTTCACACAGATTCTTTGTTCACACAAAGCCCATTCAAGATCAAAACAATTCAATTACTAAAAACCTGCAAGGAAGCGCAGAGGAGGTCAATGCCCGTGTATGAAGTTATTTCGGGAAGATGCGAAGCTGCTCGGGCAGGATAAGTCAATCAGTTTACACAAGTGTGTGTCTGTTCGGGCTTGAGCTCGAGTTGATTGGGGATGGGGAGGAATGGGATGATGGGTGAGCGAGGCTGGAAAATAGGGATGGAGGCTAAACTTGTGGTTTATGGCATCAAGTTGAGCAGAGAAAGCACAGCTCAGAGCCGAGAGAAGCTGAGACAGAGACAAGGATGGACTCTGACAGCCAGAGAGCCTGGAGATATGCTGAGTCAGCACTATCAGTCTGCGAGCAGAGCAGTTGAGCTTGGTGTTATTTTAGGACGTGTGAAAGTTGCTGTTTGACATCACTGGTAGGTCCATTTGGTGCTCGGTTCCTTGCTCTAAAGTGCAGCTTTTTGTAGGACATGCAGGATGTAATGGACTTTACAGATTATTATAACGGTTATAAAACAAAAAAAAAATCTTTCTTAGTTTGTCCACAGATCAGGCTGAAAATGACAGGACCCAGATGGGTCCCCAGATGGGTCCTGTCCTTTTGTCATTTTTTTTTAATGGGTGTGCAGTATACTGGCTTCAACAGCATCCCTGGTCTCAATTTCTGCTACGACATAGTTTCGGTAATCCAGTGTTGTAGCATATTAAAATTAATGGGCTTTACTGTAGCTATGATGACCTGCAGTCAGGGCTAAACACGTACTTGTACGTAGAACCAGCTACATCCAGTGACTACTTGTGTAAGGTAAAAAAGGACCACAATTTCTCTGTTATTGTCTGCAAGAACCAACACTGATGTCTTCATCTACTGCTATCTTTAGAGGAAGTGACTAACTTTAATGTGGATTTGTGTGCTAACCATCTTAACCATCTTGATTATTGCTTTCCCAACAATAGCCAGTGACGCAACAAGAAGGATCCCCTCAAACTCAAGCTCAAGGATGCATTGTTACCAGGTTCAAACTCAAAACGCGTAGGTTTTGGCATTTATTGTCAATGCAAAGGCATAAATCAAGCTTACCTCCAGAAGGAATCACAGTCTATTTACTAATTAACCTACATTATCTGGCAGGCTAATCCTTCCGAACCACACGTAGGTTCATGCCTATTTTAAAATCCTAGGTGAGGGGAGTGTCCATTTTATTTTTCCAATACTGTGATCTAATACAGTGGCCAGAACAAAACGGAAAAAACTGGGAAATTAACTTTAGGTTATATCGCCTATCCCTAACTCATAGTTCAATCTGCCAGCTGCTTGTGCTTTTTCAGTTCATGAACACATCTTCACAGAGTATTGACAGCACTGACACCTTCCTGACAAGGGAAGGCGTCAGGGATATAGGGACACCATGACACCAACACCGCTCTGAAAACCAAGACTGGGCATGATTGCAGAAGTTGGTTCATGAGGTGAACAAGTCTGAGTGAAGACAGACAGGAAAGGGTCTGCCGCTCCCTGCGTATCCCTCTTTCTCTGTCAGCTCGCTGAATAATACAAAAGCTTCTAAAATAATGTCCACTAATTAAGTTACTGTGGGAATGTAACACACTGAAGCACACACAAGAACAAATTGCCTCCCCAGTGGGTTTCCTCTCCTGAACTAGAACATCGTCAACTTGGGAGCAGAGTGACTTAATTACACAACTTTGTCTGGTAAAACATTTTGTTAATTTATTAACACAAATATAAGAAATGCTGACTGAGCATTTCCCTACTTCTCCCTTCAGTTTTGCAGAAACTTTGCATCGACTTCTAATCACATAATCATCTACAATACTTCTTATCAGCAATTATTCATGAAATCAAGCAGGACACAGAACAATCACACACTGAGCAGTCAGCACAAATCTAATTAAAGCTAGCCAATAAAAGGGAAATGAACGAAGAACAATGATCACAATAACCATCTCATTATAATTCCAGAAATGCCCCCGATTTTTATCAACCATCCCTCTACAACATCTGTTCCATTTCATTCTCCCTCTCCTCTGGTTAGACAGTGGAGGGAGTTTCTTGCACATTGTCAGCCTGGACCAACATCGGCACTGTGTGTCAGATGGCTAGAGTCCAGTCATGCGTTAGGAGGGTTATTTGTGGAAACAAGACCTGCTAATTTCCGCCCAAATTCACACCTGCCTGGCTGTGAACTTTCCAGTCATCGTCTCACGTTCTTTCATGTTCATGTACAGCCCAGTCAACAGCTACTGCGAGTCCTCGGTCACACAAGTTCTTAAATGGTTGGCTCAGTGTAAACATGTTCTCACTGGGCAAGACCCAGAAAAACTTACAAAGGGCTTAACCAAGTAATTAACAGCTCATTTACCTGAAAATGTAAAAATGAAAAACATTAAAAATGTGTGAGACGGCGATGAGTAATTAAAAATAAAACAGACAACACAGTTTGGGTAATTTTTACTGGGACAAACAGGATTAAGATAAGAGTTTGTGTCAGGCAGATCCCTTTGGCAAAGACATGAAAATGTCTGATCCAATCTTGATGGTTTACACACACAATTGCACAAAAATGCCTGTATACACACATAAAACCACACGCACAGGGAAATCACAATGTCCACTGCAATTACCGCAACTATAATTTCCAATATCTTCTGTGTGCTTGTTTGCCACAGGGGACTGAGGCATATGCCAATAGGCCGTGCACCAAATTGTGTATTTGATTTGCTTTTGTTGCATAATCTTTTCAGCCAACATGTTTAATCCAGTTTTGGATTCGTTGCTTCACTGACCAGTTCCTCCAAAGTACATCCCCTATTTTTATCTTTTATGTGCAGCAAATTAACTAAATGAATTAAGTTGTAATGGAAAGCCACATTGTTGCTTTGGTCCCTGGCAGCACTGCAGTGCTCTCTCAGCTGTGTTTGGTCACATCCACCAAAACAAAAAAGCCTGTCTGTGTCATCTGATGCATATCTATTCACAGGGATGACTGGCACATTCATCTGCATAATGTTTTGTGTATTACAAAAACCATCCATGCAGAAACATCCAAGTAATACATTTACAAGTCAACAGTATTGCCAATGCTTGCTTGAATGCCTAATGGTGAGGCAGTGTTAGCCTTGCACAATAACTGGATATTTCTGAGATCAGGAGACGCTCCTCTCAAGAACAAAGAAAAACACTTCTTCAAGCGCTCTGAAAAATCTTAAAAATAACATCCAGTCAGTTTTACCATTTATATTACAGAATTCTCCTTTCCAAATGACTTCCAAATCACTCCTCAATCACACAGACCAGAAGGCTCCAAAACTGATCAAGCCAAAACGCTTCTAGAAATGTAGATTTTTGAGACTCATTCCGAATTTGACGCTTAGCATGTGACTCCAACTCATCACATGCTAATGTTCGGAGATTGAAGGCAGGGCCCACTGCCATCCCAGAGTGGAATGGGATTCAAAAATAAACTTTTCTTACAAATAGGACCTGTATCTTAAAATAATGCTACAGTAATTTTGAATCAGCCAACTGCTGCTGTAAGTAAATATAATGCACAGACACACCAAGTATTGGAGATATTTGCAGTTTTTTGGCTATTTTTTTTAACAGAGCAAACAGCATCAGCTAACTAGCTTTTGTGTTTTCAGAAATGCTGCCAGGCAGAAAGACAAATCAGTTTATGATTAGTGAAAGAAGTGGTGTGTTTTCTCTTGTGCTGCATTAGGAATACCTCCAGCTCAAGGCTGCCCTTAAAAAGAAAGAAGATGTCCAAATACAGATGTAATAGTGGAGACTGCTCCACCGGCAGCATATGGACCACACAGGGATCAGTCCTGTCAGCAGGAGTGAGTACAAGCCAGTACTCTTTAGTATTTTACTCTCGCCTGTGTAGGATTGTCAGTCCTGAAGCGACATTCAGCAGGAGGCTACTGAGGTTGAGCACACAGTGGAATCTCTCAATTCATGAAACCTCAGACTTCCCCAAACTGAACTTTTGTTGGCTACTTTGTACTACTGTTATTAGGTCATAATGTGTTTAGAGTCATTGTGATCAACATCACTTTTCTAGCAGGTTCCTGTCCATTCCATGTCATGTGGGCGTGTTTATGTGTGAGTCATTCAACATTCTTGGGGGAAATTAATCCTCCAAAGCAAGGGCTACCACATCCTCCCTGAAAGGTGTAGGGCTGAAGCTGAAAATTGGATTTATTTTATAATGTCTACACGACAGAGGATGATAAGCTGTAAAATACACTTACAGCTTGGACATTGGTGGACATTAATCTCCCAAAGTCTAGGCTGCCCCATCCTTTATGAGGTGTTTTGGATTGAAGGTTAAAATGAGCTTCATCATATAATGCCTACAGATACACTTAATGACTTTTTTCCCTTTGACATTCATGTTGAGAGTAGCAGAGAACTCTGAAATTGATGCATAAAAAGCACAAATTAGAGCATAAAAAAATGCACCAGAATTCAGGATATAAAGTGCCTGACACCCCCAGACTCCCCCCCTGCCCCTCCGATTGATTTGTGTCTCCTGGGCATAGGGCCACTATCAAGGTGTCCCTTATTTTTCCGTACTTAATTTGGCAACCCTACATTGCTTCAGCACTTGCGTAGGGTTTGCATGACATACATTTTGTAATTTTGCAATATTGACACAAAAGTTATCCATGCAACCTCAATTAGAAAATAAAGAGACACTGTCCCCTTCAATTCTATCAAGCCTAATCCAGTATCATATTGTCCCTGTATCACTCTAAATTTGAAACCACTCATAACGTTTTTACCATAATTTAAACTCACCAGGGCCCATATTCACAAAGACTTTTATCTTAACCTTAGGAGTACTCCTAAATCGGACTAAAAGTTTTTATGTAGGAGTTGTTTCTTAAAAGTAATTCACAAAGCCGCTGAGACCTACTTTTA
>CAEMYA010000008.1:1873163-1887890 GCA_903131615.1 Diplodus sargus
CTCCAAAACATTCGGCTGTGACCAGGTCTTAGCGAGTTAGGAGTCCTCTGGACTACTTCTAAGGTCTTCCAGACTTAGGTGCTACTTTTAGGCTTAAAATGTTTTGTGAATAGCTCATTAGGAGTCCTAAAGTTACGACTGACACGCCCATTATTTTTAGGAGTTGCTCCTAAATTCGCATGTTAGGAGCTACTTTTAGCCTTAAGATTCTTTGTGAATACGGGCCCAGATCTGTAAAATCAACAATGACAATGAAATCATGATTTCTATTGTGTTTTGAAAGAACAGTCAATAGATGAAAGGAGAAACAATGTTGAAGTTAAGCAGAAATTAACACACACACAACCGTAATACTGGGGCTTGAGAACGAGAGAAATGTCCTCGTGTTCGTGCTTTCAG
The DNA here is from genome assembly GCA_903131615.1 of Diplodus sargus. Taxonomy (NCBI): domain Eukaryota; kingdom Metazoa; phylum Chordata; class Actinopteri; order Spariformes; family Sparidae; genus Diplodus; species Diplodus sargus. The sequence goes on from CAEMYA010000008.1 coordinate 1,873,563, forward strand.
CAAATAATCCTTTCTACGAATTTCTGCAGCAGTGGCATTTCTGAAAGTGGACTGTTTTGACCTTGCGAGTGAACCATTACTGTGTGGTTCCACTACTGATTGCTTCCTCGCTGAGTGTTTACTGTATGTGTGTTCCTTCTAGCCTCTTGACCCAGACAGGCTGTAAGTAGCGAGCTCTATTGGCATTAATGACCCACAACATCAATTCTGTGACTGCTTGACCTCTGTTATGCACTAATAGATTCAACATCCGTACTCCTTCCATAGAATGAATACTCAGCCCCATATACACATCAGGGCCTGAACAACCGTCACATTTCACACATGACAGGAGCCACTTCTGAGTGGTTCCTCTGTTAATAAGAGACAAACAGTAATGATCTATCAAGCATTTTTGTCAACATGTCCTGGTCAGCTTCACAACAGGAATATTGATGGCCCTTTCATGCGCTTGTTTGGGAGCATCCTTACAGAACACATTACAGTCACTATGAATCTGATGATAACTGCGCTAGCCACCAGGAGAGACTACCTTACCACAACAAACCTGCCTGACTACATCACATACAAGGCCACTTTGCTTAAAGAGGAGGGGGCATTTAGATTGTGGGTATGCTAATCTTAGAATGCATTCATAGAATTATTAAGTGTCTGTTTACCTTGATAGACGGAGAGAGGCAGTGGTGGGGGAAGTACTCATATCCTTTACTTAAGTAAAAGCACCTGCCTCTTCAGTATCAAATATCAAACTTGATAGCCCTACATCACTCTAAACACCCATAACTGTTTCACCACAGTTCAAGCTCACCAGATCTAGGATCCACATCAAATTGTACCAGCCCCTGAATAAGCCTGATTATTTTTTCAGCAAGATCCATCAATAAATTATATATACTGTATTTGTATGTTTATGTGTGTGTGTGTGTGTGTGTGTGTGTATATATATACAAATACATACATAAATAATACATTAATACATATCTAATTAATATATAAGTTATGTATGTATTCATTTATGTATTCAGGAGTAATGATTAAATAAGGAAGCCTATGCTTAATTATTAGCTAAAGGTTAATGGAGAGGTGGTGGGATAAGACAAATTCACACTTCGTCACACTCCTTTCGAACACAATTAGAATTGCCTGTTGTCACGTGCACTACTTTCTGTAGTGCACGTGACACATTTCAATGAGTTACCCTTTAACATGAAGAACTGAACTGATACTTTATATTGTATCATGTATTGATATAGCGAGGAGCTTAAGTGGGAATGGTATATTGATTTTGGAATTGGAATTGATTTTATAACTTAAATAAAAACTTTCATTTTATATTCTCCTCTATAACTCTACCCAAGGTCAAAATAGTTTCCGGTAATTGACATACTGACACACGGGTGAACACTCAGCCTTGACACATAGTCCTGGCCCTGGTATGTTCGCAGGAACTGAGACTCCCAGAGAAGAACTCTTTTCCCTTCCTGTTTTTGCGCAGACCTCTTTTGCTATCCTCCTTCTAATTCTCCCACTCAAGTTTAGTAACAGCACTTCCTCCCTCTCTCCTTCTTGTCCTCTTCTTCTCCTGCATCTACACAGTACTGTGAGTTCCATTAAGCAGAGAAAATCAGTGATAAAGAAAAGCCCTCCACTGGCATTGTCCTTCACTCGTCCTGATAGCATCCATATAAGCCTCTGTATCTTCCTCCGCATTCCAGCAAAATCCGTAATGTCTCAAATCCTTTCAAGATCACAGGACCGGGTGTGTCTGCAGGTGATTTGGCTTTCAGAAGCTTCAGCGTTCTCTTTTTGAAGTTCATTGCTTATTTTGAATATGCTGTAGACAGCAAAAATGAAAGTTTGACAGCAATTCGAAGAAGAGTTATTCTTCCTCCTTTTCATGTGTTTTTCAAAGGTTATGATGAGTGAGCAGATGTTTTCTTTGTACAGGCGTTAGCTGTTAGCCGCTAACCCCAAACATCCATGACAGAGCAGACACTTCATCGTTTTAGGTCCCCCATATCATTTGCATTAATTTTATTCAGAACAACACTGACAGACTGATCTGACTGGCTTGGCACCAACATTAGAATAATGGCTGAGGTAGCATCAGGAGATTCATATGAAGCACCACATCCTGGCCTTCATTTTTATTATTTCTCCTGCAAGCTAGTTATTTCAAACCAGTGTTGGCAGCTCATGCTGTCAGATGCAGCTTGTGAATGCTTGTTTAATAGAAGACAATCAGGGCATTGCGCTGACACTGAGCTGACAGTGAGCAGGAAAGTCCATCTTTTTGGGCTGTGATTTCGCCCAAAGCTGTAACGACATACGATTCATCCCCTCGGTATGTGAACACCGACACATTTTTATTGTTCTCGCTCTACAGCATGTTGGATTAGAAAAGGAACAATAGCTAGGAGATTTAAGTGCTGGCTTTCAGCTTTACTGGTGTTTGGTGTGCACATACATACTGAGTTAACTTCTTTTTATTACGACTGCAATTCTTAGAGAATGCAGCAGGACAATGACAGTCTTGTCTGAGTTTTCATTTGTGTGACATAAATCAAAACCTTCAGCCACTTACAATGAAATGTAGTAGGAGCATGCTCCTACAAGTATTCTCAGTCAGAATGGGCAAACTCTCTGCACAAACCTGATGTAAATTACTTGATTTAACTTGATGAACCTGCCACCTGTTCATAAGGAGTTGCACTTTCATGACATTTTATCATCTGCATAATCATCAACTCCAACATGCTTATATAAGACCACCTGCTGTGATCAGATTCTTGGAAAGTTTTATTCACAAAAGAGTAAAAGGAAGAATCTGCATCACCAAGTTTGATGTCCGGGGGCCAGATGCATAGATTCATAACTGAAACTGTGTGTAAGACAGAAATATGCATACGCAGATTCATAAAGCTGTGGGTACCCCTGATTCATCATCTATGAATGGATATCTTAATGTCCTTAAACATCCTTTGCATATCGAAACTTGTGCGCTCTCCAACACTTATTCGACTTGTCAAGGAGAAGAATGGCAAAGTAAAAAGAAGTGCAACTCCCTGTGAGAAATCAGCGAGGTTCTCCAATAAGAACAGCTTTCATTACAAAATGTGGTTTTCAAGTATGCATGAGGTGTGATCATTCTAACCGCACATAATTCTTAAATAAATACCAGTTTATGTGTAGGAGAAGGCATTCACATTCTTTATCTGGCCCCTGTGCTGAAAATCAGCAGACAAAACATAACAGATCTAATATTGTGTCATTAGCAGTATTAAGGGAAATACTTAAATACTTATTATGGTTTATCGACTTACATCTTATGTTGAGTAGATTTTAGGGATATAAGCATCTGGAGATACTTGAATAAATGACTTCACAATAAACAAAAATACCATTGTAGGCACTGGAGGACCATTTGTATTGCAGAGTTCAAAGCTAGAGTAACACTACTCTTTTGCGTAAGCGCATTTTTTGGCTGCTTCGATTACAGCAGACACAAAAGGGTTCTGAAAAGTGTAGCTGTGGTGGACCATGGTGCTGTGTGTGCTGTGGATGATAACAGGACAGAGTGGTGAAGCCAAGTGCTCAGATGCAGTGACCTTGGTGCCGAGGACGGTGGAGTGGAGTGGATGGAATTGAGGAGGTGAAGCATCACCGGAGCACTCATGCTGGGAAAATATAACGGAGACTGCAGACGATCAAATTAACTACAGTTGGGCTCTCATGTTCTATGACTCATTCTGTCGCCCTCAGACACTCTCAGACACAAAAACGCATGTCGGATGTGGGTACAAATACCCCTCACTATGTATATATTATGTGCAGACAAATGCACTCTCACATTTCCATTTTCTGTACTTTCTTCCTTCTTGTTTAACACACAGTCACAGCGTTAAGCCTGGCTGTGTGTGAAGGTGATCTGTTCCGATAATAATCAGCTGTTGACCAGATGGAAGTGTCGGCAGGTCCAGATAAGGACACATCAGCACAGGGGACCAAAAAGGGTCCAAACTATTTATTAGGGTCTTCAAGGTCAGACATGTTGTCAATGGCAGGCTTTCTTCCTCTAGAGATAAGCAGGTGTAAATAGAAGATAATGTGACTGGAAAACAAAGTCAATGTGTCAGCGGGACTATTATTAACTGCAGAATTACCTTGTGTGTGTAAAAAGCTATCCACATCAACCAATGTGACCTTCAATGCGTTAATGATGATTTTCTAAAGTGGCATAGAGGAGTTTACATCTAACAAACATTCCCTTTGTACTGTTACTATGGTTGGAAAACATTTATAGTCTAATTAACTTCTTAACCCACACGGACAAATGAACACAGCCTGAGTCATTTAAATCCACATTCACATCATCAGTACACAACATTGTCACAGTTTAATAGAATAATGATAAGGCAACGACAGCCCAGAGCTTGTAAAAAATAACATTACATAATTATTGGGCACATTAGAGCACATCTTGACATTTGTGAAGGTAATGGATTTAAAGGGACACACACTCGGGTACATTATAGGCATTACAGGCAGTGCATATAAAACCCATCGCTCCCTCTAACCTGGTGTGATTACAGTTACATGCACTGAATAATGCACTCTGTGTGTGTTCTTAAACACAATCTAGGGCAAAATATCGATATTATGTTTTTGAGATATGACACTATGTATAAGTCTTAGATTTTGGATGTGGTTATATTGTGATCAGCAACAAATACTCGAATACTTGCCTTAACCAACTTAGTCATTATATTCTCATCACTGATGATTCTCAATCAGCATCTCATTGTGTTTAATGTGCTACTGATGACATTCAGCCAATAAATATGGCATTCCATCTCCCCCTGCAAGCTAGCTAACATTAGTATACTGGGCACATACTGTCATTTTCATGCTTTTCCACAAACCAACTGAGTTATACTATTGGCTCTGCAGGGGTATTATTATACATAAAAATGTTGTCAACTAGACGTTTGCTATTTTACAAAATTACTAATGGCTGTCCCTACAATAATGTCCAAAAGATAGTAATTCGAGGCCATATTGTCCAGTCCCAATATAATCTGACATGTTTAAACTCAAAAATAGAAACAAAGAAACAAAGATTCAACAACTGAAGATGCCAGCAATTAAACAATTTGGAAAACCTTTTGTTGGGCCACATTTAAATTTGAATGAATAAGGCATGAATAATCATGAATTATCTCAGTTAGAAACTTCACTCAGTGAGGTCAGTGTTATAATAATAATAAAAACCAGTAATTGCGATGTGATCGACAAATGCATGCTATCAGATACAGTATATGCTGAACAAATATTCATCATAGTGTGCTCTGAGATATAAGGCAATAGTCACATCAGTTGCTGACAGATATTCATCTTTTGGTTTTGTGAGGTAATTTTTACAAAATGACCAATTCTGTACAATCTACATGACAACCCCTACTTTACATGCACGCAGTAACGACAGCAGTAACAACCGAGGGATGCAATAACTGAAAAGATTGTGTCTGTATCTGTTGTGGTCGGGTCCCTAACAGAACTTCACACTCACTCACTCACTCACTCACTCACTCACTCACTCACTCACTCACACTCACACACACACACACACACACACACACACACACGCGTGTGGCATGCACAAACATTTCTTCATCTTCTTCCTCAGGGTTAAATTACCTCATCAGTCAGTCTGAGGCGGCAGTAATTAGCACAGCAGTGCCTCATTAAAAGTCATTATTTAGATAGAATGTCGTTGACCTTCCTCTCTACGCAACTGGCTACTTTCCTTTGTTCCACTCTCCCTGCATGTTTGTAGCTGCCGCCCTAAGATAACGTCCTCAGGGACTTTTATTGGGACAGTTAATACCCGTAGCTTTTCATGCAACTATAATAGTGGGTGAGTGTCAATGCCATGCGGGTGTTAATAAGGCTAAATACTTTACCATCCACGTCAAACAGAGAATAAGTTTGATGGAAATAATTATTATTTTTGTTGTCTTATATTTAAAACAAAGGAATAAGCCATGGCCAACATAATGACTGCCAAAGAAAAATAAAAAATTAGCTGCCAATATTGGGTTTATTTACTATTTGTAAATTTGTAACATTAAGGACACTCTTAAGTGTATATTGAGCTACTGTATGAGCAGCAGTAAGTAGAAGCAGCTGCTTGTCAATCTGTTGGTGACAAACAAACTGCTGGACATACTTGTTTGGGCAAAATATTTTCCTGTCAACTCAATATTAGTCCTCCCTTAACCATAATTATATTTAGAAATAAAAATAAAAATGGTGGTTTTTCAGCTGCTCTTTAGAGGTTCTCTGAGATGGTTGAAGTGGTCCGCTGACAGACAAATAACCTGTCATGCTTATGGTTCTATAGAGGTTGTCTACTGATTGTCCAGCTTACTTTATTTTACTAAGTTGAGGTAAAAAAAAAAAAATCTTCTGTAAAATACGGTGTATTTATTGAGGATAACTTATGAAAGAAGTGGTTTCTTTTTGCCCCTATGGCTCCCGTATGTCCAAAGAAATCCTGTAGTCCCAAAGGAGACATGCCTGCCATATAGGGGATTCAAAAACAGCTTTTGCCATTGTAGTGGACCCTAAATATTTATGAAGCCAAAATCATTCTTACTTCCTTTAAGCTTAATTCATAGAAAACATTTGACAGTAGATATGACAGAAAGTTAATGAGCTTGCTATTCTTGTTATCATCTGAAATTGAATGGATGATGATTGCTTTTGGAAAATAATGGGGATCAGGGATGTCGAATGAAATGAAAGCTGCTCTGATGGTAAGGCACTTCCATGTTGCATTAACAATATAACATAAAGCCTAGTGGACAGTTCCTGATGATGTAAATAATAATACTTTCCCCCAAAATACAACTCAACAAAATCAACCCCGGTGAACACTAGTTGAGTAACAGGGACTGGGCCATTGTGTCAGTGCTTGTTTTTATAATACTAGTGCAGTGCCCGTAGGAAATATGTGTTCCTATAGAAAAGTGGGAGGTTAAGAAGCATTTTTACTGATGGCCAAATGAGGCTGTTTGAAGGTGGAACGTCGGGGATATTTAGGTTTGTTATGAAATCCGATATTCCAGGGTATAATTGTTCGTTTTTTACTATTTTTGATTTTGGCATTATATTTCACCTTAAAAACTATTTACTTGGTGTGATTATTTTCAGCACAACCTCACATGTGTGACTGTCAGTTATTTTTTCATTTTGACATATTGTATTAACACAATAGACCTAAAATCACAAAAAAAAAAAACATAAAATCTGAGTAGAAAAAGTTATTTCTTACTGTGAAAACCACAAATTTGTTTAACAAACCATTTTTTATTACTTATAATGCATAATAAATTGTTGTTTGCTGAATATGTGCATACATTTAAAAAATGTACAAAGTTGTGTTTAACTATTTACATTTAAATGCAGGCAATGCTCAGGTCTGCCTGAGCTCCTTCCAGTTGAATGAAGAGCTGCACTGCCTGCTTCAAATTCAGCTTCTCCTGTTTTGACTCATTAAAAAAAAAACCGACTCCACTACACACTAAACACACGACACCAAACACTACATAACACACTACTATACACTCCAAGCACGCTAAATGTCAATATCGCTGTCTGTACACCGGCCATCGTTGCCTGTCAATCATCTGCCGACGTCCCACCCACAACTTCCTGTTGCTCTACAACCAAACTTGCTGCTTGAACACTTTCGTGACAAAAGCCCGTTTTTACCGTTTCTTCTGCACCACACACAAAGCAAACGTGACGGACATTATTTACCCTAAGTCCGGTTTTAGACAGGTCGGTGCGTCCGGTCCATCGACTCGGAATTTGGGCCGTGTAGGTTGGTTAGCGGCTAGCAGCTAGCTACACACGAACATCCACAGATTCTGATTCCACTTTGTTTTTCCGCGCGTCTCCGCATCTCCTCAGACCCGAACAGACCGGCCCGGTCTTGTTTAGTCACATTAATCCACAACAGTCAGTTTAGATCATGCACAGAACAGAACGGACCGAACCGCCGGCTAACTCCCGGCTCAGCTCGCGCCGCTGCAGGTATAAATCCGCTCTCCTCAGACCCGAACAGACACGGTCCGGTCTCGTTTGGTCTCATTAATCCACAACAGTCAGTTAAGATGCACAGAACAGAACGGGACCGAACCGCCAGCTAACTCCCGGTGCAGCTCGCGCTGCCGCAGGTATACATCCGCTTGTTTCTTAATGTGTGTCGTGGCTTGAGCTCTGCAGTGACTGGCTCTAATGCGCATGTCACTGTGGGGGCTCCGATAGACTATGCTCCAGAGTGTATAAAGCATTTATGAAATAATTCATTAACGTTATCATTGTAATCCAAACAAATCCGCATGGCACACCCTTGAACTAAGCAGCAACCATGTTGAAACTCTCAGGTCAGTCTGATCCTGATCCGCAGAGATATTTCACACACACACATACACACATACACACAGACAGATAGAAGTTCCTTGCTTTTATAGAGAGATAGAGAGATAGAGAGATAATGCAGACAGAAGAGGATCTGACTATCTGCGAGAATGTTCTTGCTGGGAGGTTGCATCAGTGTCCACTTGCTTCAACAGTTCAGACAGAAGAGGAGAGAAATCAAGAAAGATTAATACAGTTGGGGGGTATTGCATAGAAAACAGAGTAGCATGGGTTAATAAGGGTAGTTTCGTAATGACAAACAAATATTAAGTTGCTTTGAGGATTTATTCTGTTCACATAAAAAATGATCAATATTTATAAAACCTTGCTGAGGATGGCAAATTATTTTGAAACAATACCAGTACTTAAAATCGGAGTGTTACTGAGAGTTTTGCATCTTGCAGCGTGCTTTCGTGACATTAGCGTATCATTCGGTGTGGCCACTGCTTCAGTATCAAAATGCAAATACCTCTATACTGCTGATTTAAACTTCACAGATAACAAGTTTTGCTTTACATCCTCCATTTTTAGATGGCTAAAACAACACGAATGCCTGCTACAAGTAATAAACAGCCTATTCGGCAATCTATAGACAAGTAGTGCCAACACAGACAGTAAGTCCAGCACCAATCATTTCACTTTTCTCTTAAAAAAAAAATCTGGACTCAGATATCTCTCAGACTCAGAACTGCGGTTCTCAGGAAGCTCAATGTGACATGTTGGGGAAAAGTAAGAGAAGTCTGCGCCAGTCTAGTGTCTCATGGATAGCAGTGTGCCCAGGGCACAGCATCACCTCCCCAATTAGGACAGCAGGAGAGCAGGCACCCTGCGACATCTGCTACTATATACACAAGTTCCTGTTCCTCTACAAAACAGATCATCATTAGTTTTTGAAGAGTTTAGAGTTTGAAAACTTTCTATGACAGGATGTGTTTTCATTTTATGAAAACTTTGAGTTATAACTTCGGAAACCCAGTGTCTCTCGAACTTAAGGGTAACTCATGAACTTAGTGATGGTGGATGGTTTACTGACAGATCAATCATGCCACTAAACTGCTTAGCACATTAGATAATGTAATTTTTTCAGAAATGGTTTTAGTTTGCATGTGAGGCTGTTATGTGCCTCTGGGTCTAATCAGAGCAAATCACACCGAGCCACAAAGAAGAAGAAGAAGCAGATTTTCACTCGAGCCCCATCCCACAATAACTCCCCTGTCCCATCCCAATCCCGGAAGAATTACTCGGGTCCCATCTCGTTCTCGTCTTGTGTTTTGTTGACAACGACTCCACCGATAGCATCTGCGTTTCAACGGCTGCACATTTACTCCATCAATCAACAGTATACATGTATATGCATACACACAGCCCTGGTCCGGTGGCTGCGACCAACTATCATCCAGAGCAGACAGGGGAAAAAGTCATCTGATTTCTCCTGTGTGTCCCAGTCACATGATAAACAGTGGTCATGATTCCAATCTCGTGGGAACCAGGAATCCCATGACCTACTCTACAGGATTGCCAAAAAATGCCTCTACAATGAAGCCTTGGCAAAGCGAGGGGGACAACGTTGAACCTGATCTCATTTGATTCCGAAGGGATCTGCGTTTACCGTGGCACCTCCTTGACACTGAAGAGTGGAGAAGTAATACACATCAACCCTCGAAGATAAAAGAGTCAGTGGACAATTTCTCTCACCTTATAAGCATCTCTTGGGGGATTTTGTAGACATTCCCATGTGATAACACATTGCCACAACACTTTCAGCATGGTAAGCATCTCAAAACTAGAGATTCTATAATCCATGAAAGGCTCAGCTTGTCCTTAATCATCAGTTTTGTTTCTTTTCAAAGTTTTAGTGGAGGAAGAACACATCACACTGTGTGCATGGTTGCACTGTGTTCTGCTACTGTGTTTGTAAGTAATAGTCCTTTATTTGAAATGCTACTTTATTAAAAGTACAAATGGATTAGCACGTGAAATATCTAAGAATTTTAGTTGAAAACATACCAACACTTATACCACTAGCTGAATGGCTAACTGAGCTAACTAGATAATTGCAGCTTCAGTTAGCAGCAGTTAGGAGTCATATTGGTCATATGCTACCCCCTGTTGATTTGCAGTATGAATTCAACAGTTGGCCAATTCTTACATGTTGCACCTTTTACGAGGGAAGAGGAAGTATGCAGTATGGCCCATATCAGGATAATATACATATATGAGCCTACATTATTGTGCTGTACTGTTATATACTGTTATTGCAGTTGGTAAAGGTTGAGCAGAATTCAATTGATTTATGTCACGTTACAGAAGTTAACACTGGGACTGAAGATGTCATTTATGACACAACATTACGATACAATATCAAATATCTCTGGAACGCTTACTTTAATCAAGCGAACAGTTGTGCGGTTCAAAGAGGGGTCCCAGTATGCTTTAAAAATTCTACAATGATAAATCAGATACCATGCATCTTCTGTGATTTTTTATACATTTAATTGTGTAAAAAACAGTTATTGCTGTTGTTAGCAAGGTTCCCTTGTCGTGTTCACTACCCATCTAGGATGCAGATGAATCAGAGGCTGCATTCCTGACTTGTCAACCAATCACAGCCTTTGTTTTGTAGCCCTTTTTACACAGCGCCTCCGCATTATCTCCGGAGTAGTGGTTCGTCAATTCTCCGCCGATGGTGATTCACACGGAGCGAAGCATCTCCGCTGTACCGCCGCGTAATTCACACAGAAAGCCGGCGCTGTGGCTCCTAAAGAGGCGTGATGGTCATGTTGATGACCTCGGTGTTCTAAACCCGCGGACAGTTTACAATCATATGGATGCTGTTATGATGTGGAGTGATTGAGATACTGACCCACCAAACATCCTGGAAAGTAACAAAGTTACGTTTTTCTCGCTAAATTACATAATTACATAATCACCATCAGTAAACAGGACGCTGTCTGACTCCCTCACTCACAGGGACGGAGGCTGTTTTCTGGGAGAAAAGTTCCCTGAAGTCCCAGTCCGGAGGGCTGATGGTCGTGGTGATTTATTTTAATCACAAACACTCTGTGAGTTAAAGTTTTTTGCAGGTGACAGACACTGTTTTTCGGGCAGAAATGTGACAAATAGTCGGGAGGACAGACAGAAGGACGGACGCTTCTCCATGTACAGCTGTGGTATTTGTTTCCACATATAAGTTTCCGAAGACGGTTACAGTTACTACGTTACTTTTGTTTGGTCATGTAACGTTTCTTTGTGTGACATTTCTCTGTATTTAGTTAAGTGAAGGACCTGTGCAGTTAACAGACTAGTCAGACCGACTCGCTCCGCGCCTCTGGCTTATTCGTTCACACTGGGGCAGTTCACCAATAATGCGTCCCTGATACTACCTCCAGAGGCGGATCAGCACTGGAGCAAAATTTCCCCCATCTCAGCATCTGAAACTTTCACACAGAGGAGGGTGCGGAGAATTGGCGCAGGATCCCCACATGCAAACGGCAGTGTGAATGGGGCTTGTGTTAGGACGGGCAAACTTTTACATGCCATGGACAATCGATCACACTTAATTCAGTTCAGCCTGAGAAACCCAAGTCAAAACATTACAAAAGTGACAATGATCATTGTTGACCTGGTTGACACTAAAAGGCAACGTGTTTGCAGGTTTCATTATATAGCTAATGAAAACTGAAGTGACAGGAATCACACAGCTGTTTGTTTTGTTCATTTTAACGTTCATCTAAAAGGATGTTTTAAGTCCTTTGGAGTATAAAGTTGTGCTTAGTTCCAAAACGATTAGTCTATAAAACAGACAGCTCTGCCACCATGAACAAGCTGGAAATGTTAACAGGCACTCAAAAGGAATTGACTTCATGTTCACTTAGCAGGCATCTGGACAGCCTGATATATGGAGGTCTTTAACAACACATCTGATACTCTCACACACATAAACTCCCAGTGTCATGTTTCCATCACTTTTGGGGACAGTTTATTTTGATTTCCTGGAAACTTACATTTACCCTTACCACAACCTACACTTCCCTAATTATAATCTTAACCTAAGCCTAACCCCAACCTAAACTTAAACCAATTCCAAACAGGGACTTGTGTTTTGTCCCCATGAGGACAGCAGTTAGCCACTATGTGAGTAACACATGACTGGACAAGCACATACACAATCTGGGCAACATGCCCTGACACACATACTCAAATGTAATATACACACACAAGTTACAACAGATGGGTTCTTATACCCTAACACACACACACACACAGGCGCTCGCGCACACCTGTCAGGTTATATGACGGAGATGGATGGTTATAGATGGTGTCTGTTTGTCAGGTCGTCTCTCTGGTGCTGGTCTAATGAGGTGGCACACTGTCCTGTCTGACACAACCAGTCCAACAGGGTCAAAGACAAGTTCATGAATTACTAACCCACATCTATAAATAACCACAAGGTATTGGGGCAGACCTACAGAGAGAGGCTGAAAAATTAACTCAATATCAAATATTCAATTAGAGCAAGATTTTATTCTGTTTGATGTGACCTTTTCTCTACAGGTCAGGTCAAAGATGAGCACATTCAGATTCACACTCATCGTAAAATCTCTGATGAAAGGTATCTCTATTCAATCTTCTAAAATAAGTAAAAGATACTTGGGCCAATGTCTACCATGAAGGATCTTCAGGGTGAACACTCTTTGAGATTAGATGTCACACGTTGAATCTACAAGTCATTAAAAGAGCAAATGTTTATTTAATCTTTAATTATCTTTACTGATGAATGCTCAGTTTATCTGAAGTCAATAATGCCAATTTCCGCACTAAAGAAATTACCCGAATGAATGCATACTGCGCACTGTGCATCACATGACATTGTTATTACACAATTTGGCTGTGATGCAAAATTGGCGCTTTCACATTAACTAAAAAAGCTAGCTAAGGAGAAAATGGAATATGAAACTTTGCTCTTGAAAACAAGTAAAGTTTTCTTCTGAAGGGTGGACTGAGGTAATAATGTACACTCTGGCACACACTAAGCCACAAACAGACCTTATACACAGCAGATTATTTGACTAAGGTGTTAACACTGGTGATATCATTAAAATGGCTCTGTCTTATATCTCTGTAAATCATGACAGTGAGCCACCATGCACAACACCAGGACCCTGAAACTGTAGCAGCTAAATGAAAGCCAGCCATAACTTATTTTGGTTGGCATACTACAGTAGATTATGTATAAGAAACACATACGCACACTTTGAAGAGTATTGCAGGTACTCCTCACAGTTAAATTCTTGATTTCAGGGCATGAGACAACAAACAGCCCTTAAGGGAACCGTAGCCATCAGACAAAAAAGAGAGTCACTCCTCAGTCGTCTAGCTTTAATATCCACCAGCATGTTCCCTCTCTTACTTCCAGACACACTTAAGAGACAGAGCAGGCAAAACAATGACTGGGAAAAACAGCTTCCTACATCCAAAAGGTAATTACAAGACTTATCTGTTTTAGAAAAATGCTTCCACATTGCTGCACTCCTCTAAGCTTCACTTAAAACTAACAAAAAATGATTTCCACAAGAACTCCCTCTGAGGCTCATTATTATATTTCCATTTTTTAAACATTCTGCCCGAGTAATCCAATATGCTCAACTGCAAATAAAGCACCTCTCACCTATCTGACTTCATTTGACTTGCTAATTAAACTTTGCCGTTATCAAGGGTTTAATTAAACACACTTAACGCTGAAAGTAAGCAGAATTTTCGTGTTGTGTAGGATATGTAAATGCAATGAGTCGGGCTTCTTAGTGTCGCTCTTTTGTGTGTGTTGAGAGAGAGAGAGAGAGT
>CAEMYA010000008.1:1887902-1935934 GCA_903131615.1 Diplodus sargus
GTGTGTGTGTGTGTGTGTGTGTGTGTGTGTGCCCTATGTGTTTGTCACACCTGATTCGTCCCACTGCAGTGCTGCCAGAGCGTGGCAGATAAGGGTGAGTGGCAGAGTCATCATACTGCACCATTCAGTAATTAGCTTACAGTGAAGGTATGTTGGGTCATAGACACAAAGACACACACACAAACACACATGTGCACGCATACACACACACACACACACACACACACACACACACACACACACAGGCAAGACGCTCATAATGTTTGTCTTCATATGCTGTCAAAAGTCACAAGGACAACCGTTTCATTTGACCTCAAGACAGGGTAGTTAAAAGTTCACATATGGGTGAAGTCTGGTAAAAGATTTGAGTTCAAAGTGTTCAGCACTGAACCCTGGACAGTAGTTATGTGCCTATTGATGCGTGATCTATTTAAAGGTAAAATGGAATCAATTTGTCCTCAGAACATTTCCAGCTGTAAGACAGTCTGGATGACTGGAGTTTGTTATCAAAGAACAGCAGAGAATTGGTGTGAATTCATGAGGCAATAAGTTCCTGAAAAATAGCACGTGATCACTTATTCAAACCTGGGTGTTTAAAAGTAGAACAAAAGTTCACTTAGCAAACAAATTAGCCACCGACTGAGCAGCACAAGTTCTTAAACAATTCCCACCACGCATCCAGTGTCTGCTCTGTCTAACCTCTCCCAAAGTGGTTATATGGCACAAATTGAAATTGCTTTCACCACTTGAGCGCTGACGGTTTTAAGGGTGACCGGGAGGTCAACGTCACCTATCAAGAGTCCCATCTCTTCCTCTGTTTATGGTCTGGTAAGCTCTTGCTGGCTCACACGACAAGGATATTTAAAAGCACTAAGTGACTCGAAGTGTGTTGTGGGCGAGAGCTGAGTGTGTTGGCGGCTTAATGTGGTTTATAATATATAAAACACATGCCTTATATCTGAGATCAAATGAGTTTAAGCAGTCAGGTTGTGCTTTACCCAATCCAACCAGAAGAGGAGGATGTTGTTCCACTCTTTTTTGGATTTGAAATTAACTTCTGGTTGTTCAGATCAAGTCTAAAATCTACTCATTTTTGACGTATCTATATTATTCATAGAATACTAAGTCCAGCCAATAGGAATTTCCACATTTGCCCTCACTCTGTTTCCCCAGTGCTCGCACTTATTCAAAGTTACTCCCCATTTTCACTCCACCAAACCTGACACTTAGCCTGGGGTCACATTTGCCTTTGAGGATATTCTCTGCCCCCTGCCAGCCTTTAAATTGCTGTATCATAAGGCCAGGACTGCTAATGTGGCACCCCGGGGCTGCCACAGGAAGTCACCGCAAAGTCATAACCCAGCTCAGAGACCATTACAATGACTCTGCCGAAGAAGCACTTATTTTAGTTTGTAAGTCATCAACATTTTACTTTCATTTTGCTCACGATCCAAAAGCCATAATCTTTAGAGATAGGTTACATCTTATAATCAATTAATTCCCAACATGTTATCCCTACTGAATTGATTCAGACCCTGTTTTAATTGTTAAATATCTGCATATTTATGGAGTTTTACGTCTATTGGGGATTATATTATAATGGAGTCAAACAATGCTGACACAGATCAAAAAGAGCTTCTGTTTTTGCTTACCTTTCGTTCTGTAGTTGCAGCAAATCAGCATAAGAGAGCATTTAGAGCATACCAGCACACACACACACACACACACACACACACACACAGACACAGACACACACAGACAAAGAAAAAAACATTTAATTTACTTTATCCATACTTGCTCATTAATGATAATGAAGGTGACCTGGCTAGTAATTCGATTTCCTCTAATTATGTTGATTTTCTCTCAGCTTCCACTTAAATCTTAAATGAAAATGTGGCACTTGAAAACCGAAAAACATTGGCACTTTCAGTGCGGATATGTAGTTTGTGGAAGTGCTTCTGAAAAATATTATACATTTTTAACGAAGAAGAGAAAAATGCAAAAATATATGTGTGCTGTGTATATTTGTGTTGAAAGGTCATTTCATACAGACAGTTTTGTCCATCCTGAATAGGTGGCCTGACATCTGAGAATGCAACAGACAAGGAGAAATTTCTTGTTCACGTCACTATAACATCAATGCTGTTCTTGCATTGCTAACAACACAACAGTAAAGATAAAATACCTCACTGATACATGAGAGTAAAATAATTTAATGTGGCACATTTCTTTCCTCAGAGGTTTGTGGAGGACATGCAACTTTCATTTCCTTCTCTGTGGATCACAGTCCTTTATGGCTCCACTCATACATAGGTTTCGTTTTTCTCTACATTAATCAGAAAGAGATCCAGCATTTTCTTCTGACAACAAAAGTAAACACCTACACTTTGCTGAGAAAAGCATTGATAAATCTTATCATGAATGGACAAACAACGGTAAACAAGTTGAGAGTCGACCAGAAGGTTTTGGGGTGAGGAGACTATCAACCTCTGCTGGGACTGAAATTAACAAACCCACTTTGAAAAAGACAACAGTAATCTTTCTAGGGAATTGCTTTTTTTTACTTGTTAGCCTACAGAGTCTTGCTGTAGTCGTCCACCTTAATGCACAAACACTGGTTTGCCTCACCTTTACTTTAGCTGCATGTGAAGGAATCTTTGTCATTATTTAAGTAGTTTATTGAAACCACTGAAGCCAATGTTTTCCACTGGAATCAAAGCAGTGTGTGTGTGTGTGTGTGTGTGTGTGTGTGTGTGTGTGTGTGTGTGTGTGTGTGTGTGTCTTTAGGAGATAGAACATGAAGTCAGAGAGCAGGGAACAGGTGTTGGCAGGCAGGCAGCGGGATCATAGGATGCCTCTGGTATGGCACATACTGACTTCAGTCTCAGATGTCCCGAGTGACAGGAGAACTTAGAGGGAAGGAAGAGTAGAAGGTGGAGGAGGAGGAGGAGGAGGAGGAGGAGGAGGAAGAAGAGGGGTGAGAGTGGATGAGACAGCAACAGAAGGACAGGAAGAAGAGAGTGGACAGAAGAAGAACAGTGGAGGAAGGTGGGAAAAAAGAAGGGAGAGGGCTGGGTGGGTAGCTCGAAATGTCAGGAAAAAGAGCTCAGCATGAAAGACCTTTTAAGATGGTTGGAAGTGACGCCAACGTGCATCTTGGGGAGAAGGAACTACTTTGCATAGAGATGACCCTGATCTGCTGGAAAGACTTAGCGATGGAGGGACCAAAGGCTCATCTGATCTATTCTTGTCCTGACCCGACCATCCCCCAACGTACCCGCACTCTGTGAAACCGGACCTGAGGCCCATCCTCCAGGAGGGGAGTGGGTTTGATGTAAGACTGTGATCAAGCTGCGTTCTAGTAGCTGGGGTCACAAGGGACAAACTCCGCGTGAGAGGATTTGATTCCGAGCTGCATCACTCGCCTGCAGGCAGACGTACTTTCCAGTGTATGTGCAACATGTGTAGAAATACTGAGCACAGAAACTCATCACACCTCAGAGAAAACTTCAATCCACCACCAGAAGTCATAAATAATCATGTTCGCTATGAAAAAGTTTAAGCGTGGCCCTCATGATGAGTAATACACCAGCTCTTTGCTGAGACAAGAGAGACACAGATGCATATGATAAAGGTGGTCATTACTCTCATGTCCAAACACATTAAATCTCTACTTCCTCAATCACTTGAACTGAACTGTCATTGACAGTGATACCAAAAGACACACACAGAATTATTTCCCTCCTCACAAGTCAAACACTTCTCATAATCTTCTATGTATCTTTAATAACGCACTCTGCTCTGCATGACCGGAGTATTTCATCATTCAGTTTCAGTCCACGGGCTGTTTTCTAATAAAGATCGTACTCAGATTGATTCTGTCAGCCCATTTGCAAAAGCAATCAACTCGAGCGGCTGTGACAAAAAATACAATTACCCATAAAAGACAGCACCCTATAAAGAGTGACCCTGAAAATAATCTAGGATGGACTCGCTCCCTCTGCACACACAGACACACGCACACAATGACAGTGGATGCTGATATTGTTTAGCTTAATCTTAGCCCTCCATATCCCCTCTCCTATTCTCCCTCTCTGTATCACTCTTATCCACTTCCTCCTACATGCATGCACGCACGCACGCGCGCGCGCGCACACACACACACACGCTCCAAAAAAAGACTAAGTTTATGTGTTACAGTACAGCAACTAAAACATTCATAGGATATTTGTGCTTTGCCTTGTACTTTCTGACAGACCTTAATAAAAGTGACATCAATATTTTCCTCACCCTTCGGGCTGTAAAGCAGCATTTGTAGACACAAGGAGCATTAAGACTCCTATTCAGTAAATATCAGATTAGTGGTAAATGCTCTAAGTGGCTGCCAGAGAAAGGCATTTTGCAAACAGCAGTCTTGCCATCTAAGCTTTTCCAATGGCCCCCTCTTTTGGCAGGAAGTAGGAGTTGAGGCACCTGGCATTTAAACTGCTGACACAGAGAGGTGGTGTGCTGGATGCATGGTTCACTGCCCTGACAAGATTTGTAATTACTGTACATGCGTGACAATGATTAGGCTGACAGTTTTGTCACACTGGTTACCTGAAAGGCGGTGTTGCTTGGTGCTCACTCGGTTGGTGTTTTGGACCATGCAGCAGAGGTGGAGCATGGCAAACATAGTGATGATCATCACAACACTCTGGAGCAGCAGGGTGAGCTCAAACTGTTTGCCTATCCTGCATGGACACAAACAGAAAACCAATCTGAGAAACAATAGAACACAATGTAAAGTATTAATAACATAAAACAAATAAAACCACATGCAGTACACCAGACTCCTCTATTTGATTCTATGGGTTTCATTACAGGACATGTCATATAGGCTATAAACAGCACTGAAAGACCTCATGAATAATGCAATATTCTATAAAGGATCTATTAAATTCTCTTTTCCGTCCCTTCATACGGAACAGTGACCTGTGCTCCCTGACGTGTAAAACGATTTAAGAAGAAGCCTCAAAGTGAACATCATATGGTTCAGATAATATAATCAATCTCATATTATTCTGAGATTCTCTTCCTTTTCCATTAATTTCTGACATCATGACTGGTCTTGGGAATGACCTCATAAGACGGCCTGTGCCTTCCAAAGGGCAAAAAAAAAGAAGAAAGGAAGAAAGCAGATGGAATAATAACCAAGACAGACACAAACTCATTATCATGTCAAAACACATGCCTCTCCCCATCTTTCTCACCAGAAGAAGATGCGCAGGATGTTGGCTATGAGCAGCACCAGACACACTCTCGTGGAGAAGCCGTCGCTGTTGCTGCTCCTCTGGATCTCCTGGTACTGTGGCACATAGGGCAGGGCTCCCCCGAACACCATGAGGCAGGACGCCAGCCAGGACAGCAATGTCCATGAGCCCTCTATGTCCCCCTCCTGGAGAACCACCTCTGCATCCATCACACTGTATGACGCTCAGGGGTGTCCAGGGGGTCTAGATGTTGCACCTGGGAGGCAGCACAGTGAAAGTTCACTGTCAAAATAATGGGAGTTCAGCAGAGCTATCAGTGATGGATGTTGTGAGGTAACTTGAGGCCAATAACACAGCCTAAAATTATCATTCCCCGAAGAGGCCAGTAAAACTTATGAAGCCTGTTGCATACAAATGCGTCAGTTATGAATGGAGTAGTTTGTTTTAAAAACCTGTGACTTCTGACTGCAAAATACTCTGTCACCGCTAAAAATCAAATAAAAGAAATACTATTCTACACAAACAATGACTTAATACCTTTTAGAGAAAAAACAATCTATATATTCTTAAACCATCTCTTATTTCTGTATTTCCTTTTTCTACATTTTGTTTCTATTTTTCAGTTTCAGTTTACAGTTTCTATTCTTTGGCAAATCAGTCAGAAAACAGAATTTCACTTAATGACTGACTGAGCCTTGGCAACGCTACAAGACTTTCAAAGTCGTCAGATCGCTGTACTGTCCATAGCTCACAACTTCCTGTCTTGTAACCAGGAGTTGAGGAGTGGTTGTGGTTTGCACACTATGTGACTGACCATCGACACGCACCACAAGATCACACACGTGATACGTGAAACAGGAATGATGCCGTCCAAGTTGTTAGTGCGCTGATTTGCAGCAAGAAAGAAAACAGAAGAAGAAGAGTCTGGGAGAGAGGATGGATAAGGATGCATGAGCAGCAAGGATTTTTTTTTTTAATGAAATATATAACTGCCTGCTTGTTTTGTGGTTCAGTAAGGACGATATGGTCGACAAACACTGAAAAGCTTATGTGTATGAATTCTGAAACTATAAGGCATTTGTTGTGCATGCTCAATACAAATGCAGGATAAGACTGGTTCATAGAGCTACTGCAGATGAGCAGAGGAATGAGGGAGAAAGGAGAGGAGCGTTAGTCCTATAGCTCATTCCTGGCTCCCCAAATCTTCTATGGGCATGTACATAAACACTCAGACACATGCTGTAAAGAGCAGAGGTGGTTGCACCTGAAAATAAGGGTTGTGTCAATATAACTAGTCTTTATAAATATTACACAAATACCAACAGGTGTAGGGTAAGTAGGGTAGTTGTTTTGTCAGAGAAGGTTTGAATTATCCCATAATTATAGTTAGTAATCATCACTGTCATGTCTGCAGTACCAAAGGTTCAGGTGCTAGAGTTCTATAATCTTTAAAATAGAGGTGTTAGCAGTAACTGTTGAGGGGGTGAAAACATCAATTTCTAGAGGACCAATGTTAGAAAATCATTATTTCTCTGGAGATCACTGCAGAGCAGAAAGATTGGTTCATTACATTTCAGATAATGTGTTTTTTGATAAACAACTCCTCTGAAAAGGAAGTGGCATGTGGACATGTTTGATGTAAGAGCCAGCGTGTTGCAAACAGTGAAAAGTACAGGAAATTTGTGGGGCGCGATTCTTGTGACTGCATGATTCTTCTTGTGGCTGTGTAATAATAACAGTGTCACTTTGCATTATAAACAGAGGGCAAGCATAAATACAAAATCCAGTATGCTCCCACACTTATTTGGCAGTCAGTGTCAGCTGACAAGTCACTCAGTATAGCTTAGAGAGCCAGTCAGCACACTAAGAAGTACTTAAGTGAAAAATCGCCAACAGGTTCTCTGGTAGTAACTTTTTATCACACTGATGGTACGATTGCTTATAATAGGCTATTTCAACAGAACAGATGCAGCTTCACTCGGAGCACCGAGAGTCATCCAGAAGATGAACGGGGTCTGATTACTCATTAGGCATCTGTTATTTCACACAACTCAGCTGTAAGTAAGGACATAAGGACTGTAGTAACCCAGTTCAGACCTTGATGCTGGGAGAAACGGAGGCAGGCAGTTAGATCTGGCAGAGGAAATCCAAATTTCAAGTTCAATCTACACCTCATTTTATGTCTCCCTGTCATTTCTACAGAGCATTTAAAACAAGGTTGGATTACTAACAATGCAAAGTGAACGCCAAACTGTACTGCAACCCTTGAACACAATCCATAAAAGTCTTTTTACAGGTTTTCTGCGGTTAAACATTACTCTGGGCTTTAACAATCATAACTGTCTTCAGCTATTTCCTTCAGCCTGGTGGTGTGAGATCAGTGATGGAATGCAACTAAGCACATGTACTCAAAAACTACATTCAACTAAAATATAGAGGAACTTGTACATGAGTATTTCCATGTTCTGCTATGTATACTTTTATACGTTTTACTCCACTACATTAACTTAGAAACTTTAGATACCAATTTACTTTCACTTTTGCTAATGTAATCTCACAACATCTTTACTGTGATACAAGATGACTTTTGGTTACTTCCACTGGTGGTAAAACTAACAACAGTAGCAGTAACATTGCAGTAGCTGATGTAGATGTCCTGGGACACCTCTAGTAACAGAACAGGCTCTGTTATGCAAGCACAGCATAGCTTCCTGGGGCTGGGTCACTAACATGCCTCAACATACATACATCATTTTCGAGCTACTGGCAGCTTCAGTTCAGCACAGTCGTCCAGCCTACATGTCACAATGAAGCAGCTATTACACTCTGTGGTTACACTGGTATACATTAATATCAGTGTTCAGAGTGGGTTGAGCGTGTGTAATGTCGAATTCACCTCTTAATACAGTTCAGCAAAAACAGACGTATACCGAGGAAGTGAGCGTCTTAGTCCAAAAAGCATCTATTGGCTTTAAAATGCCCGCTCACAAAACGCATGACCATCGGTCTGCTCGTGTATCTACGCTGATACAGATTGTTATGCCTGTTTCAGCGACAGAAGTTAAGACTGAACTAACTTATGTGTGCGCAAACTATGGACAAGCTCCAGCTTTACTCACCTTCCTCCACTTTCCTTCACCTTCACAAACAACTGTGTTTCGGCGTCAAAACAAAGCAGCTTTCCCGCAGCTGAAACTTTCAAATGTCAACTTTAAAGAGAGGAGGGGAAGAGTGCACGCGCAGCCATGCACAGCGCGGCGCGCGCGCGCGCACACACACACACACACACACACAGGCACGCTGTTCAATGTTATCACACTCACCAAACTCCAGCAACAAACATGCGGGTCCTGCAGAGACTCGGTGGGATGCAGCTTGATTTAAACTGCTTTGAATGGACGGCTCTTCTTGTTGTAAGCACCTAAAGAACAATAAAGACTGTACATGCTGCCGCTCATTCAAAACTCAATGTTCCACCACTTTTCTCAGCACCGCCACGCAGATCTCGCGAGACTTCCTTTTGTTGTCGAACAGCTGACTGTGCGGTGGGTTGGAGCTAGTGACTGCTATCTGTTTCGAACAGTTAGGAAGCTGATAGCGAACATAATCGTCAGACAGCTCTCTGAATTTTAGCACTGTTCGGCCACTGATAATCATTCACAGCGCAACATGGCTGAGACGGACCCCAAGTCGGTGCAGGACCTTACCAATGTGGTGAGTCGTGATCGAGACGGCAAAGCTAGCGTTAGCTGCTAGCCTAGCTAGCGGAGGCAGGCGTGCTAACTAGGCTAAGCTAGCAAGCAAAAGTATAGGGCATCAGTAGCATTCCATGTTTTTTATTTTATTTTTTGCATTTGAACAACTTTCACGTATGTTCAACGGGTTTACTGAAGCCAGGACGTCCTGACTTGTGTTTAGCTCCATCACGTTATGTAACTAATGGTCAGTGTGTCCTGTAAATGACATCACCAAATCACAACCGAGTAACCCGCATCGCATTACATAAACAGAAGTTTTGCTGCTGTCTAACGGTATTTGTATACGTTGTGACGCTTGTTCTAGTGGCAGATGATTGTTGTTTCCATTGTAAGTTGACACCACATCGCATGAAGTGCAGTTTGATAGTGCAAATGGTATTCTACGTTCGTAGAGCTGAGTTCATGTTTCTGAATGTGTTGTCACGGAGATTAGCAGTGAGCCGCCCCCACAGACCTCCAACAACCCCTCTGCTAGTTGTCTTGTTTATTTATTCATTTATTCAGTTGGTTGTTGTTTGCTTGTTTTTCTTACACCCTTCATTCATTCTATACACATGTTGTTTTTTTTATTCAGATAGGTCCCAGAGAGCCCAGCCTCACCTTTTCCTCTCAGGGATGTCCAGTTAGATGTGTTTCTATTTCTAGTTTTAATCAACTTTAATTATATACACCCGACTTTTAAGATGAAGGCGCCTCCTAACCAATGGGTATTTCACATCTGACGTTTACATTTGATGAATGAACAGCATTCCACATGATATTATGGACAGACCGAAAAAGGCATACAGCTGAAACAATTCGTCAATGAATCAATTGATCAGTCGAAAGAAAATGAATTGCCAACTGTTTCTATGAATTCATTCGGTCATTTGAAAAGCAAAACTTCCAAGTTTTCCAAGTGTTAAAATGTCAGGACGCGCTGCTTTACTTTGTCATTCATGACGGTGAATTAAAGGTCTTTGGATTTTACACTCAAGATAGGCTATTTAAGACATCACTTTGGGCTCTGGCCAGTTCTTTTTGCACAGTTGTTAGTCTTTTTAAAACGATGACCCATTAAAATGACCATCGGCTCAGTCGATAATGAAAATAATTGTGCAGAATCAGGTTTTAATAAATGCTTTTCACAGTGAATAATCTCCCGTGCCTACTGAGCTTTTACATAGTTGTCAAGGAAACTAGATACTTCTGTTATAATGGACCACAAACAGTGCAATAGAGTTGAGAGCAGATGTTTTTAAGTGGCAGAGGTATTTTTAGTCATAAAAAGTCTACTCGATGTTCTGCAGTATGTCATCCATTTCAAGTTAAAATGGTTAAAAAATGTGATTAATGGCTGCCATCTACAGAGAAACAACTCTGATCGGTGGATTCATTTATTTGTCACTTCACTGATGTAACTAACAGTGTTTGTGATTTTTGTTCCACAGGTCCAGACTCTGCTGCAACAGATGCAGGACAAGTTCCAGACCATGTCAGACCAGATCATCGGCAGGAATATCCTTTTTCAGCTAGTTTTAATATGAAGAAGAATAATCTTTATTTTGTCAGTTATTTTTCCATGCAACATGCAAGCACACCTGAAATGAGTCCTCTGCATTTAACCCATCACTAGCTGCACATTGTAAGTATACAATAGTATACACCGACTGAGCTACTGCCGCCCTGAATATAATAATAGACTGGTATTCTTCTCTCTTTTACATCCTCTTCTTTCCTTATATAATTGAAGTGCGGACTGATAAGATTATGTTGGACATTCAAGGTTAATTTTTTGTGAGTTTATTGTTAATTATGTTTCTTAACTGGTGCTTCACTTGACGAGATGAGCACGCGGATTGATGACCTGGAGAAGAACATCGCCGATCTAATGACCCAGGCGGGTGTTGAAGAGATTGAGGCGGCACCGGAAAAAGCTAAAGAGGGTCAAGGCTCATAATGAAGGTATGAAGGAAGTGGTGGACTATATACAAGTGTACTCTAATATATGTTTACGCCAAAATCATTGGATTGGATTATCAATATCTTGTGCCACTTTAAGAATTTTGTCTTTCGGCATCCCCTAAAATAGGTACTCCATTCGTTTCATATCATCTCAGTTAATAAGATTGTATAAATGTGGCAAAATATATGCCTGTTTGTTTAAGAATAAATTAATCTATCGTTGAACCGGTTCATTACATCACGGGCCATTTGTTCCATCTCTCCTGCAGGTTCCGAAGTAACACGGCGTGAAGTCGGTCCTACATTCAGGAGCAGCGGACTTTTCCATTCTGAAAAATGACTTCTATTGATTTGGTGTGTTGTAGTGTGAAATGCTTTTTTATATATTGAATATTGTGATAAACGGTTACAGTTGTGTAATGACTTGAAAAGTTGAACGTTATTTGTAAGCTAGAATAGTGTGATGTGCCCTTCAGAACCTAAAATGCTCATGTGCAGGAATGCAACTAGATGGATTTTGTGCACCGAGCCGGTGGTGCCATCATATATCATAATAATCAATTCAATCCTGTGAGGTGATGGCTGATGGGGACAGTTTTCCCTCTAGCCTTTGCCAAGAAGTACAACCCAGCAGGCTAACAGGCCAGTACAACCGCCATCCCTCCCAACATGGGACACATCTGAAGCCTGCACTGTTTTACAAACAGCAGTGTTACTACCAAGCTGTGGGATGCATTCCAATTCTGATTTTCTTCTATTAAAGCTATTTAATACTATGCTGTGTGTCATATGTTACACTATAAATATTAGGCAAGGTGCTGAATTAATCTCTAAAGGTATTATTAACTCTGAGGTGCTCAGTGTTTTTCTGTATTCTTTCAAGCCAGAGTTGTATTTTATTATGCAAATTATCTAGACATCTCAATGTTGCATGTTTTTTGGTCTGTATTGATTATGTTTTAAAAAATTACATTTAGTACTACGCTTGGAGGTCAAATAAGCTGTGAAATTAGGGATTTATCTTATATAATGGTCAAAAAGTTTGTATGGAATTTGAGGTTTTTGCAACAATGTCCACTCAAAATGTTGTCACTTCACTGCAGAGGGGGAACCTTTATTCAAATAATGCAAACACAAGATTTACAAACAAAACAACCAACAGGCATCTTCATAATAAAGTGCCAAAATCATCAAATGGAACAGAACAGCAGTAAACAAAATGTGTCACAATCAGTCTATCAATCACAAGTACATTAGTAGTCTACAAACATATTCTAAGTGCAATATTAAAGTACTGTATGTATAACAAAGTGAATGGTTCCTTAATTGCATCTTACACGCTTATGAGACGGGTTAGAACTCAAAGTCTGCCTCTGTCATGTCGATGGCCCAGGCAAACTTGTCCCTTTGGCTCTTGTTGTAGATTTTGTCTACGAGTACCTCCATGTTCTTACACCTGAACACAGAGAGAAGAGATTGTTACACTGCAAAATAAATAATCATTTAAGCCAACCAGTTTATCTCCTATTATCTCAAAATGTTCTCTCGTAAAGGTCCAGTACGTAGGATTTAGTGGGATCTATTAGTATTATTCATATCATTAATGTCAAATGAGCCTTTCATATCTGCAGAAGTAGCAGGTCGTCTTCAATGAATCTGCCTGTTTCTCAGAGGTGCATAAAGGACAAAACTAACACTGGCTCTACAGAGGACCTGTCAAGTTTGAAGGTCATCATTAGGTTGTCCTACATGCTTGGAAAGGAAGGGGTGAAGGGATGGGTATTCAGTTGGTTACAACTAGATGTCACTAAAATGTACAAACTGGTCCTTTAAGAACCAGCATGGAGGCATCCAGATGGAGGATGTAAAGACGCTGCTAGAAAACAAGCAGTCGAAATAAACTAGATACATTTAATGGGCTATGCATAAGTGAGAATTATTCAAAGGACTTCTTACGTACAGTTTTTAATTTGCAAATGAACAAACTACTGTCATGAATCAATACAAGCAACATAGAACCTTGCAGCTAAAATACACTAATTTGCTTTGAGGCAAAAGGAAAACGCTGTGGCAGCATTAATAACAGTCTTAAATAAGGAATGGTAAATGTCCACATTGGAAATTATTTTGTAGATTTTACTGAAAACTTGTCTGTGTTACAGCGGACATGTTTTATCCAAAGTCACCTTGTGTTCTGCATTATTGACAATGTCAGCTAAAACTTGCTGTTTGGAATAAACTGTTAAAACAAATTATACTACAGGCATTCCTTATATCTCTGAATAAAAGAGTCTAATGATGTGTAAACGGACTGCTTTAAATTTATTATTATACTGTAAATGTAATAGCACTTTTCTGAAGTTTTTTGAGAAACACTGGTAATTTGGTAGATGGGTTGTTGATCAGATTCACTGAGCTCAGCTTGCATCAGCTTGTTATTTAGGTTACAATTATTATTTACACTAAACAAAAGTCAGACGAGCTTCAAATTAAGCCCGAAATTAGTAGGCCGACTCAATAATCTTGCTTTGTGATACAAGCCCCAGGTGGGGATGCTCCAGGTAGTTCTATTTGAAACCCACGTTTATTTGTGTGCTCTCACTTAGTGTCTGCCTCAATTCATGCATCTGCCTGCCTAGGAAGAAGTCTTTTTACCGCAGCATCGAAAGTGTCAGTATTCACTCACCAGGCCACGCTAATACGTGGGTCCAAGTAGTTGAGCTTGGAGGTACCCAGTGCAATCTGTTTGTTTTCTTCTCTGTCAGTCGCCTGCACCTCCATCTTTAGCAGCTGCTCCTCACAACGCTTCACTGCTGCCTTCTTCCGCTCCACCAGCCTGACAGAAAATAGACACAAAGGCAGGTGAAATAGAGTCAAGACACCTTTGGTAGATATATGGCAGGAACCATTCAATGTGTATTCTTTCCACAGTCAGGGGCAGGGCAGGCAAAAATAAGTGTGTTTACCTCAGTATTCAGGAAAATTGTTGTAAATAAGAAGCTGTGCAAAAAGTCTTCACCAAAGTATCTAAAAAATGTGTTAACAGTTAAACAATTTCAGGGCTCAGGGTAATACATGAGCTGAACAGCTCCATATACCACTGCTAGATTTTTTTTTTCCTGGCTTTAATTCCACAAATGGCTGACATCCAGCACAGCCAACTGTTCCTTTTCTAGGTGGCCCTAAACACTACATAATGTTCTCCCTACATCTAATTATTAGAAGCTTTTAGTTTAAGAGCTACTTTCAAAATGACCAGGTCAAAATATACTAAGTATACTTTATATAACACAATGCATAACTGACATTGAGACAGTAATGTAATCCTTGGTATTACACATAAAAAGTGACAGCAGCAATGCACATAGGTGACAAACAGCCATCAATATTGCTCACAGTTTACACACCAGGAGATGGTGGTTTTCTAGACAAAGTTTTTGAATGACTGAAGAATGTCCTCTCCTGGCTCCTCTTCTTCAGTATTATCTATAAACACCATCCAAATGAAAACACACAGCTGGGCTGTATCGCTGGTGTCTGTAGACTCATCTAATTGCAGTTGATACACTCGCAGTCTGCAATGTCTCTCCGAAGCTGCTGTGTCAAATCCTCGGCCATTACTTCACAGCGCTGTGGAACTGTACTTCTTGATGGCTAAAGAACTTTGATTGTTGATAATATTTCTGGTTTGTTTATAAAATCCGGAAACAAGGAGTCAGCTGCCTCAACGAAGGCCTCTTTTATCGTCTCTCCATCTTGGAAGGACTTCTTATGCTTAATGACGGAGTGACTCACCCAACGATGGTTCAGTGTCGGCCTTTGCTTGTGAATTCCACTGTGTGAAAAACGACTGTTGTCCGATTAACTGTGATTTTAGTTCCCTCACCTTTCTCTTTCTCAGATCGCTTTTCGGAGGGTTAGTCAGTGAGGGAAGTCAGTGTCGTACTTTGCATGAACAGTTCAAAAGTGCCTCTCAACATTCCCCTTCGGAATAGCGATGGTAGTTTGACAAATCAGACAAATGCACATTTTTTTAGAACCCTTCTTTTGTTGATATCAATTGAAGCCGCTAACAAGGTCACTTAGCTTGCTTGTGTTTTGCAGAAGCTAGCGCGTTTGCGCATGCATGGTGACCCCTGACCCCACAAGAAGTTATCTCAGACTGGCCATCCTGCACTTTCAATCAGGTGGCATAGACTCGACCTGTTGTAGAGTGCCCTCTGGTGGACAAACTATGCAATGCCAACACTCATAACATGAAGGGTGATTTGTCCGTTTTATGTATTTTTTAAACATTAATTTATCGGCCATTATAAATGCCAATACCGATAGTTTGGAAAATGCCTAATATAGGCCGATAATATCAGCCCGCCGGTAAATTGGTGGGGCTCTACTAAATATCCAGTGAATCATTAATACAAAGCGCGCACATACAAAAGCAGACATAGTCATACTGCACTGCATTGCACTAACAGTGTTCATATTAGCTTTTGGGCTCCAGGCACAAACACAAAAGTCTAACTGCAGAGAAGTTCATTTGTGTGAGCTAACAGCAGGGCCACCACTACGGCTAATGTAATTTCAAGTTCAAGATCTTACGCTTCCTATAGCATTCACCCGCAGCTCATTACTCACTGTGAAGCAATTATCTCGAATGTTTGGAGGCACTTGAACCTTTCGATTGGTACTCGTGTGTGCTGTGCACCTTGTGATTTAGTCTCCGCTGAACAGGTGCTTGTATTTTAAGATTTGCCTTTTTATTTTCTTTATTTTAAGACTTACGTCTGTAGCTTGGGGTCAGAGCTGCCTTTGGTCTTGGCCTCCTTCTTGGCCTGTCTCAGCTCCGTCTTTGCCAGCGCCAGCTGCTCCTTTCGAGCATCAATCTGGGTTGGGCACATAAGGACGTGGGCATGTTTTTAATATATGGAATACTGTTGGCTTCAAAATGCCATTACAAGGGCGGGCAGGATAACATGAATGGTCTCTTTTAATTAAGCACACAACATTATCATGCCTACTAATGCATTCTGAGGGAAATGTTAATGTATGGAATGATGAGGTGTTTTAGGTGCTCTTACCTTGGCCTGAAGGTTAGCCATAGACTGATCAAAAGTCTTTGGCGGCGCCCGCTGGTGGTTACACAGAATAGCGACTGCTCTGTTAGCCCTGTTGTAGGACAGCAGTTTCTCTGCCACACTGTCCGCCTCTTTAGGGGGTGACACAACAGTCATTTGTATTTAAACAGGAAAATCCTACTGAGAACACATCTGTGACCAGACTTATGCACAGACATTTAAAAAATAAAATCATTCTTGTGTCCCTCATGACACACGACAAGCAAACATCAACATCGTCTCCCCTCTTCTTTTCAGATCCCTCCTTCTTCCTGCTCCTTCTTCTCACACACACACACACACACACACACACACACACACACACACACACACACACACACACACACACACACACGACAACCAGCAGATTTGCTCTCAGTTGGCAATCCACAAATGAGAAGTGTGACACATATATCTCTGAATGGAAACTGCGGCCGAGGCAGCAGCCAATAGGACGCTGATAAGAGCAAAGCAGCACTGGGTAAAGTGATAATGTACACCTGCCATGGCTGAAAAAGCTGGCTGATGTCAGGGTATCTTTAATCAAGCAAGCTAAAAATAAAATAAAAGTCTTATCATTGGACTGCAGGACACAAGCAGCCAGGTAATAAGGCCACGATAAGGGCCAGACTGATAAAAGCCTACAGTATTGAAGCCACTGGTACAGCAGCTGAGGAGTGTGAGCCAGTGCTCTAAAATGCTGTTTATGCCATGTCAGACTGCTTTATAGCACCGCCCGTGTGAGACTTACTGTTTGTGAGCTCTTTGAGCTGCTGCTGTAAAGTGATGGAGGCATTGTATGTCCTGAAGACCTTCGCAGTCAGACCTGGCATGAGAGAACTCAGGTGCTTGTTCAGCACACTTGTCTGCAATAAGAAATGGGAAGGCGAGGGACAAAGAGGAACAGTCAGAGAGTACATTCATATCAACAAATCCATCGTCGTCTCAAAGCCATTACACAAACTCTGCCACTAGGTGACACTGTGGCATTGTACCACCGTCATGTCTTCAGCGCCTGCAATATACCATAACAAATAAAACACAAACTACCAGCTCTGCCTTCATTATCATCATCATCCATTAGAGCAAGGAGATTAAAAAAGATCACAGTACAATTCCCCCTCTGACATTTCTGCAGGTATTATAACAAGTTAGCGCTGTCAAAGCCACTGCTTAGATATCCATTAATTCCTGTCAATGGCTGCTGCAGCTTCACCACAACAGCATGGGAACAAAACAGAGAGTATGGGCAGACACCACTGCTGTGAAAGCAAAACAAACAGCACACTCACTGCACACACACTGATATGAGGTGCAAACATGTGGACTTGAGAGGCGGATAACACATGGGTTTCTAAACAGAGGGAGGTGAAGCACAGAACGTCCATAGAAGTTCGCTGGTGAGCTCACAGCCAAAGGAGGACTAATTGGGGCGATTCTGATGAAGATTACAATAATTATGTGGTTGGATTAATCAGAGTGGGGTCAGAACCCTGTCTGGGGCCACCGGCTTGTAGGAATATATGTGTGTGTCTCACACTGCAGGAGCTTTTTAGAGACAGGATGAGGAAGGGTTAGCATGTCCATATACACATGCATGCAGGTACACACGTCCACATGCACACACACAGTTGCTGTCGTGCTTGCCTTGCTAATGAGCTAACAAACTCTGTCCTTGCAATGCTAATGGAGGCGTCTGAGGAGCAGGTAGTATAGCTCTCACACCTCTTAGATTTGTGCACACACAATAACATCATGCTGTGTGTTTGGCATTATAACAACTCACTATTACAGCAGCTGTGATTTCCCACCCAGAATACAGCTCGGTTTACACTGGACTTATCAGTAATACAATTTAAGAAAGGTTGGTGGTGATGGTAAATAATGCCTGGGAGACAAATACTGACTGTTGCAATTGGGAACTTGCTTAATGATTACCAAGAATGAAAAACAGGTCGAGTCCAATTTGTGTGTCTCTGCATCAGTTATATATAAAAGCAGCTCATAGGGAACATAGTACACTGCAGATAGTAATGTAGTATATTTGAATATGAAATCCCAGTGAGGTCACAATTAACCTGAAACTGCAGACAGTGTGTACTGTAGCTCTAATGATGTGGACTCTGGAGAGGAGGCTTCCAGACAAGCCTGACAAACGGCTGCTTTTTCAGCTCAGCTCAGCTCAGCCACTCACATTTCAGCATTTTGTGTGTGTGTGTGTGTGTGTGTGTGTGTGTGTGTGTGTGTGTGTGTGTGTGTGTGTGTGTGTGTGTGTGTGTGTGTGTGTTTTGAGCAATTTGGAATCAAATACATAGGAGCACCTCTTTCTCCCTCTCTGCAATGTCATTCATTATAATTAAATGTCTGCGCCACTGAATGCTAACATACTGTATATTTGCATTTATGAGCTCCAATGTGCATTACATTATTTCTGCAGAATCAATATAACTGCATTTCTGTTTTTGGCATTTTGTCGAACAGAACGGAGTGAGACTCCACAAAGTCCTCAGCTGATTATAACCCAGGATGTTACACTTAAATGAGCCGAAAAGATACAATGAATTTAAAAAAAGAAAATCATTTCCAAGGTCTCATTTTGCCTACATGTTACTTGTTTAATCATCTTGTTGAATTGCAAAATACATAAATAGATCCCATCTCTTTCTTCATCCTGTAAATCATTAAACTATTCATATTGATTCTCATCTAGGTTATATAAAATTACCACCTTAGAGCGATCAAATCAGATTCTAGAGACTCTTAACTCGACCCCATCCACATAATGTCAAAAATTATGAGAGGCTGCTGAAACACCTTGAACTCTCTGAAAGCAACAATTAAGCCAACTTCATGCAACGATTCAGCAGCGGTATGGACTACAACACACAGAGCAACAGTCTGTGGAGTCATGAACCGTCTCTGCAAGTTGAGGACAGAGTGATTGTTTGGAGGACAAGTCACCAGTGGATGGAGTTACTTTGGCCTACGTCGTCGTCACCACAGCCATCTGTGTGAATATACTGGTGATGTCTGGACACAAAAATCTGATCGCTTATAAATAACAGTGCAGACACTCCATTTTTCAGGTCTGACTGAAGAAACAAATCTGATTTGCCTGCTATCTGAAAACAGCCTTTTTGTGTGAAGATCTGACTTCCACACAATTAATGTCTTTGATGAGAGGAAGTGCGCCATTATCTCAGCTTGTACAATTTCCGTGCCTCCTCTTTCTCTTTGATGCATGAATTACATTCATGCTGTAGTACCTGTGTGATACAGCTTTGCACTGTATGTGTCAGACACACCTGCTCGTTCGTGTGAGGTGAGGGCTTGTGTGCTTGTTTGTGAATGAATCAATGCCAGTGACTATTCGACATGGCAGCTGTAATCTGTAATACCATTATAACACCCCCAATGTTCCAACGTCGCTCTTTTGCATTGAATTGTGGCGAATATTAGAAAAATGTTGCTTACGTTAGGTATCACAGTGAGAGATAGATCAGCCGAGTGATCAAGAAAAGAACCCAGTATTTTGAAATTGTACATCTCGAGGCCCACGTCTGATTTTATGAACTAGACTAGACACATGCTGTGTGTAAATCTGCCTCACAACAATTACTAACTACATTAGCAGTTTTTGCCTGAAGCCATCATCTCCAATCATAAAGAATATAGTGAGCCCCGTGCTGTTAACTTTGCCTTCCAACTCAGAGAGAGATGCATGCAGCAGATTCATGTTTGTAATGTTTGCCCTTTTTTAGGATTTTTGTAGATTACAGCACATGTGTAATGCACTGCAGATAGATTTGTTCTGTTTTCTGTCATGTTAATGTATTGGCATGGGGCACACAGACACTGGTTGTTGATTGAATTGTTGACCATTGTCTTATTTAAAAAAAAAGGACTTTCTAAATAAAAAGGGATTTATATTTAACTTAATTTAATGTCTTTACTGATTGGTCAGCTGATCTCACAAGAGAATAAACAGTTGGGCAGACTTTTTTGACATAGCCTATCACAACTACCAGTTGACCAGGAATTACAGCACCGACAGCAGCTGCTAACAATTATCCATAACATAAAAATGACTGAATCAAGAATCAATCATTAGATTTACTCTCCTCTTCTCCTCTTTTCCATTTCAAGCATGTGTCAGCTCCTGCAGGGACATTTGAGATGAGCTATATGAGATGCAATAAAATGCACAATCATAAAATAATGTGATAAATCCAACACTTTAGAATATGTAAGAGAACTTAATTGCAAATTGTTGCAGCGGCACACAAATCTTCCATTCCTTGTTGACTGTTTTTTCATTTTACAATACAATTAACACATATTTTTAGGCAGTAATGTGGTGTGATTACAACAACAGTAATAACAAATAATCAACTAAGTTGAACAAATTACATATCTAAATGAATACAAGACTCTTGTGTATCTCAGAATTTTTTAGGGGGCCTATATTGCAGCTTTTCCACCAAAGTCTACACAGGTTGTGTTTTTTTTAAACATGGGTACACCAGCTAAAAAATGCCTATTGAGTCCATTCTTCCCCCAGACAAGGCAGCCTGTCAACTGTAACGTTGTACGACACAGACGTTATGTTTCATGTCACCAATGCACGGGAAACAGTTGTAACAGAAAAGAAAAACAACAATAGACCCATTGAGAAAGAATCATCTGTATAATGGTAGATCAATTACTCTGAGTATCACAACCCCTGCGAAATGACATGTTTCACTATCACAATTCAAGCCATTCGTTCTGATATCATTTGGAAAGACTAAAAGAGCCGCACGATTAAATAGTTTTATTCCCATTCAGGTCAGCTGGGTGCTAAACCAGAAGTTAGCAGGTTCAATCAGCGGAAGTCTCTAATGTGTACGCTCCGTGGGCCCCACAATGCAGAAGCTATGTGGGGGACCATCAAGTCATTTTAACTTCATGCACCACTAAGCAGCTTTCAAAAGAAATAAATGGGACGTAGGTCAATAGGTCCATGGTTCGACCAGGTCTTACTTTAGATCATAGCCATGCCAAGCTACTGGTCTACTGCAGAGTCAACTAACCCGGGTGTAAACGCAAAGTTTACACATTGCCACTGCACACAAAAGCCTGATCTTTGCGGGTTTAAGTGGGATATTTGACCAGTGGAAAAGGGGTAAATGCTGAACATTACATGTAATGTCAGTGACATCACTTAAGACCACCACTATGGAACCAGGGATTTTCATTTTGCAGCTTTGGCTCCTCCATCTCACATCTCGCTCACAGAGAGAGAGAGAGATATAAGGGAAGCAGGACACTAAGCTGGATGAAAAGCACCCGCTCTCCGTCCACCTCCTACCTACCTCTTTCTAGCCATCATCCACCTTCTCCCTCCTAGCCTCCCCTCACCTGGACCAGCTGTCACTTTCCTACCACTTCGTCGACTGCCTGCATCACCCCCCCTCCCACACACACACACACTTTCTCTCTCCGCCCTCTCAGTGGCCTGGCCTTTCTGTGTGTCAATCAGTCTGCCCACAGTAGCCATTACCATTCCACCTCCAACACACTCTGACATTTCCTGACACACTAGAGGGCAGAGAGCACAGGCACCGCACTCCTTTCAATTGCTCCATCTCTACATCCCGTCCTGGATCTTCTTATTCCTGCCTGTCAATCTTTATACACCAACACGTGGGCTGGCTTTTAAACCTTCTTAGTGCTTTCTTATCTGCATCTCTCTCTCCTCTGTTTCATTAAACCCCTCTCCTCTAATTACCATTCATCTGTTGCATACGTTCACACCTGCAACCCTCCTCTTTGAAAGTGTATCACAAGATGATACATTTCTGAGCAATGACAGCACTTAACCCAAGGTCACACAAGCTCCTGCAGTTGCCTGGTTTCCACTACATGAAACCTCTTCATTGCGTGAGTCTGGATATTTATCCCCGACAAGGACAACCTGTTAGCCCGGAGCATAGGCTAAAATAGACAATAACGCTGTTGATCTTGTTTTATAAAGACTGAGTGCAGGATGACAAGCCCTGCATCTCCCTGTGGTGGACTAACCATGTGTACAGCTGCTGCATTCTGTGTGGCCTTGGTGCCTGCAGCCAGTCTGCTTTTGGTTGAGAGGATGCCAGATTTTCATGTGTGGAAATTCATCCATCCAGCATGTTCACTTTCAATTTCCACTCGTGCAGTTTCATTTTTATCTTGCAGCGTCCATCCCCTCTCTCTTTTGAAACTCCTTTTCAGCTTTCAGTGCCCCCCACTCCCAATATCCTCCCCCCCTTCTCCTCACCTCCCGTTTCTTCACTTTACTCCTTTCATCTCTCCACACCAATGGCTCATCCTCATTCAATCTCATCTCTTACACCTAACAATTTAGTCCCTGCCTTTGCCTTACTGCTGCTTTTCGTCTCCAGAAAACATTAAAAAAATGTAATTCTATTTTGCTTTCACCATCTTTTTCCTCCTTTTCTTCGAATATTACTCACCTCGAGGGAGGCTCTCACATTTTATACAACCAAAGACAAATTCAGGTACTCTTGTACACAAAGTTAGCAACTATTCAGAGCACTTGGGGCAGTTTTTACTCATACTTTCTTCCTTTTTTAATCTTTTTTACTAATTCTTTGCTTTTTACACCAAAAATGGCTTAAAGCTTCCCCAAAATGGCTGAAAACATATGCTAAAGGACAAATACTAAAGGAGCAAAACATTGAGGCAATTATTGAGACACTTACATTAAGGCGGTCGAAGAGTTCATCTCCAGGCTGCTTGTTCTCCAGGAACAGCTTAAGATTCTTAAAAACCTGAAAGATATACAGTCAAATTTGTCACAACCAACATAAGAACAAACTGGGTCTGTTTGGATATTTTTCTGTGAAATTGCATTCAAAAACTTCAATTGAAGAAGAAAAAAGTAACAGTGATTCTAGGTCTGAAACACCATAAATGCTGAAGTTGCACATGTACAAATACGTAAAGTCTGACTTAATTTGTCTACCTCAGAGCAGAGCCAGAGAAGTAAAACTGGCACAGTTACATCTGACATTTCCAGCCACGGTGGGTTCCACAGATGCACTGTTCCCCTAATAAACTTGTAAAATATGCAAGACACCAATTAATAGCAACAGATGCGTTGCTTTATATAACACACTGACACATTCACTGGCGGATGTGTGTGGCAATGTTGTTCCCCTTGGCAAAAAAACTGAAAATATGAAAAGTAAAGCAAGTGCTTTCTGGACAAAAATGTAAATCAGTGTCTGTCCAAATGTCTCAGAAGCAGAGTCACTAAAGTGAGGTCACCTAATTGGTTTAGTTATGTGTTAGCTGCGCGTATGTGTTAAGAACAAAAATAACCATTTGGAAAATAACTAAATACATTCTCAGCAGGCTGAATTAACCCACCACAATACGCATTTATGCATGTGCAGGTGTCTCGACACACCAGGCTATTTGATAAAAACATTCAGTGTTCTCACTGGTGTTCAAATTGAGTAATAACTGGGTACCCATCTTTCAAACAATAAACGCAGACACCAAAGTGCTGATCAGTGATTGCCTGGGTGTTCATGGCTGTAAAGGCCACACACGTGTTCATGTAGATATTCAGCTGATGTTACTTTCTTTCCATTAAATTAGACATACAGTACTGGCCGTCTATATCACGCATAACGGGTCTCCACTTTATTGCCATGGTTGTATTCGTTCCCTGCAGTGTCCAATGTTCTTCGCATGCAGTTTTTTTTTTTTTGCAGAGGCAGAAGATTGCATATTAGTATGTATGAGCCAAATATATAACCTTAAGTATTAGATTAAATCATTTTAAACCCCACCAGATGTTAGAAATGGAAATCCCTTCCTTCCACCCTTGTTCGGTTTCATTCTATGTGACATTTTGCAGCAATCTCACTGATTTCCCTGGGAATTGAGGATGCAAAAATATGCAAGGGACTAATTAATTCTAGCTAATGTGTTGCTTTTGAATACACTCATTTGAATAATTATATGTTCTGCCAAGAACAACCACAAAACACTTTGGCTGTCAGGTGCTAACATTTCTTTTTCTATCTCTGGAATAGGAGATAGCATGGGCTAACACCAGGCTAAGGGGTGGAAATTTACATGTGCATACATTCACACAC
Source organism: Diplodus sargus (assembly GCA_903131615.1). Classification (NCBI taxonomy): domain Eukaryota; kingdom Metazoa; phylum Chordata; class Actinopteri; order Spariformes; family Sparidae; genus Diplodus; species Diplodus sargus. Next base: position 1,912,121 of record CAEMYA010000008.1, read on the forward strand.
AAACAAATGTGCCAGCTGTTTGACGGATTGAACACAACTTCACCAAAAAAATAACTTTCCAGACAGATTTGCCCTCATGTACTTTGGCATTGGCTAACCTGCTCATTATAGTACACAACCTCATTGACTGTAAAAGACAAAGTAACTGAATTACTGTAATTAAAGCTATGAAAAATAGTTCAAATCTTAACATCTGAGTTATAAGTCAACATACAAATGCTGTGCAGCCTTTTATTTTTTCTATGTTTTTGCACGTCTATTCATTCTGTTTCAGTTTAGTATTTCAGCACACTGGCAGATCAGGATTAAGCTACACTAATATTATAAGCATTATACTAATTCTGGGATTAGTTTCAAGTGGTGGCTGTAAAGGATTGTCTGCAACTAGTGTGATCCAAACATTTCCAATAATAAAGAGCACTGAGTCCAAAAGAATAAACTTATTGAACTTTATCGCTTCCTAAATTATGTTTTTATCTCGTAAAATACTCTTCTGTACATAATTGTGAGCATTTAACCTTTCAAAAACAACGAGATGTACATGCATGTCCGCATGTATGCTTGTACAAGTATTTACTTTGATGAAAGTTATGAGTTTACTTAAATTCAATTAAATTAATTTTTTCATTAAAAACATTGATTTAATAACAGAAAAAGATTAACTCATTTAATCTGATTTATCACTAAAATAAAATTGAGATTTTTTGGGTGATGGAATATAAAATATGAAAGAAATATTCAGAGCTTCATTGAAAAAGTTCAATAGAAGCTTTAATTTTTTTGGTACAGCCCTGGCTGCAATACTTACAATACAAAGTTTTTCAAATATCAATGGCAGCCTAGACTGAGTTTTAATAGAAAGTCTGGGTGTGAACTGAACGGGTTACATTTTTAGAGGGCAGGTCTAATGAGAGAAGCTACAGCGTTGTATAATGGGAAATGTAGGATCCAGTGTTTTTGGAGCTTGACCCAAAACAGGGACTGAAATTTAGGTTATCTCCCCCTCTGCTGCATCAATTAAATAACCTTTTGTTGTCTCTTGCAAGTTCCTCATCTTTATGGAAGGGCAATGCTTAATGGTTGGAATATACCTTTAACAGTAAACACCTGAGGACATGGACCGACTTGAACAAGTGCTCTGGTTTGTTTGGCTTGCATTTAAAAGTGCATGGCATCTTTTTTAAGTCACCTCATCCTCAAGTGTTCCACTCTGATGAATTCCTTTGAAGGTAATAATAGCCTGCTGAAACTTCAGTAACTCCAGTTTTTAAATGGACCAGTTGTTTATATACTGCTGTCATCAGACTATCAATGAAAAAAAAAAATCAAGTTTATGTATATGTACTATCAAACTTTTTTGTCACAAGGAGTTTCCATATTATGACTAAGGAGGGCTGAAAATGAATCAATGCATTTGTCAAAATTGCATTGTGGCCAAGCCGAATATCTATATTGTAGGCGCTGCATTTTTCTGATTTAAGGTACAATATGACACAAAACAGCTTCATAATGAAGTACTATAGAGTTGCAGAGATGCCCTTGTCAACACATCTTGTTCTCTAGATTTTAGTAACCATGTTTGATCGCCATCATGACCTTTTTCTCACTGCAACAGAAAATGTTGATGCTAAAATAATCATTCCCACTAATCTTGAACCATATTACAATTCTAATATCTATCAAAACAATAACAGTGTGATTTTTTTACCATATTGCGCAGCCCTACTACTACCACTTATGGAGTGTATTCAAACTGCTCTGAAGCTTAGAAGAATTCCTCTACATGAACACATAATCTAAGAGAAGCAGATTGAAGTGGCACTTCAACAGTTCCTACAGACGGACAAATTAAACCAGCACAGCCACAGGAATCCAATCTACAACCGTGCCCTGAGGACATTTCTCAGTTCCCTTCCTGCCTCAGGCTCTGTGCATGTTGATATGTATGCAAGTGACCTTCTCTGCAGGGGCTTCTGCCAAAACCCAAAGGGCAAAACCTAGATTATTATAATGAAATACATTGATTTCGAATTGCAATGAACAGTCTAGCCAAGGTTAGTTTCTTTGCTGAGTTCTTCTACTGAGAATGAACAGGTTTGCCTTGTTTTAACTATCATCATTCCAAGTACATACAAATGCATGAGTGAAAGAATGACAGTGTGTTTCAGGGAGGGTTTTTTTGCCCCTTTACCTTCCTGATGACAGGGACCTTGTTGTAGTAGCGAATGCAATCTTTACCCAGGAAGTCAAACTCCACCACACACTCACTGCCGTCCAGTAGCTCATGGAGGGTAATGTGCTCGACGCGTAGCGAGCAGCAGCCCACCGTATCTGCCGTCTCTCCCTCCTCCTTCTCATTACCAGCTCTCAGTGCCAGCTTATTTGGGGGGTCAGAGGACGCAAGAAAAAATTACACATCAAAATCTTCACGCATTCTCCCAGCACTTTTTCACCATTCCCCCAAAGCAGAACAAACGTGCCAGTCAGATGACTATTTCACGGACATCGATGAAGTAAAAATAGTGAAAACTACGGAGTATACAACACTGATTTCAAATTCAAAATAGTCCGTGGCATGAGCCAAAAGCAATCATGCACTCGATCTATCATTTCCCTCAATGCAGAATGAGATAATTAGCTTTGGGTCACTGGAAGAAAATGGCTACATGCAATCTATTTTTCTCCATGCAAATCATCTTGCACTCATCTATGTGACAAAAAGCAAACAAGGCGCATTGCATTGATTTCTAACATGTTCATTAATCACTAAGGACAATCTGTGAAACTGACCGCAGTGTATTTTTAGTATTGGTGTAAAAGTGGCTGTCCCAATTGCTGCATCTTTATTTTGGTGTTATCCTTTGACCAGTGCCTCCAAACAAACCTTGTCTATGAAGTAGAGAGCCACAGCTCTTTGCCGTGTTCCCATGTGTTTGGATTTCAGATCTTGCATGTACTGGTTACGGATGTTGTCCACGCACGTCTTCAGTTTCCGAGCAATCTCATATTTCTCCCAGTCTTTCTCTCCCTGCATTCATGGGAGAAAAAAGAAAAGAGAGATGTAGACAAAGAAAGGAACACTGAGCCCTCCCTGCTAAGTGTTCATTTCACTGAGCAGGAAGGTGAGCAAAGAGACAGTGAGAAGGAGAGATAACATTGGGGAAACAGTATAGAAAGGAGGTAGAAGAAAACATGAAACAAAATAACAACAAGAAACACTTTTCCTTGAAAAGCCTCAAAACAAATCATTATACAGCATGGTAATGATAACATGAATGCAGGCGGTTATAAAGGTAATACAGTAGAAAACCAATATAAAGGCACAACTTCAATAACAAAATTATTTTCGCCTGCTGCTTGAATATTGCAACCATGACAAGATTAAACCCAGCATCAATGAACACACACACACACACACACACACACACACACACACACACACATTCATAGAAGCTAACAAGGGAATAACTTAACCTTTACATGTGAAGGATGAAAAGGAGAAGGTGGAAGAGTAAGCAAATGGAAGAGGCTGAAAGATTTGAGACAAGTGGGAAGAATAAGGTGTCATCACACATGCATCTTCTTTAACACACCTCCCTCACGAGGGTTTCCATTTACTCTCAAAAAGAAAAAAACATTATTGAAATTTTAGAATAGCATTAGAATTCTTTGAACAAGGATACATGCTAGTTGCCTGTAGTTACACAATGCAGATCTAAAATCAAAATAATATGTTTTGTATAAAGCAACAATATTAGGAGCTACAAGGCTACTTACAGGATTACAACTTCTAAATATGTAAGTAAATAAGAGGATGATTCAAAGAAAATAACATGTTAATAGGGTTTAAATGGTTGTTTCCACAGACCTTTAAAATCTAAAGTTTATTTTCAAGTTAAACTGTTTTTTTTAGATTAGCAGCATTCAGAGTGACCACAAGTTGTTTAAGCCTCTTGTGATTCTTTTTGTAATTGTGCATCCTGTTGCCTCAGTGCAGTCTCATAAAAATACAAAATAAACTGAAATGCACATATTTGCTGATTCCATTTTAGTGCCATCTGTTTGCCAAATGATTGACACGTGCAGTTGTACTCCTAAAGACCTGTAAACTGACTAAAATATTTTAAATCTCCTTTACAAACACATTACAAACTCTAGAGCATCACAAAGTATCACACCCTATGGTGACATTCATATTCTTTGTTGTTGGTAGTGATGAAATGTACTTTGCTGTTAAATGCATGTCTTTGACTGCAACTGTTGTGGTGTTTTTTGTTCGACAATTGCCACAGACACCCAAATCATTTTCCAAAAGGATAATAAACTAACTAAAAGCCAGATGTTGCCACACATGTTTTGAACATTAGTTGCAGGAAAAATAGATAATAGCCTGTTTTCCAGCACAAAAACTGGATGACCCCTTTACAGCAGTGTGAACCTGTCTGGAACACAAATTGAAAATACGCTTGAAAAATGAATGGAATCAGGCTGTGAAATTAAGATTTTCATCCATTATAGTCAGCCTGTGGGCATTTTCTGTCGAAGACACTTAATTTCTGTTAAGTTACACTCATCATAGCTGTGGAGGGCCGTACCGCAAATCAGGCTTTACATTTTTGGTCGCAAGCAGTTAAGTAGAGAGGCTGCTATGGTAACCACAGGCTGGTGGGTACGTTCAGCTGCTTGTACTATATGAGTGTTGGCCAAATCTTATCATTATTATCTGAGGACTCAACCTTAGAAGGTAAAGTGTGGACTAAAAAATGAGTGATGCAAAGTTATATCACTTTTATAGACAGTGCCTTCCTATCCCTGAACTCAAGCAAAACACTAACAACAGTACCAAGTCATCATTTGACATTTAACTGGTTATGATGTATGTGCCAGTCCTACACATGTGGGAGCATTTTTTGACCTGTACCTTGAGCTTTGAATTGGCATTGAGCATGATGTATTTAATGGAGCCCTGGATGTTCTCGGTCCAGCTGGCCAGCCATGTCACAGTGTTGTCATGTCTAACCTCCTTCCAGTGGTGACCAGCAGGCGGTACAGGGATACGACCCTCTCTGTCAATGAAGAGTGAGAACAAGAATGAATGCTTGTGTGTGTGTGTGTGTGTATGTGTGTGTGTGTGTGTGTGTGTGTGTGTGTGTGTGTGTGTGTGTGTGTGTGTGTGTCTGTGCAGCAATAGCATTAGAGTACAAGCTAAATCCTTCTGTAGAGGCTCAAGCTTGATTTGATGTTCCACTTTAATATACCACATTTCTCGGTTACCTGAGAAAAACCCTTTCCTTTGTCAGGATCTGGACAATACACCATCTGTAGCGTTGTATTACCAATGCTTGTCTGTCAATATGGATATTCTTTGTCAAACTAACTAGTATAGTATACACTAGTAATGTGTATTATAACCAAGAAAAAGAAATGATTTAAGGTTATTTGATACATTCTGCATCAAGGCCTTCTTTGCTGTCCATCCAGTGAGAAGGTCACACCAAAAGTGTGACAACTGGCTTTTTAGCAGCTCGGGTGACTGTTACTTCAGACCAGCCTTTACTTATGCATCACTACTCGATGACACAAATCTGTATGCAGTTTGATCCCTTTGCCCCAAGCTCACTTGCTGCAGTTGATGATGACATCCTCTGGTTGGATCCTTTTCTTCAGCATACCCTGTTTGGGATGCTCCCCTCTGCCCCGGAACAGCCCTGGAGGCTCAATCTTAAAGTTGCCAATGCGCTCTTTGTGGTGGTCAAGCAGGCAATAGCCATACTCATCCACAATCTTCTGGTTGGCCTCTTTCACGGCCTAAAGGAAAATTAAACAAAAACTATTAACATTCCATCCACAAACTAAATCATCAACCTTTAGACAATTACAGAAAGATGAGTAGCGTGAGTAATGAACACAACAAAAGGGGGAAAAAAGCATGAACTTTACCAGTTTCTCCTCTTTGGTCATATTTTTCCTGGCCTCCACCTTGGCTTTATGCATAGCATGAAGCTCTCCGAAGTCACATTTTTCAAGATCTTGAATCAGTAACCTCTCTTCATGGGTCATTTCCTAAACAGAGCACAAACACAAAGTATTCAACACTGAAGTGTGATCCCTTCTTGTGTCTAAAGTTATATCTGCATAAATGCTGCCATATATGTATGGTATAGTTCTAAAACAATGAGTCTATTGAACAATTAATCAATAAATCTTCTCAGTCATTAATCAAGCAAATTGAGAAAAAGAGAAGAATCCCTCTGGAAAACTGTGACATTTTATAGACTACACAATCATTCATCCATTCTCAGCTGTTTATCCTGGACCATGTTATAATTAATCAAATATATATACACTTTTTTAAATTATTAATTGCAGTCCAACCATCCTGCAATGTCCGGGAAATTAAATCGCCTCAGTGATGGCAATAACAACTTGATTTTTTGTTTTATTTAAAGTTATATAGTATTGAATGTTTCAGTACATTTTTAACTCAAAGCCTCAATATTCATCTCAGGAGCTTTGCACATCAAAACACTTTAAAGCACCAAGACAAAAGCTGAACTGAAGGAAGAAACAGGATCTTCACACAATGCTGCTTCGTTCAATTTTAATAAGGCACTACAACAATAATGCATCATAAAAACCTTATTAGAGGAACGTGATCAAAGCAGATCAATGACCTTTCCTTTCATTACTCATCTTTATTGAGGTAGAGCAGACAGAAAAAGATTTAAGTGGTTCGTTATGAACGGCCAGAGTATAGACCATTTCTGCTTCGAACTGCTGAGCGGGCTACAGAGTCTTAACACAGCGGTACATTGAAGGCAGCAGTAAAGCAGCATAGTTGTTGGTTTTCAAATGACAATTTTTTGTCCCAAATGATCGCATTTTTCACTGCCTGAACATACCCCAAAACTCATCAAACTTGGAATACACGTCACACCTGCAAAATGTCATAATCTATTGTCGTCCTCAATTTCCACCACTAAGTCGCGCTATAATCAAGAAAAGTGTGTTTTGGCTTATAGCACATACTTTGTCACACATTCAAAAACCTTATATTCACACGTTCACTGAATTGTGCTGAATCTCGTGATATAGGCCACGCCCATTTCCGCCTTCCGTTTTTTCCCGCAAATTCGCGAAAAAGTCGCAAACCTACTTTTTCAAATTCCTCCCAGGCAATTCACCGATTTCCACGAAACCTTGCACACAGCATCTGTGGACTCTCCTGACAAAAAGTTATTAAAAGAATTCTGATATTCCAAACAATACTCAAGTTATTAAATAACAACTTCGTTAACATTTTGCTCGAAACACGAAGTGTTGCATATCTCCATGTTGGTCTGCCTGAATGACATGAAACCCAGGTGAGTACTAAGGCGGAGCCACTAAGGCTCTGTGTAAAAATTATAAACTTACTTTTTCAAGCTCCTCCTATACTAGGCCATTTGACCGATTTGCAACAAACTTTGCAAGTAGCACCTGCGGACAAAACTTATCAAAAGCTTTCACCTACGTCACACCTGGTGGCACGGTCCATTTTGATGCTTCGCCATAAAACCATCAACTCATGATAACCTCTACATACAATTTACCATCTACTCCAAACTGGTCAAACATGTAGAGCAGTGTTTCCTCTACATTCATTTAGGAGTGGCGGCTCGCCATTCCTTCAAATTTCTCTTTTTAAAATTTTATTTTATTTTATTTTTTTAATTGTCGCAAATACACCACTGCCACATGTCTCCGCCTTCACAGCAGAGTCCTGCACTGGGTCGGATACTCTCGAGTAAGGTAAACTACAGATAATTATCTAGCTCAGTATCTACTCTTTGCACCTCGTCTGCACCTCGATGACGGACCACAGCGTGTTTTAAATCAGGTGACAGAATAACAACAGTCTCAGTAGGCTACAGATCAGTGGTCGCTGCTGCCGGTGTGTTTTTAAAATTAGCGGGTTTGATTCTCGTGTCGGACGTCGCGCTCGAGTGCTAGTGGAAAAGAAAAAAAAACTGAGTGTCTCAGTCCGCTGGGCTTATAAATAATCAACACCGATGATCATTCAGGACATCTGCGCCATAACGTGCGGGGCCCTGTGTCGCGGGTGGCGACGGCGATAGGTCACCAACAGGACAGCACTGCAGAGCATTTCAGTGAAGGCTTTATGGATCATCATCTCAGAGGTCTCAGGTGTTAAAATGTCATCAGTACCCAAGAGAAAGTAATTGCTACAGAACTGCAGGTCAACATTTTGGGGTTTATCTGCCTGTAAGAACAGAAAAAACAACCCTTTGTGGAAATCTATTCTTATCAGAAACATGCCAGTGAGGACAATTAGAAGAAAATCTATCTTCAATCTTTGATAATCAATTAAGTGCTTCACTCATTTTTCAAAAAATTGCAAGCTTCTGAAATGTAAGGGTTTGCTGCTTTTTTTGTCATTTGTGACAGTAAAGGAAGACTTTTTGAGTTCTAGACTGATGTGCACATGTCACTTCAAGCTCTGGTGAACATATATATCAATAATCCTTGTCAGCAACTCAAGTATCATCAGGTTTCTGCTCCTCTCCGTGTCTGTGTGAACTCGACTTCCGTAGTGAAACACAGGCAGGCAGCATTGGAGAGGAGAACGGTGTTGGAGAGCACGACTGTTAATGACAGCACAAAGCAGGAAAGACTCCCACACTACGCTGAATCACTGAGTGCGCATAAATTAGGTAAATACCTCAAAATACTTTCGTTCCAGCTGGCATCCCAGTTTCAAGGGGCGGATGGCATGTGTGTTAATTTGACGAGGACAGAAACGGATGTATTCTGATACTGACTGGCTGGTCACCTGTTTAAGTCGGTCATGCCTTAAAACTGATCTGGTCCAGGTGAGTTGTCAAGGTTCATGGGAGATGAGATGCAAAAGCAGAAATATATCACTTTGGCATCTCATCTACCTCCATACCTCCACATCAGCACACATGCGCAAACACATACAACTCTCTCCAGAGTCGCTCTGACAGTATGGACACGCAGTCAGTCTGCGTGTCTAAGCAAGACTGACACCCGACAGTGGGCGGGCACTGAGGGCAGTGGAGCGAGGAGAGTTTTTTTCCGGCTATAATAAAACAGTTTAATTGGATTTGTTCATATGCAGGGGAGCTACTTGTATGGATTAGCATACCAATGCCTTCACACAAATCGTATTTTCAAGTGCATTGAGCACTAAGCAGCGCAAAATTAATTCTGCATGATACGCCATGGGGCTTGGCACTGTGTTCTCTCTACACAGAGGACACCGTGATAGACACCAGCAAGCAGGTAGCAGTCATACACACTCAAACACAAAGCTGGAATACAGACAACTAATACTGTACTTTGGATGTTAACAGGCGAAGGCTTCTGGAGCTGACAGTGTGACAAGCTGACACTGCATAATTCCTCTGTATTAAAGTCTTGAGTAAGACAAAGTGCCCATGTACATAGAAAATGATCCATAGTTGACAAAGCTCTAAGTCATCACTCATGCTAGCAGCATTGTTCACATTCAGACATCTGACAAAACTGTAGTAAGGCTTTGGCATCTTTGATTGGAATTTTTAATGAGTGCGTTTACATGTAAACATTATTCACCTCATTCATTCATTTGATAGTTGTTTTGAAAGTAAGTAAAACACTTTTGAATACTTTGTTTTTTTCAGGATGGATGGCGATGATGTAATATATCTTGCTGAGGCTAAGATAAATAACTGTAATGTGACGATGGTGAAACAAGGTAGGCTTGGTGCTGTACCATAACACCAGACTACAGAGCAGCTACTTCCCTCAGGCTGTGAGACCCCTTAATTAATCCTCAGAACTCAGGCATCTCATTTGCTTACGTGGTCACACAGGGTCATCTGAAGTGTTTCATTACCAGTCCCAAGTTCCTTGTAGTGCGTTTCAGTACTAGGGTGAAAGGGATCTTTGGGTGTCAGCTTGCTTTACCTTCCTCCAGTCTTTAAAGAAGTTCTCCCGGAACACTTTCTTCGTGGTGTACTCATGGTCCAACATCTGAGCAAAGAACAATGCCACCTCTTCAGCTGCAAGGCTTAGCTTCACCTTCTTACCTGCAAACGGAGAAAACACAAGCATGTGATTTTAACCCAAGAAACAACGACTCACCTTTGAAGGCTCAGATCAAAACCCATCTAGCTGTAGCACCCGTCTCAGCTCCTCTAGAGTCCAGTCAGACTAATTCATGAATTTATAGAGGCTTTGCTCAAAGACAAGGACAAAGATCTACATTCAGCCCCACGGCTAAGACTGAGCTACAAACAAGAACATGCAAGCAGAGGAATTAACAGATCAAACCAACTCCCTGTGGGATTCTGTTGTCGTTGGACTGCTAAACAAAGCAAAAACGATTACAGTCATCAATCAGTGTTTGACCCAAAACACCTTTGGCGTCCTGAAGATCCAAATGTGGGTGTGTGCGTGTCTTGAGTTTGTATGTGTTTTTACAATGGCAAGACCCCTTCAGTTTTACACACAGCTTTGTCCACTCTTAAGTTTAAGCTTTGCTGGAATAATGTAAAGTCAAATTTGCTTGACCTTCCAAATAAGAACCAGACATTTACCTTTGATTTTGTGGTTATAATCGCATTACATTTTCAAATTAATACAACAGGGCAGAGGTCTGAAATGCAATTTAAGTCTCATCTTTTTCTTGAACTGAGATGACTCCTCTTCTTCACAACTACGCCCAGGCCCAACCATCCTTACATATGCATTCGGGAAGACTCAACAACATTTGACCTCTGGCTCATTTCACACAATCTCACGGCTGTCCAGTCAGTGAAAAGTGAGTTTGATTTGAGAAATCGACATCTTCTTTTGAAGTGTTTCCATCTTTGTTTTTTGAAAAGGCACAGTGCTTAGGGGGTTTAAGGTGAATATATCAGCATGGAATATAATATTCCAAATTAAAATTATGTTTTCATTGGTTTATAATTACTTAAAAAAAAAAATAAAAAAAAACATTGAGTTTTTGTTACCTTTCAATGAGCCTTTTATACCTACAGAGAGCAGGTCCACTTCCATGGCGGAGTCCGCTATTTTGCACTGCCAGGTTTCTACAGTACCTCAGAAGAGACGAACTGAACACTGGCTCTGGTGAAGGTCTAAGGGTTAGGATATTGGTATGCTGTTGGTTGCAATCTTTAACCTCATTGCTAAATGCCACTAAATCCTACACACTAGATCGTGAATCATAAAGGCTTTAATATCATTAAGGTGATACTTGAAATAATGTGTGGCATGTAACTGAGTCCTTAAATAAAATGGTTTGTTTTACTTGAATAAACTTATATTTTACAAATTCACATGTCAACTTCATGTTACAATGTGGCATTTATGTACTGTGCTGTGATTCTATTTTTCTACCTCCCCAATTTTATCACTACACTTGATCCCAAATTCAACTTTATAAAAACTGTTTTCCATTTTCTCTTTTGTTATTTTCTATGCCCAAATTAACCCACATTTTCACAAATCAAAAAGTAATGTTACTGAATATTCCTGAAATGCATTTGAATGGTCTCAACAGCACCTGAGAGTTACCAGGATTATTACAGCTGTCCGTAAGATAAAAAATGCGGGGGGTGTCAAAAAGCATTATGATTAAATCGTTTCAACGCTGTTTCATTCATTTTGACATATTTAGCTTCAGTGCTCAACAAACCATTATAGTAGAAATTAATGTTGTCTGGCAAACGCTCGTAGTTAGCAGGGAAGTAGGGTCCATTGTGTTCGAGGAACTTCCACTTCACCCCATCTTCGTACTTCTCTTCCTCCCACCTGACAGAAAGAATGGTGATGAGTAAAATAAAAGTCAAAAAATGTATTCGAGACAGTTAAAATTGCTTCTCTCCACTTTCCCTAACGTAGTTAGTGTTTAGTGTGTGTGTGTGTGTGTGTTGCATGTTGGTCCGGACAAAGCAAGATGAAAAAAGCAGCATTTTGTTCCCCAACCATCTCCAACGGCTCTGCTCCTCCTCCTCCTTCTTTTTGATCTTCAACTGTCTTGCCTCCTCAATCTCCTCTTTTGTCCTCTTAGGTTTTTTTGAGACGGGATGCTCCCCTTCTTCTTTCTTTACCATCTGTGCCAAGAAAAAACACTTAAGATGTGAATTCAAACGCTCCCATCATAAACTGCATTTGCAGAAAACTTCAATGCGAGCATTATTGATGGGAGACAGATTACCTGGGAAAGACAGCTGTTTACCTTTTCGGATTTCTTCTTTGACTTCTTTTTCTCAGCTTCCCTGTCACTTTCTTCTTGCTGCTTATGTCGCTTATTTTTCTTTTTTGAGCTGCAGGGAACCGCAAGACAGACAGAATACTAATACACAATTTTGAATGCTGGAAGCTCACTAACTACCAAATTTAAATATATACACACACAAATAAGTGCATGTGTTGCAAATGCCAAAATAATTTGGTGAATATATAATATTTGGCAATATTAATATGTATAAGCCTACATGTAAAAAATGTTTTTATTTTTGGCCAGTCCACAGCTCAAACAACTGGACAGACTTACGATGGTGTAGCGGTGGAATGTGAAGGACCCTCTGTGGGCTCATCCTTTATTCTTTTCCTTTTCAACCCCTTCTTCTTTTCTCTAAAGTCATCGTCCATTGGCTCTTGTTTCACTGACTCACTAAAGCACAAAAAGAAGAGAGGACAGTCATTGTCTCTATACATTATAAAGTCGAATGAACTCATTTTAAACCTGGTATTTTCAATCAGAAACCTGCTTTGCAGTCTCATGCAATTACCTTTCTTATCATTTTTTCTAAAGACTGCTGCTGCAGCTTTAAAATTACAATTGCATATGCTCATGAAACTCCAGTTTACAAGGGTGAGGGCAATTTTTCAAAACAAATTCCTCGGGGCTCAAGTATTTTTTTTATTTTTTATTTTGACTAAGAAAATCTGACTTGAGATGCTGATTTGAATTAGCCCCCACTCAATGAGCTAAAAAAAACAAGGCAGAATAAGAGCTTAATGGCGCTTTTCAGTGCTGCCTGCCACACTGCTGGTTACCGAGTTAGGGCAAAATAACCCTCCATCTGGAATAGAGAAAAAAAAAGCAACCTCAATGCTGACACTCTGACCACAAGAAATCATATGTAATTATGGTGATCAAGTAACATTATTAAAACCATAATGATAATGACATGATTACAGCAATTAGAAATGGAAAAAAATAAATAACTGCACAATTACAAGCTAGGATTTCCCTGCAGTGTGAGGAATTGGTGGTGGGTAGGGGAAAAGCCCAAATTAAGAATCAACACATTAGTTGTGACTTGGCTAACAAAAAACAGTGTTCTCTTTTCCTCACCGCACGCTTCAATAGTATGTACAGTGACCGAAATAAATGCATTACCTCTACAGTTTATACTTCTAAACATTTCTCCATAATGATGTGGTTGAATATCATTTCTAGCCTAAAAGATTCAAGTAACATTATACTAAAGTAACTGGTCTATACATTCATAGTATGTCCAATAGAGAGTCCGTAGTCCATAGTTCAAGCAGACTCTGGAAGTCTGCATAAAGTCTCTTAGAGGGCCCTTGTGGACTGGATGAAATGTGAGGTAGACAGCCCTCAAGACTCGCAGACTCCCTACGATCGCCAAAGCCATACACAAATGAGCTTCGAGTACACAAATAGGCTTCCTCACATCCCATAAGGCTTTGTGTCTCATCTCCCATCAAAGATTAAGCAAACTTAACTGACAGAAACCCTGCGGTCTGCCTGGAGGTAGGGCTGCAGCTATCGAATATTTTTAGAATCTAACTAGCGATGCTTGGCTACATTAAATTAGCTAACATCCACGTTTATGTCAGCGATGCTTGGTGAGCTGGTGTTAACAACTGGAACTCTCTGTGTTTTACGGACGGTTTCCTGGCTCTTCACCCTCGTGTCTACTCAATTCTGAACATAGCGGTGTGTGTCCACAATAACAGTCTGTTTGGAAAAATGACCCCTGAGCTAAGCAGGCCACATAACATGGGTGATTTTGCTTTGACCATTTTTTGTAATCGAATTATTCGAGTTACTCAAGTAATCATTTCAGCTCTACCTGGAGGTGTCATAATTACACTGAACAGTGTTCTTAACCTCCACAGGCAATCTACTTTTGACCAAAAGCTCTTTTTATAGTCACAAATTATTTCGAATTACAGTTATTATAGTTATTTTTCTATTCATCTAAATCATTTACAATGAATGCACTTAGCCACATGGATAGAATCTTGCAAGTACATCATCTAAGATATTTTATGGGCCACAGTGCAGTTTGAACGGGTGAGAAGCAGTGGAAGACATGCAGAGTTTCTGCTGGTCATTAAAAAGCTTCTTCTACCATTTTGGAGATTACACTCACACAGTAGGAGAAGGCTTTATCCAAATGTCCACCAGTTTCTCTTTTTAATTTACTTTGCAAAACTTAGAGCGTGCTGTGGCAAAGTTGTTCAGTTCAACTGCTCAGTGTGGAATAAAAAACAAAAGACAGTGTGTAGAAACATTTTTTGGGGGGGTTTAAAAGCCATACTTTTAAAAGGAGTGGGTCACTGCGTCAATTGTCAGTCCGTGGCTCTAATAGTCTTGTGTTTTTCCTCAAGTTAACTCCCTGCACGAAACCCTCTTAACTAGCTCAGTTACCACCTGAGCCTTACTGGAGGACAAAGAACTTTCAAGGAAACATTAAAAAGGCAGAATTTAGCAAAATAGTTTTGCCAACTGACATCTCCTTTGAAATGCCACTCGACATATTGGGTCGGCGCCTGGAAAACAATCCATTAACGGCTCTGTAGAAACACTGCTGTGAGACAGATTTGACGCAGCAGGCCTTCGGCCAAAGTCTTCCATCCCGGCAGCACCCTGCTGAGCATCTTACTCCTCAAACCATGCATTGTCATTTATTACTCCCTTGACAAGGCACAGATATTTGTCTTTACTGCGGAGTAAATTAATTTTCTGTGAGACAGCTTAACACATTGTATAAAATGGGGACGGCTTCTGTCCAGGGCCCTTGATCATCAAAACACAAATTTCATTTCCATCACCTCAGGAGGGAGGAGCAGACAAGGGAAGAAAGAGGAGGAAGATAAGATTTCTGCCACAATCACTCCATTGTAGCTTTACAATCTTATTATCACAGCATTTAATAAGATACAGTCTACCCGTATCACGACTCCATCCCCACCTTGGACTGCCGGCTGACTCTTGTCTCTCCGTCTTAGACGTCTTCACCTGAGGAGAGGACATAGATACAGAAGACTTTTGACACTATGCGTCACAACTTAATGTTTACACCAACAAGCATATGCATCTAGCCCACAAGGTCATGTCATATTGCTAGGATTCCTGGTGAGAACATACATGCACGCAGCTGCTGCTTGTCATATTTCATGTCAAGCCTTTATGTGATCCTCTCTGTTCAATGCCTATCCAGTGCACACCTAAAATTACTGCTCAGTTTTTTCCATTTATTTAGTTTGATGGCAGGTTAATACAATTACTTCCAATGGTCTAGGCATTGGCATGCATGTAAATACACCCTGCCACTGTTGAGAGAATCAAATAGCATGACGGTGAGACCCACTAGGACATGCTGTTGCGCATGCTGTAGCTATGACAGCCAGAGCTGGAGTCGCTGGGTAATAGGAGCTGATATTCTCAGCCTGGTATTTGACGCGCTAATTCCAAACAGGGCAAGAGTTATGAAAGGACTCACATGACCATCACAATCCCTCGCCTGGTCAAGAGGACACTGGACTGCCATTGAGATGTTCTAAACTGGGGTCAGACTAAGTAGGTGAAATATTAGCCTGTGCTGAGCAGAGAAGAAAATGAATGATTTACCTTCTTATGAGACTTTCCACTGTCAGTTTTTTCTGCAGATTTAGTTGACTTTGCACTGCAAATCAGGATGTCAAGTCAGGCAGGGATGAAAAGAAAGGCTTGTTAGAGATGCAGAATTTGTGACACATGAGCAGTTAGAGAAATACGGTAGAGAAAACTGCGAGGAGAAAGCTGTAAAGCTCATGACTTAACAGGTTCCTAAGAGAGAGTTTGAGCTGCACTTTTAAGTGCAAGCTCGAGGAGAGCGCATATTAAGCTGATGTCAGACTCATGTCTTAGCCCGGTAAGTAACTTTCTAGTCAGACAACGCTAGAAAATGTCACCAATCAGACAATCAATGTCTCCGAGCAGCCCCTTACAGCTCTGAACATGGTTCTTTTCTGCGTGACCTTTTCACCCTTCAGGGCGTGAAGTTACATGAAACTGAGCTGCAATTATTGCCAAGCTCCGTTCAGTCTTTTTTTTATTCACAACTCGAGCTTTTAACGTCAGACTGAGGCGGTACAACATTCCGCGCAGGAAGCCCTTTCAAAGCTCAGGAAAATTAGCTCCACGAGTGTTGAAGCTGATGAGGATAAGCTGATCCCCAATCAGCGATTCAGTCAGTGTGCCACGAAATAACACGAGGCGAGCTGTCACAGAGAGAGCCGCCTGCTCTTCTGCCAGGACCGCTTACAGGTGTCTATTCATCTCCCTGCTCTCATCAATTACACAAGCCAGTGACAGATCACTCCACATCCATTTGTCTGCTCACATATGCATGGTAATAAACGCATCAGATAGCAAGGTAAATTAATTTATTCAGATGAAGACGGTGTACCCACTGCACTCAGTGAAATTAACGCATGCACTCAATGCCACAGGCCTGCGTGAGAGCTCAGCCAGCCTCGCATTCTCTCAGTGACACTGCTTCACGTCTGCCTTTTAGTGGCTGCACACATACTGCCATGTGGCTCTCACCCTCATATGATTTATCACCAAGTATTCATTATTAATCCAACTTAATTTGCCTCCACATCTCAACGACATGAAAGGCAGTGCTATTTATACAGGACCCACGCAACAAAAAAACCAGCTTTGATGGGCGGCCTGTGCTGATGCTGAACAGATGTGCTGCAGTCAGGTCTCATGCGCGGCACGTATTCTGCGGGAGCTGCTTTAACGTGGCAATCTCGACAGGGAGTTACACAGGCAACTTGCCTTGTAATGACACTTGACTTGTTCTTGATCGAATAATGATTAAGTGCGAGCTAAATCGCGCCTGTCAGGAAATCATTTATTTTCTATCCATCTTTACTCTCTCTCTTTCTCACACATGACTCACCTGTTCTTGATCGCGTCCCCACCGGCGGCGGCGCTTTCATTGTCACTCAGCCTTTTCAGCTTCGTCGCTTTGTGCTTCGCTTTTCCTTCTCCTTTGGCATCCTTCTCTCTTCCCATCGCTCACACTGGCCTCTGTGGAGCACATTGGGCGTTAAATGATAGGAAGCATGTGAAAACAAACAGGACTGACAGTGACAGGACACACAGTATAACCGCCCAGGAAAGCTTGGTCTTTCTCGTGTTAGCCAATTAGCTAGCTAACTTTAGCCGACGCCAGCAGGGTGAAAAAAATTTACTTTAACGTCAATTAGCTAACTTTGAAAGCAAATATCTCTCGTATCTCTCGTTGGCTTGTGCAAATCTACAGTGTCAAAGTCTAGTCTCGCTCACCACTTGCAGTGTCGACAAACACTAGCTGCTAGACTAAATTTCGTGTAAAATGCAAACTTTTTAGGCGGTTAAATTGGCTTCGTGGACAGAGCTGGAACACCGGCTTTAGCCAGCATTGAGCTGAGCAGGCGTCGAATGTAGCTGAATCCTGATTGGCTGGGAAGTTCCACGAGTTGCCAGGTTGGGTGGTATACCGCATTCAGTGACATCTCTCTGTCAGGATGATGTTTTGGATTGGATTGGATTGTGGTGACTAATAGTGTGTGTCAAATCTTAAAAGGCTCTACACAATTGGTTAGATTGTTTCACTTGGAAGGATGAGACATCTTGTAATTGTTTGGCATAACCAGTATCATAGTTTGTCTTGCCTTGCAATGCACTTTAAGAATAATAATTTTTTTTTTTTTAATTTAGTAAACAGATGTTTATGTGTGATGGGTCCAAAAGTAGAGGAGATTGAACAGGTGATAAATAATGGAGTAAGACATGGTCAGTCTTACCCCGTCGTCCAGGTAGGTGCACACCTAACAGGGATCAAGCGAGCAAGTCTCAAGGACCATCCAGCTCTGTTTCCATCGGAGGACTTTCATATTGTACCCCTCTGACTTAGAGATCTCAGTTTGTCTCCTGATTAAACTCTTCTGAAAACATAATTACTTCAGATAAATAAATGTGTTCAGAAGAGTTTAATCAGGAGACAAACTGAGATCTCTAAGTCAAAGGGGTACAATATGAAAGTCCTCCGATGGAAACAGAGCTGGATGGTCCTTGAGACTTGCTCACTTGATCCCTGTTAGGTGTGCACCTCCCTGGACGACGTGTCACCACATCCTGTCCTCGGGTCTGCAGTTTTTGCTGCTGTGTTTTGTTTCTCTGAAATGTGTACATAGAAATCTGGTTCTTTCATGTCTCATCAGGCTATCTTTTACTGAGGCAAGGATTGATCTCCATCAGCCCCACTTTGTCCTTACCCAGGGGAGGAATACAGACTGTACCTGGCAGTTCCTCGGGATTTCTCCTAACATCAGTGTCAAAACTGTGGATGGTTTGATACTACAACAAATAATTAATAAGTATAATTATTATTTTAGATTAAATTAAGTTATCGGCAACATGCATACTTGTCTTCCTCCAAGATATACTTAGACTATTTTAAAGTTTTTCATTAAAAAATATAACAGATATTTAAACACTTGAATCATTTTTATTCATTTTTTCAAAATGTGAACACTGACACATAAAAGGAGCATCAAAAGTTTGTCGCACCTTATACAAACTCTATGCTTCTGTGCAGTTGAATAAAGAATTGCAGTGGAAAACATGATTGAGGGGCCCGTAGATACTACAAGTACTGACATATCATTCCACAGCAGGGTAAATCAGACATTGCCACACAACGACAAAGACCAGGTGATTCATGCTTTTAACTCAGGTGAGGGATTCCAGTGGAGGAAAGGATTTGACTTACAGTAGAAAAGCACTTGAGACAGAGGTCCACTAAGGTGGACGGCAGAGGGTTGTCAGTGCAGTTTCTCTTCTCAAAGGAAGAAACAAAACACATAGAAGTCCAGATACATGATCTAGAGAGAATATCACAGTGGCTGTAGATGATGAGAGGCAAACCTGGAGATACCTGTGGTAAATACATTAAAACATCAGATTACACAGTTGCTCAGCAAGGTGTCTGAGGCTGATGACAGAGACACTCGGGTCCATTAAAGCAGCATAGACGTATAGAATGTGCAATCAATACATGTTTCCTGCTGGTTCAAAGACCTTTCTGATGTGACAAACCATAAATAACACATTTAGTGTGTCACCCTGCAGCTGCTTCCCATCAAATATGAACCAAATTATTTAGCGCTGACATAAAAATGGTGGTGCCTGCATCATTAGTGTCTTATTGTTTTCCCTTTACTCATTTATCTAGTGAGTGAGTGATATTACGCTATAAGTCATTCTCATACATTTTGTTCAAAGGCATGTTTCCTGTTACGTAAATGTTAAACAAGAACAAGAACGGCATCAATGATTAGGATTCACAATCTTTCCAAAAACTGCCTGCAGTATTGAAAGGACCTTTTTTAATTCATGTTGTCTGGTAATGCTAGTGTTCAATGTAACATATCACAATACAAGTAATGTCATCCATATACTGTGTTTATGTTATGAGACCTGCCATGAATATGGATGACCTGGAGTCTCAGTATGTTCTCAGGAACATATGGCTCAATTGTGAAATCTGATGAAAGTATTCATGGCAAGCTGTTGACCAAATGTTGAAAGGAATCCATGAAATGCTTTAACATAAATTGAATTCATAAAATGTGGTGGTTGAAAATGTTTTGTTTTATCGGGAACAGAGAAAAAATAGCTTTCAAAAAAATGTGTTTAAGAGGTTATGATCTGCAGATTGTCGAGGACACGGAGGTCAGAATGAAAAAGGTTTGCACTGTTAGAAAGCCCTGATCCTGTGTATGACCTCTTACGGTGCTGCTTGACCATTTTTCAACCAGACAGAGCACTTTCACCTGAACGCACCCAGAAACTGTTTGTGAAAATGTCTATTGCAAAATAGGATGGTTTGAGACACAGAGTTGTATATTTTTGAGATTTTTCATTTATCAGTGTCAGTTGCAGAGAAATATGGTCAGAAACAAAAACTGAATTCAAATTTGATGTATTGATTTCTGGATTGTGGTTTCCCATTGTTTTTTATGATATGGTGTTCACAGAGAATGTGCCCATTAAGAAAAAAAAATAGATCATGAAAGTAAGGAAATCAGATTTACAAATTAGAGTTTATTCTACAACATCCTTAAAACATAACTTTACCAACAGTCAGTTCAGTTCTCAGTGTGAGCTGAGTGTGATGATAAGAAAACCATGTATTGCTAAACATTAATGGATTTGATATAGACAGAAAATGTTAACAAAGAAACCCACTAAAACAGAATGTCTGAATCAGCAGCAGTTAGAAAAGGTTAAATACTGATTACATATCCGATTTAAAGAATGAACATTATAGAGCAATTTCCTGCAATTTACACTACTAAAAATTAGTTAGGGATATTGGGATATTTAAGTGTTTCACCTTATTGTTTATTCTGTGACATATAGGAATTTTTATATAGTGTTTTGTGAATATTTCTGGCCCCCCCAAAAAATGCAACACAGTTAATTTGACTTTTATTGCATATCCAAGCATATGCAGATATGCACCCATATCCCAAAATCCCAAAACTAAACTTTGTCTGGTGCACATATGAGTTTGAACATGGACTCTAATACACAGTAGTCACTATATCCACATTATGGATGTGGTGTTAGTATTCTGTTAAAGTACCAATAGTCATCCTGAGATAGTGTCACAGTCCAAAATATTGTGATATTTCATAATATCAAGATATATATTGGGCATCACGACCTATCCTTAACATTTAAAATGAAGGCCAGGTGATTTTTATCAAATAAAGAAAGATCTGTATGGTTGACCCTCTTACATTTTGTAATACACCTGTCATGGACCTCCAGTCTATGACACCTGTACTGTCTCTTTAAGAAACCCGGAAGTGGTTCGCCTCCTGTGTGTTCACTGGTCGCAGGTTCCAAACAGACAGCTGAGCTCCCTCCCGGCGATGATATCCCACCCTGTAATCTGGGCTTTTCGCAGCAGTGTGAGGTGCTGGCGACACCGGACTGTCCTCAAAGTGGCTCTCGGGTCCTCGGACGTCAGCGTTTGGCGCCGGTACTCGACCCCAGTCCGTGGCAGTGTCACGAGCATGGAGGAGATACTGGCGAGGGTCGTTGCACCTTTACCCACATACGAGACGAGAGACAAATCCCCTCCTCCTCCCGAGTCCAACAGCTTGGACTTTATGCACTTCTACAACAGTCTGAACAAGGAGGACAAACTCGGTGTCCTGACGAGGCTGTCTCAGGACTTCGGAGTGGACCACAAAAGCGTCTCGGAGCTCGCCGCGAAGCTGTTGGACACGCAGCTCCGAGATTTGGCGACCATTTTGCAAGTTGAAGACAGGCTGCGGTACAGCTTGACACCCCGATACAAACAGTTGCTTAACCACATAAGCAGAGTCGAGGGAGGAGTGAAGTTTCTGGTGGACCTCCGTGCCGACGTGCTTGAAATAATCTCTACCAAAGCTAGCGAGAGCCCACATATCAGGGTAAAAAACGTTTGTTTACTTTTTCTACGGGTGCTCGCATGGGTCAAACAGTGCCGTTCGCGTTTGGGCGTTTGCCACTGTAGGCTGATTCGCTGAATGTTTGGATATTGTGAGTGTGGTGTGATTTAACTGCATTAGCAGCGTAGCTGCTCGCATAACTAACACTGAGGCACACTGAGGCATTAACTGCCCCCCTTTGCTTTGCCCCCATCACATGGCTCACATTTCATCACATCTTGGGTGGCTGTTACCTTTGCCCCAGTTTGCCCCATGCCAAGCTTAATGAACTAGAATAGATTTTTGAAGTTCCTCAGATGAGTCAATGACTCATCTGCTGCAAAACGTCCTAAGATATGAGGAACTTTAAAAATCTACTCTAGTTTAGTTGCTTGGGGCTCATTTTCAGGTTTAAGATAAACTGTTGTGTGGTAAAATAGACCCTGTGACAATATTTCATGCGATACATGAAAAAGCCGGAGCTCCTCTGCTGCAGCAACCAGGTGTAAGAGCAGAATATGAATCTGGCATGTAATGAGTGTTTTGAAGACAAAGTGAAAATAAGATTGAAAGAAAAGGCCGCCAGATTAAAAAAAACAAAACGTTTGCATTTTCCATCGCACAGACGTGGCTCCTGGAGTCTCATTTACTTTATTGTTCTGTCGTTCATGCTCGGTCAAATCAAGTTACAGTTTTCAATGCAGTTCAGCGCTAGAGCATAGGAGTCTCTGTGCAGACCTTGGAATAAGCGCTGATTATTTTTCGGATAGAGAGCCTGCTGTCTTATTATCTCTGTACAATTAATTTGTATGAGTATTCAAATGAGCACTGTGTGTCATGAGCGTCCGTGACCTTTCTTTCAAATCAGGTTTCAGAGGCAGAAGCAGAGTGCGTAATGAACCGTAGATGATTGATACTAAAACTTGCTCCCCCATTCCTCGGGCTTCTCGTTTTTACAGGCTAGCATATCCCACTGCTGTCTTCACAGGTGCATCCCCTAAACAAAGGCCACTAGATGCATGTTCAGCTAGTCCTTTTTTCCAACCAGTGATTTTATATTTCTGTGCTTGTTAATATATGCGCAGCAGAAGGCAGAGTTAAATGTGTGACACCTTATGTTTTATTTTGCGCTGCAACTTGCGATTGTTTTCTTAATTGTTACATTTTCAAACCCATCTGAAAGTGGGTGTAGAGCCAGACTGCCAGCCAAGAGTGTAAATAAAGGCGGTGCGTCAGGAGACTTGGATTGCATATTTTATGTTTTGTTTTTTGTTAAGAACAAGTCGCCATCTACTTCAGTTGTTTATGAAAATGCTGCGACACTGTTTTGTCGATGAAGCTCCAGAAATGTTTAACAGACTACCAAACTTCACCTGACTTTCCATCGGCACGCGGATGAACAGGGGATGACTGAATTTCCATTTCAGGGTTTCAGGGTGAAATGATCCTTTTGGCATTATCCTCTATGCTTGTAAACCATCAGTCTGGTTTGTACGCCTCGTGTTGGCTTCATGTCTGCGTTGGAGTCGGGATGCGTTCCGTCACGCCTCTTTTGGTTTCGTAGCGCTGCTTGGTTCAGTGTGAGCAAACAAAGGCGGAGGGAGGCGAGCCCTTGCTGCGCCGATGATGCGGAGTCCCTGTGTGAAAGGGGCTGTAGTGTCAGCTGATGTGAAGCAGCATTCATGAAATCAACAAGTTACAGAAGCTTGCAGGCTATATATAGACTGTACTCTGATTTTCAAAGGCCCTGACCGCACTATCGCCAGAGGACTAAGAGCCTCTTCTCTCCTGCTCAAAATCTATTTTATTCCTGCCGAGAGGTGGTTCAGATGCATTTAATCCCAATAACAGAGGCCCACTGAGACCTTTTGTAGCTTACAAAGGTCTAAGCTACCTATGGAGTGCTGACCACCTTGGTCTTGGCAGCACACAGCAATCTTTTCTTGTTGTTATTGCCAGGATTGATTGCTCTAAGAATGGGAAAAGGTCGTTGCGAAAACAGCTCTTTTTTTTTTT
>CAEMYA010000008.1:1935953-1946690 GCA_903131615.1 Diplodus sargus
TTTTTTTACTACAGGTGTTGATTACGCATGCATGACAGAGGATATTCAAAAGGAACACTGAAACGTGGAGGGGCAAAAAAAATGGAATTTCTAAAATGACTAAAGCAATGGAAGTTTGGATTTCACAATGCTGTAGCGACCGCACTTCTCGGAGGAGTGTCACTTTACATTCTATGCTAGATTAGTCTCTCTTGGTTGGATAATTGATTTTTGATGTTCCTTCTCACTCTGTCTACCTTCGGGCCTTTCATTCTTGTTTCTTGTTCGCCTGTCCATAAACTGAGTGGATAAAAGATGTAAAGACAAGTCAGAGATGTCGTTTTAGCAGCTTCTGATTTTACAAAGTATCAGTGTGCCCCCGTCCTCCCTCCCTCCCATAGATAGACTTTCCAGGCTTGCCAGTGGCATTTAGCCGACGGGACTAAAGGTTCTGGCAACAATCGCGCAGATTGACCCGTCGACACTTGAGCAGTGTGGTCATCAGCCTTGGATAGACATTTCGTTCTTTCCAGGCACTGCTGTCTCCGTATAATCACATTGTAACTCCGTGTATCAGCTGCAACATCGGCGCCTTGCCACAGTGGCACGGGGTCAAAAAGTGTTGCTTCATTTTCTTTCCAATGGAGTGCAGGATTTTCCTCTTTTCCCATCCCTCATCTCCCTCCTAACCTCAGGCTTCGAATGCTAGTCCCATTTCAAAAGACTTCATCTTCTGCTGGGTCAATAGCAACACGTCTCAGTTTGGCCTTCCCTTTGTGCGAGTAAGAATTGGCTACCTAGGGCAGCAGCTGCACCCTCAGGGGTTGTTGTTGTGCTGCCATTTTTTTTTTTCTTCTCCCCCAACAGAAGTGTAGGGCTGGGATTATCGGCCATCGTAGATTATTCCACCTCAGGCGGTTTGTGAAGTGCAGCATACAAACTCTGTCGCATGAGAAGTTTTGCTGAACTTTTCCTTTCTCCGAGGCTTCCTTTTGATTCGCTCCCCGCTCAACCGAATCTTCCAGCGTGAAGCCTCTCAACCGTAGAGCTGAATAATGCAGCGCCTGATGCATATGTGTGAGGGAGAATTCCAAGTTTTGTTGGTGTTGGTTTGCTCGCGGAGAACTTCAGCGGGTGGCTTTTGTGCCACGACTTGTGTTTGTGCTTGTTTGCATTAGCCGTTATTATGACTGACAAGCGGGCATTAAAGTAAGCCCGAAGTGAAGCCACCCCTCGGAGCAGCCAATATAAGCGGTATTTGTGTGTCTGCGCATGTGCACCGCCCGCGCTTCCTTTGTGTGTTTGCAGGAGATTTGCTTTAAATGAGGTCTGACCTTTTTGCGGGGGGACAGGCCTGCTTTGAAATGGCAAATTGTTTATTGAAGTGCCACGTCTACACCCATCGCAGGTTCAAACGAATCACTACTCATAATGTGAAAACATTCAGTGTGCGAGATACCGATATGGAATATTTTTATAACCCACCGAAAAAGCTCAGGCGACTTCGCTGTCGGTCAGCGAGGCAGCGCTTGTGTGGTGCCTCAGTGAAGGAGGTCGCGAGGCTTTGTGTTCATCCCGTTCTTAAGTAGTCATATTAAAGCTGCAGTGTCCAGTTAATGCTTTAAATTAGTTTGTCCTTTATAAAATCTCAATTAAATGACCTGCATGCTTCCCATGGCCCCAGTAAATAGACATTACTTGTAGGAGTTTCCTCCATACCAGAGTTTTATTCATATTCTTTTATTTTCCCAACAGACTGGCTGCCAAGAGGCAGAATGTGGCGTGTTTTCTATTATCGGTTGGATGTGGATGTAAATTCTAAACTCTCACCTTTTGTTTCTCTCCAAGGACCTGAATGGCACTCTGAAGAGTTTGCTTTCTGAGTGGTTCTCTGTAGGTCTGCTCCATCTGGAGAGAATCACCTGGCAGTCCCCCTGCGAGATCCTGCAGAAAATCAGCCAGTAAGGGCATTTATTCATGCTCCCTCACATCTGTGTTTTTTTTCCTCTACCTCTATCTCTCATTTCATCAGATTTTCTTTTCTTGCATACAAATGATGCAGCGCTGTATGAAAATTGAATGAAACTTGAGCCTGTAACCACAGTCTTGAAGGCACACATCTGAACTCTGTATATTGAACAACGATACAAAGTTATGTTGGATTTAAAGCAGAAATATACAGCGTTTCAACTTTCTCCCCCCAGTGTTTCCCTGTGTTATTACTGTTGGCACCGCTGCTGCAAAGGAAGCCAGTAGCCAGGCTACTACCTGCAAACTGGCTACTGTCCAAAGCGAAGAGAAACAACAGTGGGAATCCCAGTGTGACTCAGAGCGCAACACTAGGTTGATGAAGAAGTTGGCAGGTTTTGTAACGTCCCAGTCTAGTTGAAAACTTGCCAGGTTTTAACCATCTCATGCTCCTGGTGGTAGAGGGAAACGCATATCAGTGAGGGAACAGACTCTGACACAACACGGGCACTTTCCATTGAGTGAATTCCCGCCTGTTATCTCTTGTTTTAGCTCGGTTTCTACCACTCTGCCTCTTCGCCTTCTTTGCCTCCTCCATCGGCGCGGTTCTTTTTTCCTTTTGGAGCGCAGAGTTTTCAGTTACGCCAGTTCTTTTACCATTGACGGGGATGGCGACCGGGGGAATACAATGTCTCTTACTGTTTTGGTTGGCCAATGGCAGACGTCCTTTCTTTGTGCCCGAACTCAAAAATGGAGCCTGGTGGCAGACACAATAGCAGAGTGAAAGCAAGTTTTTCAGAACGATAAATCAAAGCAAAGAAGTTGTTTAATGCCGGTTTAAATGTGGAATTAAGCAAGACTCTTATTTTGCTCAATCAAACTAGCTTCACGCTAGGGGTGGGTATTGGCAAGAACCTCACGATACGATACGTATCACAATACTTTGGTCACGATACGATACGTATCACGATATCACGATATTGCGATATAAATAAAGATGAAAACACAAGTACCTGTATATGTACATCAGATGATATTGATCAGAGGACATATTGAGTCAAAACTATTTCATCCAAAACAGCCTCTCCATTTTACTAACTCCATGAAATTTCCGGGCAGTAATATTCTCTAATATTTTGCAAAGACCTCAGCCACTCTCTGTACTACAGAAATACACCCACCGCACAGCAGAGTCGCTTTTCGGCGATATATCGATATTTGGAGTTGAAAAATCGATATTGTATTGGGCGGCAAAATATCGCGAAATATAGCCGTATCGATATTTTTGCCCACCCCTACTTCACGCTGCCATCAGCAGTTTTAGCACGCTGTCATATATGAATAAAGTGCACATCTACGACACATTTCAGAGGTTGCTTGTTTTAAACACGTTAGCTTGACACATTAAGATGTCATCCATAGATGGCATTCAAACCAACTCCTGAAGCTAACAGTCGCTGAATTAGCTAGCAAGCTACAGCTAATAAAAGTGGACAGTTCATTTAGGAGAAAAGTGTAAAGATGTAAATGAGACTCTGCCTTTGTCTCCTCTGTGTGAAGTTAAGGACTCTGAGTTAAGCTGCCCTCGTCCTGACTTTTAACTGCACGTGAGCTTCAAGGGAATGTAGCTTAAGAGGAGGAGCAACAGAAACGAAGGAGGCGGGGTTTAGCAATGGGTTAATTAAAAAACTGAAAGAGTAACTCTGTGACCCTCTTCCAGGTACGAGGCGGTGCATCCAGTGAGGAACTGGACCGACCTGAAGCGCAGAGTGGGGCCGTACCGCCGCTGTTATGCCTTCACCCACGCCGCCATGCCGGGAGAACCCCTGGTCGTGCTACATGTGGCCCTCACTGAAGACATCTCTGATAATATTCAGGTTAGAAGCAATAGCTGCAGGCTGTTGTAATGGTTTGTCTCACTTTAACACACCTCGGAGGATAGTTAAACATCTGGGATTTACTATTTTGTTCCATCTCTCAGATGACAAATGGATTATTGCTGTGTGAAAAACAATACAGAGGCCTTTAAACTGCATATCCCCGCAGGAGTAACCTCCACGCCGCTGACTTATTTCTCTTGGCATTTGCAGTGAGAAGAAGGTGTTTTTGACAACACTGAAATATTCCACGGTGTGAAATAGTGCAGCATTATCCACAGTCTTGCCTCAGCAGCTCTTGAAATAGTTACACGAGACTCCTGCTTTGGCTCCAGCTATGAAGCTGAGAGGAAAGGGCTTGTATCTGGATGAGTAGCGCGGAATTTGCCTGTGACACGACAAAATGTGT
The DNA here is from genome assembly GCA_903131615.1 of Diplodus sargus. Taxonomy (NCBI): domain Eukaryota; kingdom Metazoa; phylum Chordata; class Actinopteri; order Spariformes; family Sparidae; genus Diplodus; species Diplodus sargus. The sequence continues at coordinate 1,940,187 of CAEMYA010000008.1, forward strand.
GTTTTTCCCTCTCAGAGCATCGTCCGTGAGTTTGCCTCACTCCACTCCGAGGAGGATGTCAACAAGGTAAATGCAGCCATTTTCTACTCCATCTCCTCCACCCAGGCCGGTCTGCAAGGGGTGGAGCTGGGAAACTACCTCATCAAGAGGGTGGTGCGAGAACTACAGGTGAGTGCCGCGGGATGGGGGATGAAGTGTAGCACATCTGTCAACAAAAAGTTGGTTGAAGGACTGTGCATCCAGAAAGGCAAGATACATTTATATGGATTTGTAATATTTGTTGTGGGAGCCGGAGAAATGATCACATCTTCATATTTTGTAGAATGAGAGCTGCAGTATTCAGTAACAGTTTCAAAAGTCTTCTGTACCTACCTGCAAAGCGCAAACCACTAAGGCCACATCCATGCTAATGTTTTCTACACCTGAAAACACATTCCACATGACTGTTTTATTGGGATTCGTATTGAAACACTGTCTGCAGCTGTTTTTGCCTCTCTTTTCCATCGTTGTACTTTCAATGACTGTCTGTGTCTTTCAAAATATAGACAATATAGCATCCATTCCATCATTGTACAAACTCAAAACTCTCCACAGTATCAACAAATGTAAATGTAAAACATTTACCGATGATGCTACGCACACCGAGAAGAGGAGGCAAGCGTGGGCGTCTGCGACACTCTGTACGAAAGACCAAAACGCATAGAAGAATCTACATTTGACAAGGTGTTACTGATAATATGCAGCCAATGACGAAACAAAAGATTAACAAAACAGTCATGTTGGACAAAACAAAATAATTCAAGATTTTGATTATTGAACACATTTTTTATTATGGTTTTAAGGAAAAGAGACACTTTTGTCCTGCACCTTTCTACAAGCTCTGTACATGTATTATTTAAAAAAAATAAAAAATAAATTTGTCTACATAAAAATATGATCAGTATGACATTTAAGATATACCTTTGGTAGCTGTCAATGCCAGTGTATTTGAGTTTGTACATAAGGTTGTTATGGTGGCTTATAGTGACACTGTAGCTTGCTATATTTTAAACAAAATAACTTTTTACATTTTAGTGGCTGATTACATTTTATCCTTTTTCCCCAAAATCACATTGTGTGATTGAAATACCAAAGGTCTTTGGAGTCAACAGCATTTTAAAGAACTGTGACAGGAAAGTTATTTGAATTCCACTAAAGATTAGGCTTGGGTAAATCTGAGGTCAGGCATTATGTAAGGACACAGAGGAGGCAAGGTTATGTAAACTTCTGTTTTCCAAAATACCATTAAGTACCCAGTCATATCAGTGAAGCTATAAAACCACCCTGTGGCCCTGTTGGAAGATAAGAACACCTCATGATGTGGCAATACAGGACACGGATACAGCTGTAGCCTCGTGCAGAGCTCCTCAGCTCCTCCTCTGTGGTGTGTGTGCAAAAAGTTTGTCTCCTACCCAAACAAGATGTTTCCCTCTTCATAACTCATGTGCAGACTTCAGTCATACAAGGCTGTATAGTAGCCTTCAGGTATGTCCCAGCTGGCACAGCGGCATCCCTCCCAGAAATACGTGAAGATTTTTGTTTGATTACTGTTCAAAAATTCCTCTTTAAAACGATTTTTGTGTCAGTGCTGAATCACAAATCTCCCGCATGAACTTGTAGTACATGTACATGTGAGCTGAGGCTCAAGTGTGAATGTATTTGCTCAATGCACACACATAATCAGAGCAGTAGCCACTAGACAGGCAATAATCAAAACTCATCCCTCCCTCTCAATAAGCGCAGAAGGACCCTTCATGTCGGTGCCACTCGTCTAGCACTTGTTAATAATTGGAACATTGAATGGAGCACTCTACCCAACAGATGGGAGCACTTTATAGTGCATCCTCATACAAATACGTTTTGGTTTTTTAAGCTCTCAGCTTCCTCCACTTTAGTTATTCAAACAAAAGGACCGTTGACATGACTTTTCACTTATTGACGTTTTTATAAACGGCAACAATACAGTTTATTGAGCTCAGCAGATACTGTTTTGTTTAAGCATTAGTGTGATTTGTGTCAGAGGTTGAAAGGTCAGTTATATGGCACTGCACTGTAAAAGCCTCACAGATGGGGGATGTTGTATTCATCAAGAGGTCTGCCAATTTTGTATAGCAGCTTCTTCTTTGCTGTCTTTCTAATGCAAAGAAAATCTTGGAGAAAAAAAAAGCATGCTGCTTTTTCAAGGGTCTCTTTGCCTACAAAAGCACAGAGCAGTTACTACAGATCATGTTTCAACATTATTATTGCCACATAACCTACATAATACCACCAAAATACAGAAACACTCTACTTTTACTTCAGGGAATTCATGTAAAATGTCAAAGAAAAAGCTCTATGAATGTATTGTGTCGCCATTCTCTGACATTGAATAGCATCTTGTATTCATAATCCTACTCTGCAGGCTGATAATTACAGGAATGAAAGATGCAATATCCCCTTCACAGCTCTTTATTAATATTTCACATCTGTTTACTAAACATACAATCATGTGCATAGGGGGTGTGTAATGCAACTGCCCTGAGATATGTTGAATTATTTGAATAACATGAAAGTAAACAGAAACTGCAGTTAGCAGATGTGCAACTAACAATCAGAGGGTGAACTTCGCTTAGTTTTAGCAGCTGCCTCTGTGAAAGCAGGAAAACACTGGCTCGTATATCCTACAGGACAGCAAATGCAGCAGAGCTTCTTTTTTTTTCATTATTATTTTTTCTGGCAACAAAAGTAATATGGTGTAATGCTTACTGAAACAGAATGTCTATTTGAAAACACTGAAAAACAACAGATGAAATGAATTGCAAACATGTATATAATTAGCATAAAGTTAACTTCAGCTCCAGCTTCTAGAGCAGATTCTCAAGCCGGGGCCAAGATTTCCATGAAACTTATGCCAAAAAGTCAGATTCTGGTCGTCTCCCAGTTGGAATTGCGCATGTAAGCGCTGCATTTTGTGCCTTGTAGGGGGGTAGAAAGTACTGTTTGGAGATGTAACTACCCTTACTGGATGCTTTTATTCCAAACCACACCATGTGTGCAATTATTTTTTTTATGATCCTGGTGGGAATCGAACCCTTGACCCCTACAGTGTAAGTTCAACGCCCCGAGGCTCCTTGAAACTAAAACGCGGTTGAATTCTGCACCAGCCCCGGCTTCCTGACCGGGCTCCATGTTACTTAAAGGTGAAGAGAGGAGCTACGCAGCCACAGAGGGACCACTGAGATGATGGATAGATGATAGAGTGGAAAAGAAAAGGTCACCGTCGTGATTTAAGGTGAAGGCAAGAGGTCTTGCTTGTCTTTGTAGATTGGACCCTAGAGCATAGTTCTGGCACGGCTCCTTCTTTTCCTCTATATCCTCCGCCCCCTCTTCCCTTTTCACCTTTCCTACCACCTCTGTCCTTATTTCCACTCCCTTCTTTTCGTCGATAGCCCTGTCCACTCTCAACGTAGGGAGCACCTAGCGGAGACAAAGTCGAGGTTAGAGTGGGAGAACGTGAGGCGTGGGAGCCAGCCGGACGTGGAAAGTGAGAAGGCTGAATTTTGAAGTGGGAGGGCGTAATCAAGGAGAAATGCGGGAAAACAATGTTGCAGAGCGAGGCACACGGACAGCAGCGCGTCCCTCCAGGGGTTGTCTGACACTTCCACTTTCCTCCATTCCTCCGTTCACTCCTCTTCTTGCCACATCTCGCCGTCACTTATCAACCCATATGGCGGAGCACGAAGCTGGGCCGAGATGAGGGGGAAGATTTTGGCGAGAGGAAAGATTAGTGGGGTGGAAGAAAACCTATGAGTGTGTGTGTGTGTGTGTGTGTGAGAGTGTGTGTGAGAGTGTGTGTGAGAGTGTGTGTGTGTGAGTGTGTGTGTGTGTGAGGTCGAGACGAGACATGGGGAGAGGCGGGTGAGAGAAGAGGACCGGTATTAAAGGTGAGAGTGCGGGGGACTGAGGAGGAGGAGGAGGACAGAATAAGAGGGAGGGAAGGATCATCCATCTCCATCAGCGGGGCAGGATCGTGAAGCGATGGAGTTGATTTGTAATGCCGTCTCTGTCTGAGGAGTTGAAGGCCAGAGCAGCAGCCTGCGCACAAACCAGAAAATAAAAAGTGTTGTTTTGTGTTTTGATACCGAGGTTGAGTGTTTATCCGCCTTATTCCCACCGTTGAGAAGCAGCTACCCTTGTGCATTCTGGTCGGGATCAAATCTCTGCCGCCTCTCATCTGTGTTTCTTTATATGTTTACTCTGTTTCCTCAGCCCCGGCTCCTCCTAAATTTTGTTCTCGTCAAGCTGGGTAAAGCAGGCTGAGGCAGTTCTGCTGTTTCTTTACGCATGTAAATGATTCTGCAACTTCTTTCAAAATACGGGATAAAAAAAAAGAAACCTTTGTAAACCGATAATGACAGGTGTTTTTCCAGACATTTCTGCACACCCCAGGTTTTTTTAACGCTGGTACAGCTGCAAAAAAACAACATTGCTTCTTAACTTTTCAGGCATTGACAGCAAACATAGAAACATAGAAACATAGAATTAAAGGTGCACTATGTAGTTTTGGGGAAGAAAATGTAAATAGAGGACAAAGATCTTCATAGGATGTATAATCTACAGTAGTCTATGTGTATAATGTATTTACATACTAGACTGAGAAGGACTGGAATTCAGTGAGACTGAGTGAGGTTGAAGGCTGATGTAAAAAGATGTGTTTTGAGCTAACTCATGAAAGAATAAACGCAGACTGCCAATTTTCCTGTCAAGCTCATGACCTCCGAGCGAGCATTGTCACACTTGTGCTCCCGTTCTTGTTTCTGTTGTCTGACTGATCACTTCGCATAAAAACATACAACGCCGCTTCAGACCCATCTTCGGTTTTAGACTCCTCATAAAGACCCTCCAGCATCCATAAAAGCTCTGCAGTATACCCCAGACACTCGTGCTGCTTCATCATGTTAGTGTTGTGTAAGCAAACGTCCGTATCAGTGACACATCACCTGCTGCTGTCTGCCACCTGCGGAAAAAGAAGCGGTCTAAAACATTTTGGGGAAAACATTACAAATACAAGGAGTTTGAACAGTTTGGCCCCAGACAAAGACAGTACAGTATGTCTTTGAGGGTTAACGGTGTTGTTGATAAATATCAGCCACCAAATGTGGCATTCCTTCTCCCCCTACCACTGCATTCATGTTCAACACTGCTGTTGTTCAAATCACCTGTCCCCTCAAGCGGTACCCAGTTGCTGCACTACCTAGCCTTGCTAACGCTAGCCAGCTAAAGTTGACCTTGCAAATCCTCGCCAACAAAAGTTTCCCCCTGCCACGCTAGCTAGTCAAAGTTAACCTTATTTACACTAGCCAGCTAAAGCTATCCTTGCTAACGCTAGCTAGCTAATGTTAATGTTGCTGATGCTAGCTTACCTTCACGTCGCTAACATTAGGCCTCACAGTATGCTGGGTTTTTATTGTTATTGTATATGTATATTTTTTTTATTGTAAAGATATAATATTTTTTATTTTATTGTATTTTAATTTTTATGTTGTTTTTTCCTCCCCACAGACTGGCAACTATAAAAATGCTGATGCTATCAGAATTCATACACAGATAAACAAAACAATCATTTTTTGGACCCGACAAACATATTTTTGAATCATTAACTCAATATAGTAATAATATTTTTAAGGAAAAGAGATACTGTAATTTGCACCTTTCTACAAGCTCTGTCAATGTAATATAAAAAAAANNNTAAAAAAAAAAAAAAAAAAGATTTGTCAACATAAAGATGTTACCAATGTGACCTTCAACTCTATCTCCCTCTCGCTCTCTTCATGTCTTCCAGAGCGAGTTCCCTCATATGTCCCAGTTCTCCAGCCTGTCCCCGATCCCCGGCTTCTCCTCCTGGCTCCAGGGTCTGCTCAGCCAGTACAGGAAGGAGGGCCGGGGCTCTGACCTCCTCTCCGAGCAGGAGTGGAAGGAGGTGGAACAGGCCACCGACTCAGCCCCGGGGACCCCGGCCACCGAGGCCCTCCGCAAGCTGATCGGCACCAGCGAGTGGATGCACTCTGAGCGGCTGTCCCGAGTCCTCGAGCCGGCCCTGATGCGTCTCTGCGCCTGGTACCTATACGGGGAGAAGAGACGAGGCTACGCTCTTAATCCAGTGGCCAACTTCCACCTGCAGAACGGCGCCACCATGTGGCGGGTCAACTGGCACGCAGACACCAGCCCCAGGGGTGTGGCGAACTCCTGCGGCATCATGGTGAACTATCGCTACTTCCTGAACGAGACGTCTAAGAACAGTGCTCTGTACCTGCAGAATAAGGTCATCACGGCGTCGGAGCAAGTGCTGGGACTGGTGTCCCAATTTCAGAAGAACAGCAAATTGTGAGCAAGGGACGAGGATACACCCGCAGACGTGTTGCGTAACACTTGATATCATTAATATATTGACTTATGATCTGTATTTTGTTTAATTTGCTGTCATGT
>CAEMYA010000008.1:1955951-1993685 GCA_903131615.1 Diplodus sargus
CAGTTAGGCCACTCCAGGTGACCGATGAGCAGAGCAATTGATCACTACAAAGTCAGCCTTTTACACTTAATGAAATCCCTGTTCGCTCGCTCCACACATGCAAAGTGTCTGGAAGAGATCCGCCAGCACACACACACACACACACGCACGCACGCACACACACACACACACACGCACACACACTCACACACACAGGTATGAAAAGTCGAGTGTTGGCGGGGACTTGATTAAATCAATTCAAGTAGAGATAGATGGCGATTGGATTCAGTTGAGCATATTCATGTGTTTTGCTCAACGCGGCTGCTCATGCACCACCAAGTGTCTGCTACTTTTTCACATTGACCCCTTGGCGCTGTCTGACCGTGCCTCTCTGCATGCTTCTGTGCCCGGCGTTTGAGAAATATGCGAAGGGGCCTTTGATTCGTCGCTGTCTGGTGTCTGAATGCATCTCGACAGACTGGCATTGTGTTTGGATTCCTTTGCAGTACACGGACCCTGATCGCGAGCGTGTCTCTGAGTCTCTCACGAAAGATACAGGAGACTAAAGTACAGTGTAAGGCCACACCAAATGAACAAGTAAAAATCAGCGGAGGTAAGAGCAAACAACGGTCTAAGTGCCTGTAGATCACGAGCTGAAGTGGCGGCAGCTCACTAAAACCTTGGCTGCTCTAAAGAAATACAACAATGCGTGTTTGTGACACAAATTCAGCTTCCCAACAGTAAGTGGACAATGACAGATGAAATGTGTGAAGAAGGACATAATGAAAACGACTTCCCACATCAACGAGCTGAAGGTGAAGACTTGATGCATGAGAGGAGCAGTGGTACATTGTGCCGTTTAAACTCTTGCATGGATTGCATCAGTATAGCAGCATAGAATAGCAACAGAAAACCTACCATCATATATCTTAAGGGATAGATTGGGTCATTTCTATTGTGTGTCAATAATAACATTTTTTATGTTTGGGGGCCTGATGCTGCTGCATAGGTGAGATATGGAACACTTAAACAGCGATTTTGACTTCATGGGAACTTAAACTGCATTTTTACTTTTCTATATTTGTAAAAATACTTTGGAAATTTGCATCAAACTTTCCTACAGAAAAAAAAAAAAAAGATTTCCATTGTTTTTTTCACAAGAGCACTCTCGCTCAAGAGGGATCAGCTGAAGAGCCCATCTTCATCTAGGACCACTCCATCTGTGGGAAACATCCGTCCAAGTGCATGTTACAATATTTGACCGCATAGACACAAATCAAAACTTAGAATTTATGGAAAATGTTGGCACTTGTCATGTGCACCTGTGCAAATGGAGGGTTTTTAAAGTAAAAGCAGAAGGCTTGAGTTTCCAGCTGGCAGCTCTCCCCTGCTGAGAGCCAAGGAGCATTGGCAAATTTATACTTCTCAAGGGCTGGACTACACAGTATTAACCAATATTACTGATACTAAAACTCAATCTCAATATATTTTATTTATATTTTGACATTTTTTTCCCTTTATTTGGTTTGACAACGGTTACATAATCATCTTTAGATATGTCCTTTCATGGAGTGAACCATTTTTTCAGTTTTTTTTTAACACAAAACAAAACAGACAGAACATGGGGTGTCTTAAGTTTGAGAAAATTATTAAAATATAGACAAGTTATAAAGAGATGAATAAGCACTCTTAAACAAAGGAAGGGTCCTTGAATATGTGTTCCTTGAGCCTCATTGAGAATGTTATACTTTCCATTAAGAGGATTTATTATTATTATTATTATTATTATTATTATTATTATTATTAATAATAATGTATTTATAATATTGTACCAGTTCTCTATAGATGGGAAATCTGGTTGGAGCCACTTCCCTTTCTAGCAGCAATACTGATTCCAAATGATCCTCTAAAAAACAAATAGGAGTTCATCCCATTCAAAAATATTTTTTGTCCCAACTGTAGTGACGAATAAATGAATAAATCTTACGCTAAAAGGCTTTACTTTTGGACAGGCCCAAAACAAGTTATGGTTGTTTGGTTTCTTGGGGGCCACAATTCCTCCAGCAGCTGGAACGGGTTGAGTGATGAGATTTCTGTGCTTGTCTACAAAGACTCTTCCAGCCAAACACCCTTTTTGAATTGAGCTCGATATCCTCCACTGAAAATCACAATCTTCCTTTCACACTTCTTCTGAAAAACAACTGTTAGTCTCCCTCTCACGTCTTTGTTTTATATAGGTACAGCTTAAATCTCCTGAAGACTCCTGCATTGTCTTGCACAAAAGGTATCAGTTTAAAGCTGCCTCTATGTTATCTGTTTAAGCAAAAAACACCATCACTGAGAAGTTTTGCTATTTCCTTATGATTACAGTTATCAGAGCTCCCGACTAACTTTTTACACCAGTTGCATTTCACTTCTTAACACATTATGTATACAAATACACATTTTTCTTCAATCAAATGACAGCGCAAGCAACAAAAAAATGGCGATAAGCATAAACAAGCAGTGTGACCAATGAAAATATAAAATTAGAGAAACATTCAATTTACAGATCGACAGATGTACCCAAATAGTCAGACCCTGGAGCCCTGGCTATTCTTAAGTCCTGTCACCAAGTTGATTCCAACTTATCTGGTTTGGATAAGACATAACATTGAAAACTACTTTTGAATTTTGACTAAATGGCGGATTGCTGAGGATGAATTGAGGCGTCTCAAAACCTGAGGAAAGAAGCTGCTCTGTGGTCTTGTGGTTGAAGAAAGTGGTTGTCAGACGAAAACAAAGTCCCCTCAACACTGTTTGGAGCTAGAAATGGGGCAGGGTCCACCAAATATAAACAAAGTAAAACTATTTTTTTTTATTCAGTGTATTCAGTCACGAAAACAAAGACAGTTTGTTTATTAAGTTTGTTTAGGCATTAAAAATCATTCTTTTCTGATTAAAAATGTATTTCCTAAACTACACCCTGCACCTTTAAGTGGCAGTGTACAGTAAGTAATAATGTAATATATGCTAAACAAAAAGATTCCCATACTAGACGATGTGTGGCCCATTTCAAGCACTAATACTCCACAGCATGAAGGTGAAAACTGACACACCAGGTGAAACCTTTCAGCTCTGAACTGTAACGTGCACCTCAGGCGGCTGAAGACCAAATCCGTGTATGTGATGCACTTTGAGAGGTTTGTCAATCGGAGGACACTCGCCAACGACGGATCCAACAAAGACGGGAGCAGATTCTGTCAGAAAGCTCTGCAGAGGGCGCCTCAACCTGCCCCACTGGGAACCTTGAGAGAGGTACCTGCGAGATGAGCAACACAGATAATAAGGTACAAGGTGTGATGATGGTGTAGCAGGACCCGGAGATGTCACCGGATGAAAAATGGGTGGTGGAAAGAGGAGAGGAGAGGCTGGAGTGGACGGAATGTAATCTCGGCTCAGACTCATTGCTGAACTTTGGTAAACTTTCAACAGCACACACTCTCACCCACACACTGTGGCTGTGACCCGCTGCTAAAGAAAGGGACACTGTGGCAGATGCTGAAGTGGAGGGAATAGTGATTTTTATTATGGTAGATTATTGTCTGGTGTTTACACAGATGGCCTAATTACTGAGAAAGAGGGTGGTAGGCGGAGCAGTGCAGTATAGCGTCAATGCTTAATGGTGGTTAAACAGAGCATGGCTTGCATTTGATCCCTGATGCCAACAAGAGTCGGGATGCAGCTTAAACATAAAACAGTAGAAAGACAATACAATTAATGAATGAATGATCCAGTGCATTGATCAGGGGACCTCATGCGATTTAGAAACTACCACCTCACGCCTGTGTCTCGTGGTCAAGAGGGATAGGCTAAGTCTGTATTTTACTGATATGTACTGACATTGTCTCCTGGATATGATGTCAGCTTCAGTAAAGTTGGAATTATATTCACAGATCTGAACATCCAGGATCAATAGCCCTTAAGCAAACGCTGTCAAAACAACAAACAATGCCTCGTTTATCCATAATAGATGACGAACCACAATTTAATTTTCAAACCAGTGAGTTGGACTAGTTACACTGGTCTGTCAGGAGAGCGAGCAGGGGCCGTCTACAAAGTGTGTGACAGCCTCCTGCTTTAGCAGTGTGTGTGTGTGTGTCTTATGTTTCTGTCACCCTGCAGGTTCCACGTAGGCCGAGTTGCAATCAACTGCTGTTGAGCTCTTTTGTTTAGAGCATTATGTGTTTGTTTAGTTGGCCTCGGCCTTTTAGGTCCGGACTTTAAGTATTGGTTGGTTAATTTGGGTTAATAAATTGTTTCATTTTGCAGTTCACCTTGTGTCACTCTTGTTTTGTTCATGGCAAGTGTATCACCAAAAAAACAAAAACATTCACCATCTTTCACTAAAACGTTTTCACACAGCCGTCGTGACCGTTGGTTATGCTACAAAACTTTAGGGGATTAGAACTCTGTTGAATTTTTTCACGCGAGCAGTGAATTTGCTGCACGAGAATGAAGTCACTGAAGTCATTTGCCTTTCGTTGTTGCACTTTGGAGCACTCAGCTGACAGCTGGCTACATATAACAACCTTTGGTTGCTCTGAACCTTCTCTGACGTCTTTTAAACATCGATATAGCCGACCTCACACAACAGCTGTTGACTCCTGTTAACCATATTATGAACGATCAAATTCGAAATGATCAAATGACATGATTTGCACTGGACTTATATCATCACAGGACCTCTGGGTTTGCCAGAATTTGGTAGGTGATATTTGGTGGAAAGTTTACTTTACAATTAAGGGGCATGGCAGAGTCACACGGCATGAAGATTAGACGTCCTACAATTACTAAAAAAGACCATTGGTCCACAGGTAACACTAGTGTCCAGGGCTTTATTCTGAATTTCATTTTTAGCAAAATGTTCTAAACAAGCGGGGACAAGAGCTACTAAACACTGGGGAAGTTGTGGAACATTCCACATGTAAATTCATTGTGAAGAGGCGATAGCATCATGATTGGATATGAAAGGGGCGTCCCCGATAGGCTTTCTCCACTTTGTGAAATGCATGATTGTATAAAGTAAAGTTCCTACACGGGCTCAGGAACACTTGTCGGTAAACACAGTTTGCTTGCAAATTACTGCATTCTGTTTTTACTTCCACATCATCCCTATTGTTTTGCAATCAGGGTTGTAACACTACAGAAACAGTATTGGTGAAAGCAGACGGGGTGCACACGTGAGCTCCAGTAGGATGTGTGGTATGATCCAGTGAGGACTTGCTGCTTTTTTGATTTGGTGTTGAGAACCACAGTGGTCAGCAGCTCTGCCCTTACAGGGGACCAGCTCATCGGGGAAGTCTGCCACGTCCCTCTCTCTGACCTCATCATGAACAGACGGGTGGCCTCATAATCCACTAATGCCAGAGAAGTGTCAAGTTATTTATGAACCTGCAGCCACACACCCAATGCATTGAAAATGATGCTACTATACCTATATAAAGGTAAAAAAAGGTTTCCTATGCAGCTTTTGGTAGCTCAACAATTACGCTTATCCTGGTAGTCAGTGTTCCCACTGCTACACTGTGGTTGGGCGTAAACCAATGACATGAAAAAAATCAATACTTAGTTGGACGATGGATGGTGCCTACGTGACCCAGGATGTAACTTATTGCCGCCTGTGATGTCGCTGGAGGCAATTTATCAGATTACATGCATCCTCCTGTGGAAACTAAAAGGCTTTATACTGCTTTTTCACATACTGTATGCAGTAGTACTCAGCAAGCACTGCAAACACACTTTAATGTGTAAAATTGGTGGAGTTACCCTTTAATGAATATGACAGCATCAAAAATGCATTTAATTTGAGATAGATGACGATTAATTCGATTGTATGTCAGCTAATATGTGATGTGCGGGTTTTCTTCCTCGGAAGTAAGCAAACATTGTGATTCAGTCCATAAATAGGGTGAGGGTTAACATTTGGTCCAGACAACAGTGGGTTAGGAATAGTGGAGGGCGAGGAGCAAGATGTCGAGTAGGAGGAGGACGGCGAAGAGGATGAGGAGGGGAAAGATGAAGAGCTAGTGAAGAAGCAAGAGGAGTAGGAGGGGAGGAGGGAGTAAGGAACATAGCAGCAGCTGTTAACCATGGGACGACCATCAGGCAATGTCCATTTTGGCAGCTATTATAGATTTGTCTGTTGTTTGTTAGTCTCTAGATGAAAATGCTCATTAGTTTTAGTTACAGTATAGTTGGTTTTTATCCTTCATAGTTTTAGGCAAGCTTTAGTCAACGAAACAATTACGGACAGATCCCTAAGCGTATTGTAACGCCGAGCATTTTTCATTTACAAGCTTTGAAGCTAGCAAATTTCTTTGATAGATAGCCACTGACATTTTAGTTTCGTCTTGTAAGCCAAAAGGCCCACACATTTCGTCATAGATATTATCATCAAAGATCTATTTCAGCTTTTTCCTTTACGAAATTAACACTGTAAATGAGCTTTAGGTTCAATCTGGCGTAAAGGATCTGTGACCAAAGACACGCACGCACACACGCACGCACACACACACACACACACACACACACACACACACACACACACACACACACACACACACACACACACACACACACACTCGTTCACTGGAGCTTTTTAGACATGCTTTTATCTTTAATATTTTCTAGAACGACAAAACACTCAGACACACTGCGACACTCATACGCTCACATAAGAGTGTTTGTGCAGCCTTGAAATGGAAGACCAAAGGAACCTTAATGGATCTATCAAGCCTCTTGCTGTCTTCCTTCCAACCATGGACATCACAAACAAGCTTGTTGCTACTCTGTCACGGACAGCTTAACCAGTATAAGGCAAAGGCAAAGCAGAGGAATAAATAAACAAGTCTGCAGAGGAGACAAGGAGAGGGCAGTCAGGGGATGGACGATGAGAGGAAGAACATGAAAGATACATAAAGAGAGTGCTGAGGCAGCTTTGCCTTACATATGCAGCAATATGCATGTGTTTTTTTTCTATTCAAACCTCTCAAATGAGCAGAATCATGTCTCCAAACCTCCATCTCTACATCTTTGCAATAAATGTTAATTTGAACCGTTTGATCCACGAGTCTGAGTCCAGCTTTTTGGTACCACATCAGTAAAACCACCAGAGAGAGCAGTATCATCCTTTTTTAACAGGCGAAATATGAGGTGCTTTTTTTTATGTTCAAAGCTTGTTTTCTATCTGCTTGGATTTAAAAGTTGTGTTCAGCTGAATTATCTTCACGTGCTTGATGAGCTGAATCGATGCAGCAACAGTTAACCCAACACATAGGCCTGCAGATGGATAAGCTACATCAGAGCTTCTATTGTGATCCACTGCAGACGGCAGTGCCGCGGTTATGCACTGACACTCCTCAAGGACACACACACACACCGCTAAAGACAATCGCCCACAAAGTGTCTCTCTCAAAGAGACAGCTGGCAGCACTCAACATTACGGAAACAACTTCCAATAATCAGAGAAACAAGAAACTCTGGACAGATAACTTTACTTGTTGCTAAAGTAACTGCGAACAAACTTACCCATAACCAGCAACTTCTCAATGAACACCATCGGGAGCGGGCTGGCACGACAGCAGAGGCCAGTTACAGTTTAGAGGTAAATTATGGAGTTTCATGGAAGACAGATAGCGGTAGCTTTGTTGCTAAAGCCCTGAATGCTGCTCCATGGAGACCCTTTTCTTTATTAATCTCTGCTCAAGGAGATTTGTTTCCGCTCAGCGTCCACAACGCGACTTATCGCTTCCTGATTTCCCAAACTACGGGTCGAAAACAAAACAAAAAAAGCACTTTTAGCAAACATAACTTCGACAGCCGTAGTTGCCCAAATGGATCACACTGCAGCCACGTCACGGCTGCCAGCTGAGGTGATCGTCTTGACCAATCCGTAAACTTTTGGTGTGTGCGTGATTTATTTCCTCGCCAAAAAATAATTCAAGGGCCAGTTGCAGTTTAAACATACCAAATTCCCCTTTCAAGGGGGACAAACTACGAGATAAACAGCAGAAATCAGTCTGTGTACGAGAGGTTGGAGGTCTGCTCCACGCAGAACCCTGCCTCAGCTTTCCTCAGTCAGAAAGCCATTACAATGGTAGTAGGCAATGAGCTCTGCTGTAATCGGGAAAGGTTGGTCCCTTCAATGCAATGTGTAGATGTTTTGAATATAAACTCACCTCGGTGTCTCCAGGCCTTGTCTTTCTTTCCATCCAGCCCCCTTTCATTCCCCTGCCTCTCCTGATTGCACCTACTTTACATCACACGGCCTTGCCCTATGCCTCCACCCATCTCTCTCCGTCTTTATCTCCTCTCCTCATGCCCGGCATGCCTCCGCAGCTTTGTATCTGATTGAGATTCCATTCATATTACATGTAGATTACACTGGCATTAGATAAATATTGCTTACAAAGCCCAGGGGGCACAGCCTTCTTTTAATACTTGTACGCTAGTCATCAAGAAATCCTCCGTTATCTGCAGAACTATCCCTGTGTCTTTCTCGCCTTCACATCAGACTTGCTCATGGTGTGCTGGTGGCAGTAGAGCAAACACCAGCTTCATTATTCTAAGGAATGACATTTGCATGTTAATAGAATAGACAGGTGCAGGATATATCTGTATCTTTGTCAGTGCACAAGTTCCAACGGGGAGTCGTCCTCTTATCTGTAATTGTGCTTAAAATAATTTCTGTGTTATCACTGTCATTAGCCCGCCTCTTTAGACTACATTTTTTAAGTTAACTATGCCACCATGATGGTACTGTAATATGCAAATAGAAATGTACTTGTATTAAGTTAACCATGACAGTTCTCTTCATCAGGAACACCCTGATCACATTCACACCCGAAAGCTGCTCAGTACAATCTGCAGGCAGCTGTCACTGACTGTGTAAAATAGTGCACAGAGCCACCCACAGGGTTCTGCAGGGCCAGAAGAAAGCCCGGTGTTGGTCGACTCCACATAATTCTGGGATAATCAAAAATGGGCAAGGAGTCCGACCACGGGTGGAGCTGAGGCGAGCCTAGTTAGTTAAATAAGCCGAGGTAATGCTGAAAGCAATCTATCAGCAAGATAAGATAGACACAGATAAATGTGTTATAAAGAAGGTATTTTCTATACTATACAGAGAACTCAAATTAAAGGAGTATTACCACAGTGTAGAAATACAATCCACATTTCTCTTAATTAAAAGTACAATAGTATTAACATCAGAACTCACAATGTGAAATCTTTTTTCGGAGTAATATCCACTCCTGTGTTTTGCATTTGCGTGTTCATCATTTTAATGGTGGCATTTCCACATGCCTTCAATAAAGTCCTTAACTGGTCTTTTAAGCCTGTTAGCAATTGAGACATGACAGAGATGTGACAGAATTGTGACTTGGACTCAAGTCGACTGAAGTCATTGTTTTGATGACTTACAAGTTGATTTGACAGAAGATAAGTGGCTTGAGGCTCGACTAGTACTCGCACTTTAACACATTACAATAGCTTATATGCATCTGAATGTAACAGGAGGACATACAACTCAACTTGGTCTTCTCTTATTTATTAACTTCTTTTCTCATTTTCCCCATGTGTGTCTTTGTCTCAAATGCCTCTTTGTTTCTCTCTCTCTGCCGTCTTTAAAGTCCATGTCTTACATTGTCTTTTTTCTTGTGAATATCTTAAAACATAAACCATGCCTCTCTTACTTACTTCAATGACTACTTATTTTTTTCCAAATTTTTAAAAAACACCTGTCATCTACAGGTGTGTGTATGATATAGAGTTATCAGGACGTCATTACTGGAAAGAGATGTTGTTTGATTGTTGATATGGCAGTGCAAAACATCATCCTTCAGGTTCTATTTTAAAAGATGATGTAAAGGAAATGGTGCATACAATTCAGTCACTTTGGTCAGATATGTGTCTCCATCTATCAATCTTTTGCCACCTGAAATATACCAACCGGGAAAAATAGAGAAACATTAAAGGCACAGTATGCATTATCTGCCACGTGGGGTCTCTCAATCAAAATAAAAGACGGATGTGATGCATTAAAATCTAACTGACATGATAATGTATACAATTTGACAATACATTGAATAGAGATACGGATATATCTGAGTTTGTACATTATTGGACACATCCAGGATAATGTAAGCTCCAAAAATATTTAACTACAGTCTTTTGTAGAGATTTTAAGAATATATATTTTTACATATATATACAGACATATACATTCACTCAATGGTGAATCCATATATGATGAGTTATGAGAGGAAGGAAAAATCCCTGTCCTCTGGGTGTACTGGTGGTGTCAATAGAAATAGGAGAAGTCAGGCGCTAAATGACTCATTATTATGTCCACGCATGACATCCGGCATTAGCATATCAAATCATGCTAGTGCTGAGCTGCCCTTGAGTTGAAGGCGAGGGGGAGCATGTGTATATTTGCATGTCAGCGTTAGAGGAGAAAAGCAGAATGTACACATGTGTAGACGACACGCCTCAATCACTCTCTCTTCTCTCCCTAGCAAAGCCATTAGCAAACCGTTGAGTTGTTACAAAATGGCAAAATCATAATGGTATCAAATCAAGCTCCGGAAACAATGTTTGCGCTGGTGTTGATTCTTTCCATCTGTTTTCATTAAAATGAAAATGAGACGGTTCATCCATCTTTCTGCCAAAGTGATATGCCTGTACTCGGGGAACGAGGAATGTGAAAGCATTCAATATCCAATATCCATTTAGATGACAATGCATGTACTGGTATGTACAGTATGCATTCCAATAAATTTACCATGGCTGAGATTATGAAAGCTCACATTGCTCATGTAGGTTGAATTAGAATTTCAAAAAGTGTGTGGCCTTGAGAGAGAAAATGTAACATTGACTGTGAGTTTTTAACATAATCAGCTCAAAGTATAATTCAACTTTTATATCAAGTTGACATCGAGTCAATGCCGAGTTGATTAAAAATTCACTCAGTATGGAGGTCACACTTTATGTTAAGCCTCTAAATAAGCAGTTTCTAATTTGTGAGCATATTTGCAGCTCGTTGTTAACATGGTAAACCAACTGCAATTAATAGGAATTCAGGCAGTGTTTGTGTTGAGGATTTTATTGACATGAAAATACCAAGAGAGGTGACTATAGCCAATTTGTCACCTTTTTTTGACACTTCTGCAACTCTTTCTGCCCTATGGGAAATGCATCATACCTCCTAACTGACTGAGTATTAAAACTAAAACAAGCAGACAGAAAGACACGGGAATGGTATAAAGCATCCGGTCATTTCTTAAAAATACATCACCCTGTGCAGACTCGGGATCTACGGCTCAACAAGGTCACGCACTTAAAACGAAACAAGAGAGAAACCATTTAACTACATAGCTTACTGCAGGGTAGAAGTACAACGACCCTCTGCTTCTGAAACGCTCCTTTTGGGACGACAAATCCCAGGTTTCTACAATAACCAGTCAGATGTAATGTTACATTACAAACAAAACCCAGCAGGACAATAATTTTATGTTTTGAAGTAAACACGAGTGCTTATGACATTGTGTCTGCAGCAGTAGAGTTATACATGTTGAGGGTTGTTTGGATGAAATGACTTGATGAACTTTCCTTAACTGGAAGTCTGGAGTCCCCGGAACAAAAATAGTCAATAAATAGCTTATTCATTTAGTTAATTATTTATCAAAAAATTTAATAAATAATGTTTCTGTATTAAAATGTCTAACAATGACTAGATTGTATTTTGATGTATCTTGATACTTATTCCATTACTTACCTAAGTGATGCTGTGTGTCTTCTGGGATTGGGAGGTTGGCGAATGGGACCAAAATTTAGTGCAAACAAAACTTTAAAACATTACCTCATCTATTAATTTGTGCCTGACACACATTACATAGATTTTTCATCAGCAGTGGTTGTTGTTTAATGGGGTATACATCAAAAAGGAGTTTGACGGCAGGACCATTTATATTTATTTGCATTACTCAGGCAGTGTTTATCTGCCCCAAACAGCCAGTTTACTTTACTGTACACAAGCCGTCAGCTAAAGTTACGTAACGTAACAGCAAACACCAGCGTGTGTGTCCGTATGGTTCACATCAACTCTCAGTTATATAAGTAGCCTGCTCACCACAGAGTCTCATTCCCTCTCTCTTCTTTTCTGCCCTCCAGCTCCAGTCGGCAGTCAACATTAACGTCACATTACATAAACACCTGAAAACAAAGTGAAGATAAATCTACTTTTAATCCCAAAAGTTTAAAAGCAATCTCTGAGCTCTCCCTCCATTGGTGAAAGGATTTTAGTAGAATCCGAAGTGTGTATCTGCACGCACTAGTCGAATTTAAACTCCGTTTGAGGTTCCTCTTAAACATTACTGTCTCACATGATGAGCTATGACAAATGCTGGAAGTTAGAATGTTTTATTTAACGGTCTGTCACTGCAAATCATCGCGCTCACGGTTTTAAAAACAGGCCTCGCAGTGAGAGCTGGCCATTAAGCAATTACACACAAATTAATTTACAAATAAACAACAGGATCAATCAATAAATCCATTAAGTGGACGGCTCTCTTGGGACTCTGAGGCATCTGTTGCATAACGGACTGAATGAAGGAAAAGCAGACGACAGTTGGTAACGAAACTAATTGGTTCTTAGCTGACATATTGAATTAATATATGGGTTGGAAATCAATTTGACAAAAAGCTTCTTCACCATCAAATCACCCCTCTACATCTTCTCCTCTTCAAAGATTCAAGCCACTCAGCACACAATGCACGTTGTGATGCTCTGAAAGGCTGCCTCACATTCACTTCTTCAGCTGTTTAAATCAACTTCAAAGCGGTGGACGTAAACGGCTCTCCAGAAAACTCTAATTAACTTCTTTAACTATTTGCCCGCCACACCACGCTGGCCTGGCCCCAAACACTGGTCCGTCATCTTAGTCAGATTGAAGATATCATCACAGCATCACAGACAGAGAGAAGGAGCTATTATAGACTATTATGCCATGTGGTGTCACAGTGATGAGCACACTGTGTCATAATTCTGTCTTTGAGAGCATTAAAACTGTGTAAACAGCTCCCCAAGCAACATATTACTTTCCTCTCTGTCAAGTTACAATTCAAGTTATTCCTTAATCAATTTTCACTCGCCCTGTCTTTCAGCAGCAACGCAATTAATACCGGAAGAATTGTGACAGAGCTCCGGTCGCATCTTCACACCTTCACCTGAGAAAAAAACCCACACTGTCATTTGGAACATGCAAACAGTTGCAAGACACACAGAGGACGGAAGGTAAAAGGACAAAAAGCAGGCTTTAATCATAAGATGGCGTCCAAAATCCGAAGTTCAATTTTCAAAATGCTCGAGGCAAAACAAAACAGAGGACCAAACAGAAGCCACGGAGAACAAAGCAGGAGCTCAGAGGACACACAAGGACTGGTTGACAGGCACAGGAACACAGACGATCCCATAAGGAGCCAGGGGAAAACACAGAGTTCAGTACCCAGCTCTTGGTGTCACTTACAATGAGAAAATGTTTTCGAAGCAACAAATGAAAATGTTAAATTAATCTTCTCCAACCACTCCAGCAGTATAAACCACCTGCTGTCTGTCCGTCCATAAGCTCATTATGTTTCACATCCACCAACATATGGCAACATACTATTTTTGGCAGAGCATCAAGGTGAACAGTGGCCCTGCACAGAGGCACTGTGTGTGTCCACACTTTGGCAAAAACGATAGCTGCATTTGCAATTTGCTCATTTGGTGCAAATTGTGTCTGCGGGGCCCTCAGCAGCTCTGTGGTCTCCTCTCGCGCACCCACACCTCACATCGCTTCACGTAATCACATGTCCATTTTATCCTGATCCAAGCTACACTGGACTGTAGTCTATGGAAATGTAATGCAGTGAATGTGATATTGTAAACAGTGGCATTTTCCCTGGGGTGCTCAGAATAGGGTACATAGTAGCAGAAAAAGAAGCCGGTGACCACGTGGCCACGCAAACTAAACGATCCACGTCAGATAACAGAGTTAAGCGATGCCAGTGTCATGTGAAAAAGCAGCAGAGTTGAATTGATTTAGGTTTTATTTGAGAAGGAATTCTGGAGGAATTTTCAATTTTATTTCACGACCATTGGGAGGATTCACTCAATCTTTTTGAAATGACTGTCTGTTAGTGTCCAATACACAGAAAAGAACTGACTGAGTCACAGTCTCCAACTACCTTTTACCCCACACGACAATAGCAGACACTCTCGTCTTTATAACACAGGCAGACACATAAATGTTGGCAGGGAATACATTCCAATTTGCTGTTGCAGTGCTCGAGCCCAGATTTTGTCTCCTCACGTCCTCCAGCTTTTCTGGGGGTAGCCCAAGGCATTACTAGGCCAGATGGGATACGTAATCCCTCCAGTGTGTTTAGAGTCCGCCTTGGGGTCTCCTCGTATTTGGACATGCCCAGACTACTGCCACAGGGAGGCGACCAGGAGGCATCCTGATCAGACAAATGAATCAGCTCGACAGCAGATATCAAAGCTCCTCACCAGGAGCAAAAGGCTGAGCCGCGAAGAAAACGAATGTTATCGGATTCAATCCGCGATCTCGTTCCGTAGGACACTTTCTCCCTCTCAGCCAGGAAGCTGCACAGATGCACTTGTTGATCTCTCACTAATCTATCTGATCTTTGGAACAAGACCGAAAGTTCAAAGTAATCAAATCTCCCGTGCGCCCAGCCCACACTGGACAGACCTGTGGGGATTTTCAACTGGCACTTTTGGCCACGTTAGGTCAAACTGAGCCTCGCCGGCACGTGTTTCTATTACGTATCTTACTGTGCCAAGTTGGACCGAGCTGCCGGTCATTTTCGGCGTTATTTAGAGATAGAGGACCTGTAATCTTAAAGCAAAGGTCAGTTACTGCCCGGCACTCCTTCCGCTAGGGAACACAAAGAAATAAAAATATACATTACTTGTGCTTTCCGAGTAAGTGCAACCTTTCAAACAGACGCTGAAATGGCTGTAATTTCCTATCATCATCTCGTCCATCATTACGTGGTACCAAAGAATGTCGTCAGCTGACCAAGGCGCTGCTAATTGCATGCTCTGAGAAGGGCATTGTTCTGTCATCCGTCACTGTGGAAGAAGACCGCAGTGAGTATAGTGGAGACAATTAGCTCGATCAAGACAAACACCTTCTGTCAGAATTTAAGTCCTGGACTGCTTATAATGCTTTTACTCAAGTTAATGATCACCTCCTCCTATAATCTGTCTGGGGGCAACCTCTTGTTGAATGAAATAGAAAGTTGCAGAAAAAGCCAATTCTGAGGAGAGCACCATGTTTTCATCTGCCAACCTGACTAAAATTATGACAATGCTCAGGGATGTCACGGGGTGTCAGCGGTCGCTTTGAGTCATGTGTGTTGCATTATGGGTTCTCCATAGACCACATGCCGCGGAGGCTCTAGCCAGGTTGATTCCCCAGAACTCTTAGTCATGCTCCTCAGGCCATTTGGGCCGAGCAGCAAGTAGAGGAAAGTCAGTAAGGCAAAGTTAGTGGTCCAGCTTTCTCTGTGTTCTTCACATCAGGCCACTGGTCCTCAAATAGGAGATGTTCTTGGTTGGATAGTTGACAGTGAAGTGAAAGTGGTATTGTAAAAATTCAGTGCTTGACAGAGTTTCAGCCTGACAACAAGAATCCACTCCATTGGGTCAATTGTTGATATACCGAATACTGAAAACTATAAAAAGTACTGTAACAGTCAATATTTTGATATAAAAACAAAGGTCTTATCCTTTTATTCAAAGGATTTTATTTAAGTATCAATATGAAAGATACCTGATTATTGAGCGTCATTCCCAGGTTTCAAATACCAACGTTGGTGGTCTGCAGTCGAAGACCTGGAAAATCTAAAGCATCTGTATTTGACGACCTTGGAATTCAACTATCCTCCTTCAGAACTGCTTATTGCACCTTTGATTTGTTTATAAAGAATTATCAGCATTTATCAGTTAAAAGTCTGACATGTGAATAAGGTCATTTTGACATATGTGGTTTTTCTTTGAACCGTACCGAACTGCACAAGGAAAGACCACTAATGCAGGTGCTGCCATTGAGGACACAATGACTCGCTGAATGGTTTGATTGATGAAAAAATTATGTCAGTCGTACATTCCTTCACAGTCAACAGATCTCAATCCATTTGAACATCTTTACCGAAACACCAATTTGGAATACCCTCCGGTTCTATGTTCAACACTCCCGTAGTGGTCCAAGTAATTTGACAGTCCATGACAATGAAGCTGTTGCGGAGGCTAGCTGAACAACACAACGCCTAATTGCTGGAAATCTACCCCATATTTTATAAAATGTTGTACGCTATTACGTACGAAACAACCCGTGAAACAGCCCAGGACAGAACAATACAGAACAAACAACTCATTTTCTCACCATCAATTTATCACTACGAGTCCCTCCAGCTGCTGGCATGGAACATGAGACGGCTGATATGATCCTACCTAGTCCTTTGTTCCAATCGGCAGTGGCAATTTTTATCGTTTTCATCTGCGAGCATTTTGACTCGCACTAAATCTCGGATTTCACACTGTTCACGTCATGTTTTCGACCGGGCATCTCGGCCCCCATCAAAAATAAGTTCATTGCGTAGCGACAATTTTCCCTGTGAAGCCGCGCGGTGGGTGGAAGCATGATGGCCTCGGCAGAACGGTCGCCGTGATCAGCCATTCACCTCCCTGCACGCTCTGTGAAGAAAAAGCCCATATTTTTTGTCAGGCATGGGAGATTGCAGAAGGCGCACAAAGGAATGTGACCCAAGTGGGTTTATGTGAGTGTGTGCTAATGGGGCAGCTGGTAGGACATCAGCCTGTCGTGGGTGAATTTGTGAAGGAGGGGTTCTGATGCCAACTGGGCATCTCCCGTCCTGCTGTACAGCTTCGTTAGACACACACACGCACACACGCACACACACACACGTACGCACACACACACACACACACACACTGATTGCACCCTCAGCCCAACTATATAGCCATTCTGGTAACTTGCAGGGGGCAGATTAGTATATTTAATTCACTTGTTGAAAAGGCACCAGGGCGAACAACACTGCCGCGATATTAACCAAGGGCATTACACAGAACGCTTCCCAATGTACGCTGCCTGCAAAATGTCTCATTTCAGCACGTCACTATCATCTCCGGACAGCGCTGACATCCCCTGTGGTGCTCATTTAGTTGGCTTTCCCTGTCTTTGTTTTAGCCAGTCGCTGTTGTTAGCCTCACCCAAATCCTCCTCCTCCTCCTCCTCCTCTCTTTCTTTATCGCTTCCTCTCTCTATCTGTCCTTCTCTCTCAGGCAAAGTACACATGCAAAGTCAAGTTGTTCGGAACAGCGGTGTCTCTTGATGAAAACCCAGGGGAAATGTTCGGGGAATTGCTTTCATTTTGTTAAAGACGGGGCCATTCTTTTCCTTTGTGTTCGGCACGACCAGGCACAGCTGTTTGCACAATTCAATACCAAACTGCCTTACAGATGGATTTTAGCGCTTCGGTTTTTCCTCAGCCTGTTCTTCCATTACAGCTTTGCCGGGACTGTGTGCACAGTTATAATTTGTTTGCTCGAGCTTATCAGATGAAATGGAATGACAATGTGAACACAGGTATATTTTAGAACAACTAATACTATCTTATTTATAGTTGTAGGACAAGGCAGAGTGAATCTAACCTCTGCTACTGTCACTGCTTTGTCAAAACCAAACCCCAGCTAACGTTAACGAGATAAACTACATCAAACAAGCTCATTTTTCATGATCACACTGGTTAGTAACTGCACTTTCTGTTCTCAGGATCGCTCTAAGGCCTGAATGAAATATTCATCAAAGGTAGCAGCTCAGCTAAACATGGCTGCATGGAGATTGTTCTGTAATTGAGAGCGCAGGGGATCCCGGTTAGCCAAACCTGATAGGAGTTGGAGGCTTATAAACCAGCAGTCAGCGAGCTGTTTACGTGGAAGAGTGATTCTTTTTTTTTTCTTTTTACAGTTGTCTCTTTCACGAACAGGAAACGATGGAGGCTTCTGTTTCAAGCTCCGTTTTTTGATTCCCTCAACTACATCTGTGCAGTGCAACTCCACGAGGGTGCTTTGTGCGCGTTGGCTTCGAGGCAGACCGTCCAAAAGTGTGTGCTGTTACCTCCGTTTGGACCACTGGCCTGCCTTGCCACACTCTATGACAGCAGACCTTTCACTTGGTTTGACAAGTTTTTTCACTTGGTCTCAAGTCAAAACTTGAGACAGAAAACTTGAGACCAGGTGAAAGGCCACAACTCTCCCGTATTTCTCCAAATTTATCACAATTATTCACACTTTTTTGCCTTTAAGTCATCACAACCTGTTTCTGGCACTGAACAGCGTTGCACCTTGTCCTCCTCAGTGAGGGAGACGGACAGAGAAACGAAGAGGAGAAAGAATATTTATATAGGTTTCAGACGCCCTTACTTTTAATATAAAAGGGGCTGGAAAATGTGAAATTTGCGACGTTGACTCTCTGTCAATCACAGGGGGTCACACTGTGTCAGTCCCCATTGAGAGGCTGACAAACACGCAGGCGTGCAAAGAATTAAAAGAGCAGGGGCAAGACATTAGCAAATTAAAAATGATAAATATTACTTTGTGCCAAAGATTTAGGCAAATTTACGCAAGAGGGTGAATTAATCTGCTCTGTTTTCTGAGAATAAAAAGTCGAATTAAAATGATTTGACATAAAAATGCTGCTGCGCTGCATTTCATTATTTTGTCATTTACATTATTTAAATGTCACCAGAATGCACTGAAACACAGTCCTTGAATCTCACAGTTTTCTTTCTGATTGACAACATTTATATGACTTGCAGCCTGGAACACAGCAGTATGACATTTGAGCTTCCCACCCTGAAAATGCCCACCGTGTGAATATGATCTATTATATTTCTAGTGTGGCCGCTTGAAACAGCTGTTAACGTTCAGAAGTAGGTGTTGAAGAGCTTTCGTGGACGAAGATGTTGATGCATACTGAGGGGATGTATCTGACTTCCTTTTTTCTTCACACGAGAAGGTCAGAGAACACTACTCATCCACAAAACAGGGCCAGATGGGATTTAGTGTTAGGATAAATCAGCACTTCTGCAGGGTGTGTGGTAAGTTACAGTTCATTGAGGCTAAGAATCAGTAGCTGAAACACGGAGAGCTCCGGAGGCCACCGCGAATTGTCAGGGGACATATTATTTGTAGGAGAGGTGTTCAGAACAGCATGATATGAGAAAACTGCACCGACGGTCCGTTGCATGGATCCGATTCAAATATCTGCTGTATACTCCACTTCCTCGGCTCAGGCTTCTAATTGGGTGCCCTGCCAGTGCTGGATTCCTCTCAGCCTCCACAAATAAGAAGCAGTCACACCTTACCTCTCTTTGACAGGCTGCTAATTGGCTTGATCTTTATTCCCTTTCAGACCCGCAGCTCATCAACCTGTTCAGTGATCACATGCAGTTTGGTGGATGCTCACCAGGTCATCCTTGTTGCTCCTCATTGGAGAATTTATCTGGCCTGACTGGAGCCATGCACCCACCATCTGCCCAGCTGCAATTGGTATGACTTCAAAGACTAATACAAACAGCACTGGGGAGATGAAATATCCCATTGATATTCCATCTTACATCTGTTTTCGCACCCAGTTAAGAAATCCTGTAAAGCTGCAGGTTGCCGAAGTACCTTGTGATCATCCCCTTCATGTGGTCTGGGACTGATGAGATGGCGCAGACCTGACCTATAAGTCTCTGGCTGGAAAACATGGAAGTCTTCTTTTTAAAATATAGACGTTTTAAGAAAGCACGGACATTTTAACTCATGAAACAAAAGGCAGAGAAGCAACTTTCTGTCTCTTGATTTATTGTTTTTACAAAAAATTTAGACTCAGCTGGACGCTGTGTGCATCAATACTTTGTGTCCCATTGGTTCTGCACACAAACAGAAAAAGGGTTTTGGCTTTACAGGCAGTTACATGGTGGTATTACTTCTTGGCAGGGTGCAGGGACCTCCCCCCAACTATACTAGCAAACTGACAAGCAAACCCACTTCACAACTGACTAGGTGTGTGGTTCTCAAGCTCTTTTTCATTCGTGACACTCACTTTTTCTGACACGTCTTCTATGTACAACCAGCTCCAACATGGCAAATGAAAATGTTCAACTTTGGTGAACTTGGAGGCGTAAATTCAGTCTGTGAGCAAATAACAAGTCGTCGTGACTTTTTATAGAACCAAGCGGCGTGCAGACAAAATGCCAGACGGGAGGAGAGGCTTAATGCTAATTTATTAGCCATTTTATGAACCATGTTTGATGAACCAGCCTTTTCTGCAATTTCCAATTGTAGACTGTGCTACTCAAGCTTAGAGTGTTAAGTTTTCCAGTCAGCTTAATGGATGAGATTGAGTTGAATGCAGTGCTGAAGTGAAACCGATTTCTGATGCAGCTGTTCTTATTCTCCAGGTGTGTGAGGACTGGGTAGAGGGCAGTGGATATGGTATCCTCTGTGGATATAAACAATGGAGTAAGAGAAAAATAGAGTGAATCTCTGGAGAGTTAGAAGTTCACTTTCAATGGTCACTAGGACATAAAAACTTCATGTGTAGAATCACCAGTCAGATCTGATCAAATCTGCTTTAGTGACTTTGTGGCAAAATAAGGTTTAAAACGTTTTTTTTCTACACAGTTCTATCCTTGAATCAGGTGAAACTGTTGTGAATGTCAACCACATGCTCACTTCAGCACAACAACACAATTGGCTGATATGTTTCCTGGTTCAGCTCAAGGAACCTAAAAAAAAGGAGAGGAAAGCGTCATTATGTCACTGAATCTTGCTTTGGGGCCAGACTGTGGTGACAGTCGTATTGAAGTCAATGCGAGACGCTTGGAGAACCACACTGAAACCCGACACATCTACATCGTATGACTTCTGATGAAGCAATGCCTCCAGAAAATGAAAGAACACGCAGTAGAAAGTGGGTTAACGACTGTTTTTTTCTCCAAATGATTGACAGGGCTAATAATATTGTCTAATCTAAACCCCATCTCTGGCGTCGGCAACTTTTTTACTCAAAATGGTACGGTGGTTTGTCTCCTCCTCTAGTCAGCCAACGGCATGCTTCACGCCAGCAGCCTACATGCGGTGAGCAAGACGAAGACAAACAAAGACAAAAAAAAAAGCTTACCATAAACACTTTTGCCTTACATTTGAAACTGGATAAACACAACTTAATGTGTTTGAAGAAAACTGTTCCCTTCTTCGTAAGCCTTATAGTATTTTCCCGCACAGTTGATGTACAAAATAAAACAATGTATCGGGGCTGCGCCGAGACCTCAAGAATTGCATGTTGCAATTGCTTTGCATTAGCTGCTCTTTTTTTAATCCTATGTTACATATTGACTCCAGGTTGGCATTATCACTAGCTGAATAGGATAATGTCAACATGAGTAAGTAATGAATGCACACGTCTGCCTGATAAACACGAGACACACACACACACACACACACTACACGTGGTACCATAGCAGTGTTAAATTATGGGTTAAATCCCGCAGCGAGCGTAAATGAATTCTCTCGGCATATGCATCCGAAGAGTAAATGCCGCAGCGCCTCCAGAGAGAGGTGTAACTCTTCACAACCTCAACGCAGTTCTGCTTGTGAGATAATGGGTTATTTTCACAGGATCAGTTTGAGAAATCATTGAAATCCACTGCGGCTGCTGTTACTGAAGTCAGCAAGCAATCATTAGACAGATATGCTCCAAAATCCTGTTAGTTATTCATAGACTTGGTGAGCTGACATGTTCCCCTTGGCAACACATCAAACACACACAAACACACAGATGTTAATCACTTCAACACTTGCTTTTGAGTGCAGATGAAATCATAGGTGGTGTCTTTAATTTCCATCAAAAAATCCATTTTTGTTTCCTCGTTTTCCACGAGAACCAGCAAGCGATTAGTAAACAATTTCATTATGATGATGCTATCATGTGCTTTCTAGACAGCCTTTTTAATTTCAGACTGACAAAGACATATGGCGTTATTAACATAGAAAAGTCTTATTCTACTGCATTTATGCTGTTCTCTAAACACCATGTGTCTCCATGATGCATGAGCTGTATTATCATTATGAATGTAAAAGAATGCATTACAAACACAAATAGAGAATAACACAAAAACAGGCCCGGGACTGAGTCGGAGGTGTTGTCGGTGCGCGCTGATGTTTACTGTACCCAGCAGCCCCTCTGTCTTTTGGATAGGTTTACTGCAGGAGACCAGCTCAGCAGTCCGACCAAGGACAGTGAGAGGTTATTAAGTAAATCTACTCCCAGCAATTGTTGCCTTCCACTTGGCTCCCCCTCCGTCTCTGCCAGGGGGCCCCCTGTGTGATATGGATTGTTTTCAAGTTACAGGCGGTGAAAATGGCCATCTCATTATTTTTAATGGGTGTTTGAGATGGGCTCTATAGCAGTGGTGCGCTGTCATTTAGATGCCTGGGCAGAGAGTGGGATGAAAAGGAAAAATGGATGAGGTGCACGGGGGAAGAGACTCCTCCATTGTGGTAGAGGTGTGCTCCAGCGATTGTTGCGGCCACAAGAATGTCTTAATGTGTGTTTACTTTGATACGAGTCATGCCGGCCGAGAGGGAGAGGAGTTGTGAGGGTCGAGAGAAGAGAAGGAAGGAGACAAAAATCTGTTCTTTGTACACTGAAGCATAACTGCGTTTGCGTCTGGCTGTAACCCAGGCGGCCACAGCACATTCTAATTGTGATCATTTTTCAATCTACGTAAGTCAGTTGGTTTGTGCGCTCATCTTTGCGCCCCCATCCCACCAGCAGTGTGATTAGGTACACGCATCTTCTATAACCCTGAAGCTGCCGGCAGCCTGAGCAAAATGGTATTTTTTTTCATTGCCTTTTCCATCTAGATGAGTTTTAATTAAGTCTCCTCGCTGTGTCCCCCTGTGGCTGCTCTAATCAGACCACGGGAGCGTTGCCTCTTTCTCGCTTGTTTAGTAAGGGATCCCACAGCATCTGTCGGCCCCCCGTCTCACTGTAACACCCCAACCGTCCGTCTGCCTGCATACTGGGAGAGACGCGAGTACACGGGCACTGGGGTGAGCGCTTTGATACGGCACAAAACAACCAGTGGGTGGTTGTCGGATCATTGATTAAGATTGGTGAGGTTATTACTCTGCGTGGATATGCACAGATGCTCCCTCGTGAAGGCCAGGCTAACACGCACTGGACGACCATTTAATAAATGGAAACTCTGGAAAAAAACCTTAGAATTAAAAAGCTTTAATATTACATTTGAGTACAAGTTTTTTTGTTTGCCATTCATGGTATCTTCTGAGATATCTTAGGAGGGGGTCGTAGCTGTGGTTGTAAACTAATCATTTTGAATGGCTTGATGTGAGGCTGTATGGAAAGTTGCACTGCTGTTATTTTTTTGCTTTAAGTTCATTTACATGTAAATGTATTCACTTATTTAGTTTATTAATATCATTATTACTATTAATCATCTACCAGGGATCGTGGTTGTATACAATTTTTTTAGTGTGTTTAATGTGTGGTGTTGTTTTTCACCTTGAGAAAACACACCCATCTACATGTAGTAAGTAGGTTGGCATCTGAGGAAACAAGCAACCTGGTCGTCGGAAACAAGCTTCTGGTGGTGCGGACTTTGACCTTTTTAACTTTCAAGATCTTTTACTTGCACAAGAACCTTTATCAAAAATGAAAAATACTTTAACAGTAACAAAGTAATATTACCCGAAATTGTTGGGATGTCAATATTATAAGTACACTTACAATATCATGTTTTACATTATCACCTGTGTCAACTGGCTAAACCTAACCCTAAACAGTACCTGCAGGGTGCCTTTGAATCATCTCCCACTTCAGATCTAATCCTGTCCATCAGTAACCTACAGTCCAACACCCCAGTCTTTGTTATTTTTTTTCCTATATTTCACCCTCTTTCTCCCTGGCATTGTTAGGCACGAGGCAAAAAAACAAAACAAAACAAAAAAAACCAACCCAAATAATTGTGCTATTTTGTTTTGAAATGTCACCTGTGTTTGTGTTGAGTATGAGGGAAGGGGAGGGATGGAGGGAACAGGGTTGGAGATGGATCCTGCAACAGGACAAACTAGGCAATTCTTGCTTTGTTGGACAGGAGACACGGGCCCAAAGAATTAACCATGCCAGAGAAACAAGCCCAAAATAAAAAAAAAGAAAACACATCCTGCAACGACCAATAATTGTCAGCAACTTTACAGAAAAACAAGCCCAAAGTTGCCTGTACTGTAATAAGCAGACATGACAGCCCTGCGAACAACATTGTACACATTTTATGTTAGAAAAAAGACCTGCTCTCGTCTGTTTGCACGGCATTTTGTCACATTTTGCTGTAATTGATACACCAACTTTTACACCTAGGCAAATCTTGAAAATGAGTGTGAAGACTGAAAAGTGATATCAAATGATATATTCAGTGTAACTTTCTCCCCTTGAGTCACATCTCTCTTTCCATTCCTGTAGCGGGTGTGAAATTGTCAGAAAACAGATAATCATCTGAATGTTTAATGAACACATGAAACAGCGTCTGTGACTTTAAAGGCCTCCTCAGTAGCCGATTAGGAGAGGCTGGAGAAGAATTATGATATGCTTTTTCACTTTTGTTTAAAACACTCAGAAAACAAACCCAGACGTCAATTCCCAGAAGTGTATCTCGGAATTAACATGTGCATGTTTGTATACTTTGTGTATTTTTGTATTCATCTGCATTCGTCTGCGTTTGTCTGAGCGCTTAGGAGCTGTTTGATAATCATCCAATGTGCAGGACAAAGAGATGATGTGCCTTAGTCTTTCAATTACATGGCTGTGAAAGTGTTCACTTTTCTCGAAAGAAAGGCCATTGTACTCCCATAATTGTATTCTTTCTTCTTATTCAAAAGGATTAAACAAAAAAATCCAATTGGAGCCGGTTGGTGGGTTTGATGCTTTATCATCGCTCATTTCTCCATGCATCAAATTTGCTGCTTGATATCCGCATTGTTCTCCCCCATTTATTTACGGGTTAGCTCTAAATGATTTCCTTTTTTTTAGTTTGTCGTCGCCCTTCTCTGTGTCCGTCTATGCAGAACAGTGAGCAGTGTTGCAATTTAAAAATCTGATTAAAATTGTGTCACACACAGTGTCACTGGGTCTCACTGAGGCAGAGTAAGGGGTTAACACATAAAGACTATACTGACATACAGGCATCGATGGGTGTGTGACTCAGATAAAAGATTGCTATTGCTCTCAAAATGTGACACTGCAGCTTGCTATCTTACAGCGCTGTAGTCTCAGCTGTGTTTCCCTCTCATTATTGTCTGAAAGCAACAAGGTCTTGTTTATGTGTGCGTCCTCTTCCCGCGCGCTGTCATCGTTAGCAGCAAAACAAGATAGTGAGATGAGATGACGAGCCCTGGCTTCAAATTGCATCCGTGCGGATTAATTCCACAGAGATCTCTTGGAGAGTGTTTCAGATTTCACCTGCCGTGCCGAGAAACATCCTGCCAAAACACGCACACATACACACAAACACACAGGTGTACATATATGAGATGTGGCATGCGTCATATTTCATTCATATTTCAAGTTGTGTGGATGCACAGGTGAGTCAGGGGCAAAAGAACCTCAGCGACCAGAGGCAATGCCCTGACCTCAGGCTGGGTCATATACGCAACATGCCCTGCGACACAAGAGACTAACACACTAATAAAGACTGCTGAATTAGATTTTCTGATTTGATCTGCAGTCTCCTCGTTATCATCCTCCTCTTGTCTAACTTATGAATCTCTTCTGGTTGATACGCCATTTATCTGATGATATGTTTTCAGTTTCCATATAGTCGGTTTTTTGTATCTAAACAGTATTTTATGTCACTTAAAGGAGACATATTATACTCATTTTCAGGTTCCTAATTTTATTTCTAGTTACTACTGACATAGGTTTACATGCTTTGATGCTCATAAAAGTATGTCACAGTCCAGTGCTGCAGCACCATATTCTAATTCTGTGTGACACTGTTTTAGCTCCCGTCTCTTTAAAAAAAAAAAAAACCTGCCACCACGGACAACTCTTAGGCCCCGTACAGACGACAACGCCATTTTTCGAAAACGAACACGTATTGCATCGTTTTGGCCGACCGTCCATACGGCTCCTCAAAACGCAGCGCCTGAAAACGCACTTTTTTGAAAACGGGTCTCAGGGTGGAGAAATCCGAAAACGCAGCCCTCCCGTTTTCATGTGGACGGCGAATCCGCATACTTTCCAAAACGATGACGCCATCGCCCCACCCCGCGACGTCTCATAACAACAACAACAATGGCGGACTACATGCTCGTGTTCGTGCTGCAGAAGATATTGAGCCTTTCTTGCAACTTACATGCCTTGTAGTTGAGTGTGAGTCTCAGCAGCAGTTCGACCTCATTACCGGTCCTCACAAACAGTTCTGGTTTCCTTGCACTCGCCATTTTCATCTTCCTCTTGTTGTTTTCGGTTTCTCCGTCTACTGTCTGGTTGTTTACAGCGCGCAAGCTTAATGCGCATGCTTCGTGTCTTCTTCTCTGTTTTTGGTAATTGTCAAGCGCCACCTAGAGGCCTGGAATATGAACTACAGCGTTTTCGGTCGTTGTCAGTGGAGCCGTATGGACGCAAATATTCTTAAAACGATGACGAGGAAGACTGAGAAAAAAAAGATCGTTTTCGCCCGTCTGGACGGGGCCTTACTCTCAACAGTGTGGACTTGCACTCATTCTTAAAATTCTTAAAACACACATATGCTGATAAAACACACATATCAGTAGCGTAAATGTCGTAGATGGATCAAGCAGTAAGGAAATGAGGAGACAGGAATATCGATTCAACAAATAGGGTTTTATTTACCCAAATGAAATCTTTTACAAAAAAAACCAAGGCAAACTTATTAAGTAAGCCTATAAAAGAGGTCAACAAAAGATAACTATACTCAATATAACAACAAAGAACTGAGATGTTAACTGAACAGAACAGACCTGGCCAAATGACATAAGGGAGCACAGATATATAGTGGCTTGGCCAAACCAAATAATACACAAGGGGAAAACAAAATGGACACCAACTATAACTAAATACAAAGCAAGCCAAATAAACCCAAATCCCCCCATGGCACAGCGGGAAGTGGTCCAGCCTGATGAGCTTGGCCCAAGATTTCAGAGCACTCCACCTTTAGCCCCGCCTTTTGTTCCACCAGGAAGCAGCCTCTCCCAACCACGGTAACTCAAGACAAAGAAAGAAACGATTAATACAACAGAAAATTATACAGAACCCTACACTGCCTAAACGTGTGCATTCTGACAATGCAGGGCTCACAGTAAATAAACAACTTCTAAATCAAACAAACTGTGTCGTATCAAATTGCATAATGTGAATTGTTTGGTGTGGCTGGCTGCAAATTAAATTAAACTGTGTAGAAAATCCAACTAACGTGGAGAGTGAGTGGGTTGGATTTTAGCCTGTGTGGCTGTGGCCATCACAATAGACCTGGAGGCATTTGAACATTTCCATTTTAATTTTACAACCCACTTGCCAACACTGAGAGGCCTTATCATTAAAACCAATTTGACAGGTGATCGTTTCTTTGCCCTGTGAGGATACTGCTTGTACCTTTGTTGTTCATTTTGACATCTACACTGTAGACCCCAGTTAACCTCCACCCTCTGCTACTTAGAAGTTGCAGTGTTGTGATTATCTGATCAGCACAGCTTTGCCTGCTAATGCCCTCCGCCGGTTTTTATTTATTAGCTAAATCTGACCGATAGTTCAATAGGGCAGGCGATGGGTCAACCTCATAAATTTCCAGAATGAATATTTCATTTTTTATACCTCTGCACCAGCATGAAGCATGGCTGGAGGGACTGTGTTTCTGCTGTCCGTCAATCCATCCCACTCTTGTGAACGCAGTAGCTCAGAAGCGCTTGAAAGGGATTCTTCCAAATATGGCACAAATGTCCACTTGGACTCAAGGATGAACTGTTTAGATCTTCAAGGTCAAAGGTCACTGTGCTCCTCACAGACCACATTGTTTATAATTACTTAGGTGATCATAGGCTGAACACAAATCACTGCACTTACTGCTCTTTGAGATCTCCATCTCTCCGTGTATATTGCGCTTTTGTGTATCTCACTGAAAGTTGTGTACAAGTCTTCATACCAAAAATGTAATGCAATGCATTATTGTTACATTTCTAGAAACAGGGCATCTTATTGTCCTCACTTGCACTAAGTTGACTACTATGGCTACTTCATGCAAATTAAGGGCATTTTGCGCAACGCTATGAAACCATAAAACTAACCATCGTCGAGTTAAAATGAAGACAGATTCAGCAACTGGATGGCTTATTTCTCAACTACAACCATTTTCTTAATATAAGTTATATACGTTTCCTAACAAGTTTGTCCAATCAGGTGCAGCCGGTGAGTGTTTGCATGCCGCTGTCTGTTTTGGTCAAGCGTGGAAAGTCCTGAAGTGTTCCGTGTCCAAAAATGCCTCTGTGGACACATTATGGAGTGAAATAAGAATGACCTACAACAAGACTTGAATTAATAATTTGGCGGTACGTTAAAAGACAATCGTCGGCAAAATCAAGATTTGCAAAAGTTCAATTTCAGTTGAATAAGTCAGACAGAGGTGATGAGTGAGTGTGGCCGGCAACCGAACGACTGGCAGGCAGTGGGGCTGAGCTGCTGGCTAGAGATGGGACTGACTGGGCTCTGAGCGAGGCAGGCAGATGGAGATCACAGGGAGGTTGTGGACCTGACAGACAGAGCAACAAGATTAATCAAACGGTCCAAACAATCCCATCACAGACCCAGAGTGTAGCTGGCATTAGTATCACACTGGCAAAACCGAATGATCTGCTGATGAGTAGCTGAGGAACCAGGGTTGATGAGCCCCTGGTGAGTGGCTCGGAACGTGCAAACAGGAAACATCACGGGGAGCCCACCGACTCATACGCACAAACAGAAACAGACAGGGGAGCCCAAGAAACAAATAATAACAGTAATGATAATAATTAGTTAGCAGAGGTCGTAGAGGAAATGCTCTCTGTCAGTGGATTTGAGTGGAAGCGGGGAAAACACATTTAAAAGACAAACACAGTAAAAGCAGTCTTTCTGATTAAGCCTCCACAAAGCTTCATGTCTCTCCACGCAGAGTTTTTTCACTCCCTACCAAAACAATTAGTGGATTACAGGGTCGTGATGTCAACTGAATGGAGCTGCGACGCCCGCAAATGGTTTTGGGGATTCCTAACTCTCTAATCACATTCCAAACAGGAGCAGCGTCGATACAACAGCTCAGGGAGAGAAAATACGCAGCAGCAGTGCTTTTGCACGTCTGTTTAAAATCAAAATCAAAAGAGTGCCTACTGTGCAATGAGCATTGTGCATTTTTCTGACACACACACACACACACACACACACACACAGAAGAAAAACACTTGTTTTCCTGATCTGTACTATCAACATGTTGATGATTTCCTGCTTTCCATTAAAATTCAAAACAACTGAAAAATGCCTCTCGGGGATAAACTCATTTGAGGAAGAACTGGCAATTTATTCAGCTGTGGCATAACAGCATATGGAATATATCTTCTCAGCAGATCATACCAGTAATACTTGAAGATTTATGATTTTTTAGTGGCATTAATATTTTTCAATAGCTGTTAAACTGGAGGAGTGGAGACAGACTGACTGAGATAGCGTGGAAGCTAAAAGAAAAAGAGTAGAGAGGAGGGTGGAGGTGGTGGACAGCAGGGGATGAATAAGGATGATAAAGGACCAAGACCTGGGCAAAGTTTATCCCTGGGGCTTGTACCGTGGCTCTGTTCCTCTAGTTTGAAGGCCCCTTTAGGAGGTTAGGGTCAGGCGGCAACCCAAATCGATGGGCCGAGAAGGGACCGAGAGGCTCCATGCTAATACCTGCTCCATGATAATACCGCCCGCTGAATCCCTGCTGGATAACACCATCCATCACCCTGCTGTTGCCACCAGCACAGACAGAGGAGGAGGAATAGAGAGACACGGTATTGTTCAGATAGATAGATGGCTGAGGAATGCTTTCGCGTCTTTGCTGCATGTCCCTGAGCTGATTTTAATAAACGTGGTAATAGGGCAGCAGGAAGTCCCCGCACGGTGTCTCTGGCCCTTCAGACAGGGAGATAAATGCCAGGTCCTGCAGGTCTAGAGGGACAGAAAGATGTTAATCCATATATTACATATTGCTGGCTCCAGTCTCAGCGTCACAGCGCTGATACATCATAGAAGATATTGATTGGCCCTGTCTTGGCAAGGGCTTCTAAATGAGATATTTCATCCTCGTGAGGGAAACCCACTGTACACTACTTTCTAATCAGCAGCCTACTGCCTGGATCTTTTTGTTTTTTTCTTTTTCAAGTTTGATTCATTTCCATTGAAAGGTTTAGTTTTTCTGTGAAGCAACACCCGGAATTCAACCCTATCGCCAAAATGATGTAAATGTTAAAGGTGCACTGTGAAGTTTTTGGGGAAAAAAATTCAATCAGAAGAGAGAGGCGATCTTCTTTGACTGATTTTTGAAGTGAATAAACAAACTTTCTTTGCTGATGACTGATAAACCTGAATGAACAAACTGATATTAAAGGACAGCACAACTACTGTTTTGGGTGGTTTATATGTGGCGGACCCTGCCGCCATTCTAGCTTCAAACAGTGTTCTGGGGACCTTCTTTTCCTCTGAGAACAGCAAGTCTAAATAATTCTGAGTATAAGTTTGACCTGCTTCCCTAAAACTACATAGTTCCCCTTTAAGCTGCTGAGTAGGTTCTTGCAAAAGTACGGATAAGTTCAACTAGGGTATGGTCAGGAAAACAACATAGTTTGGCTCAAAATACCTCTTTTTGTCGACACAGTCAAAACACAGTCGAAAAATGTCCCAAGATCTCCCCCAGGATACCTGCTTCTGATGCCACAGATGCAGTTGAGCTGGCCAGATTTCCTGTAAAAGAATTGTTGTATTGAGCAGCTGGGAGATATGGTTCACTGTCTCCCTGACGACCGAAGTCACATTCTTGTTCCTCTGGTATCTAACTTTCACTGTATCTCATACAAGAGACGCACTGGCTCCACAATAGACTGAACTCCCTATTCTCTCATCAATTACAGCTTGACCTATCTAAGCATGTATCCACAGAGTATTCTGTAGAGGGGTATATAGTCACAAACTGGAAAGTGTCTAGCAGAACTGGCATGGCATTAGACCCTGGTACTTGTTAGGATTATAACATGTCAGGAATTAAGATAAAGAGTGATTCTCTCTGCCTGAGTTGTGGTGAGTTGTTGGGATTAGACTATGTCAGGAACTGAGATGAGGGTGATTCTCTTCACCTGATGTGTATAGTAGGGAGTTGTCAGGATTAGAACATGTCACGAAGTCCAATGAGGGGCGATTCTCTTTGCCCAAGGTTTTATCAGGAAGTCAGATGCTGACAGTCATGTCTGACAAGGTCTTTGCGCTGGGGCAGCCATGATTAACACATGTCATGAGGTTTGCATTTGTTGTCCTGTTGTAAATAAGTGAAGATAACCTGAAAGCCTTGAGAAAACATTTTACCTGGGTCTTCTCCCAATGCTGCACCTGGTTAACCACGCCGGGCCTGTGACTGCTCAGAGAATTAGCAGCCCTGAACTTCAACAAGGAGAATTTCCCTTACAGTAACACAATGCATCTATTTTTATAAGTTTCACCACAACTTTTGGGTCAAGCTCTTCGCTTTGTTCCGCTAGAGATAAGAGTGTGCTGTGAGGTTTCAGCATATCGGCAGTCACTATCTCCCCGACGTGCAGTGCTTTAACTGTTGCCGCTCTTATCAGCAGTGTCCTCCTTCGCCAGATACACAGAGCATGTAAACCGACTCAACGCTGCAGTCTCATTGCTCTCTCCCTCCATCTCCATCTTTCTTTCCTCTCTTCTCAGAAATGGGTCATTTAAGGTGAGAACTCCTCTAATCGCCCCTACATGTCTAATGAAATAGTGTTTAACCCCCCCCCCCTTCCCCCTTTTATGCTACTCTCTATGCTCTATGTAACGTAATGTTAAAGGTGTCACTGTGATAAGATAAATGTAGTGTGGGCTATCTGTGGAGGCCAGCGGGAAGAGCCAGGGAGAAGGGCTATAAAGGCAAACATTCATTCTCATTAGCTCTCAGCTGAATCACTTAGCCAGTTGACTTCCTGTGTCTCCCAACTGCACTGCTAATCACTGAGCTGCCCTTCAGCCATCTTAAAGGCCACTGAAGATGTCAGGCTTTTCTTCTCTTCTCCCTTCTCTGCTCAAACATTCTCACAAATAGGGAACTCATACATTCTTCTGTTTATGTTTCCCGAGGCAAGCGAACGACGCCAAACCTTCATCCTTGGGCCACGATTGGTCAGCCCATTGTGACAAATGTGTTCATGGAAATGCTTAACGAGAGGGGACTGAAAAGAAAGAGGGATGATGCAGTGGCTGTAATGGATCTGGACTTAACTATGATGCTGCATACACTGTATGGAAGACACTGTAGTACCAGTTAGGGGAAATATTTGATCATGACAAATGAGCTGGTTTCACGTGTATAGTTTGGTTCATTTGGTCCAGAGTAAGAAGAAAAATAAACCATTATTGATGCATTATTGTTCTGGTCTGGTTGATGTTCATACTGACTTTTTTTGTTTTTGTTTTACAAACCAGACCACCGGTCACGCTGCACTTTACTGAACCCAATGTTTATATTTATGTTCTCTGCTTTGAAAAAGAGCTTGCAAGAAATGACTGATTAAAACCAGGAAGTCTTTACACTTTTAATGAGGGACAGCCAAAATACACACTGTAGGAGACAAATGTAGTGTTTGTGTGTTTCTTACACATCCTGAGCTCTAAGACAATAGTGAATAGTGACATGACAGGATGGGACAGGACCAGATGCTTCCCTGCGGGTAAGTGTGGGAATGCATTGCAAAGTTAAGTAACACACATCAGAGTTATTTCATAGGGGGTGTGAGGCAGACCCATCCTTCTTTGCTCCCATTGGATAGATGAACCTTTAATCCACCAAAAGTGACCAATTAGGAGAAGCAGGCAGGTATAGACAATAGACTCTAAAAAGGCCCACACACCAGAGAAAGGGGGTGGTAACTGGTAGATTTCCTAAGGTCGAAGGCTCGATAGGATTTCTGATAGGGCGTTTGGCATTTCTTTGCCATAGATTTGAGAACTCCAGAGTGTGGCCGGACTCTGTTTGGACGCGGGCTTGAGATCTTTTACAATAAAGATTGCTCTATCATCAGGTCAGCCTGGCCTCCGCAGACTTATTTTATCAACATACTACATGCCGACACCTGTGATAAAGAGAGCCCAGAGACTACACAAACAAATACACAACCCTGTTTTGAAATCCTTTGTTCTCTCTGACTGATCAGAGAAAGACTAACCCTAACCCACACTGACATGCTGATGCCTGGTTTGTATGCGAACAAACCACACAAATGTCTGCGTGGAAAATTCACCTTTTCCAGCGGTCTCGATCCAGTTGATGTCCACCTTTAGGTCACACTCTCAGCTGAGGTAAGCACCCTTCATAAAGGCGTAGGGGGGCTGCCTGGTAGGAAACAGGGACTGCTGTACCTTTTTGTGACCATGGTTTCCAGTACAGTTTGAGTTAATATCTAAACCTTTCATCAACCTTCAAGCATCCAAATGAACACAAATGACAGCCTGCCCAGCTGGCACAAAAGCATTTCCCTGGTGAAGATACTTAACTTGCGCTCTTGCACACATTCAGGAGGTGAAAAATGTCAGTCCTCAAAGGGATAGATAGGGCTAATCAAAGTGTTGATCACAGTAATAATCAAACATGGTGTCTGTAGAGGGATGTATACTCAACTAGAGATTCATCACTGGTCAGCCAGGGTTGTTTTGAGTGGCAGTGAACCCGAGCAACATGGCCAGCTTCCTGTCGTTGTTTCATGCTAGAGCAGCTTGCGCTTGTGTTGCATTACAATTATTTAGGTGACACTTCACACACAAATGTGGAGTGGTGAGAGGGTGTAGATGCTAGATTGAGAAATGTCCGGGAAATCCACATGAGCTTTCAAAAACTAACTAGATGTGAGAGGACTCTTATTGTCACAGTGCACAGGGCAATATTTGACAATCTTGGACCTCAAACAAAGATTTGGTCTGGTTTGGTCTTGCAGAACTCGACTGGCCAGCATGAATACTGACCTGAAGCCTATCCAACATCGTTGACTGTAAGTAGCAAAACATGACCGCCCGGTGCCACTAAATGTGGCTGAAAGGAAGCAAACCATTATTGCAAACTGTTTTAGATTGAGGGCTCATAACTGAGATAGATGTTAATACACAATTAACATATCTTTGTTTTCAGTGTCCACATACTTTTGGCCACTGTTAAGCAGGATGAGCTCCTCTCGCTCTCAGTCCCTCCACAACTGCGTATCTGTTTACCACGAAAAACATCTGATTGTTTTCTCAAAATTCTCCCGGGGGCAGAGACAACGCATACAGTACCAGACACTCTTCAGTCACAGACACACTAATTACAGAGAATCAGTAGGGGGTAATGTTTTGTTTCAAATCAGTGGTAGGCTTCAGGCTGGTAGATTAATTAGTCAAAGATTATTCACGTGGGCCCAGATACTGTGGATCCTCTGACTTCTTGTGTCCTAACGAAGGAAGCCAATACCATTTGGTGTTATAATAGTTTATGTTTGGCAAAAGGTCTGTGTGGTTATCGGAAGAGTTTTTAATATCGGTAATGGGCTGAAGGGGCCAAATGCCAGAAATAATCCAATGGTAATTAAATGAACTGCTGCCAGCGTGCAAAAAAACAAAAAAAAACAAACAATGAACGAGCTGGAGGGAAAATACAGAACAAGACAACTGTGATCCATAGTTGATTTTTCTCCATGTCATGAGGACAGTGATCCGTCTTCCACTGGATGGAAGATCAATATACAGCAGGGATACAGTTAATCAGAAGACACGCACACATTTGTATGCAAAGCGCACACAGATACACACACACACACACACACAGACACACACACACACACACACGCACACACGCACACATGCACACGATTAGAATAGGCCCTAAAATTACATTTAAGCAATTATGCAGACTTGAAACACTGGAGCTTATCTGACACCCTGGCTGGGCAGGAATGAAGGAGAAAATGTTTAATTCACTTGCGATGTATCAACATTAACCTGCCAAAACGTGTAAATGTTAACACCTGGAGGAGCTTTAATGTTCGAGAAAAAGTGGTGCAATTTCAAAATCTGACACATTTCAGGAGCTGTGTGACTAAGGTATATGTTTGATCCCCAGCCACAGCCAGCGTGTCATGAATAGCTGCTACTGATAATTGCAGGGTATAAATATCCGTCCATCAAATAACCAGTTAAGAAATGTGAAAAATGTCTGTATTACTTTATGCTAATCACACGAGGTTGACAACCAAAAGACGTAGGACGTGGTGTAGATTCATTTTTCTCCTGCACTGAATGTGTGACACAGCCTACAAATTAAAATAAAATTCCTTCCATGTGTGATTGAGAGCTGGGCTTTGCAGATAATTTAAGTTTTTTACTGGCTAATTATAATATAATTCAAAAGTCCCACTCACACAGGTATTCTGCCCAGTTGGAGCTCCTCTGGGGACTGTGTGAGTGTGTATACACTGAGCTTTATTGACTTCTCTCTGACCTGACAGTTTGTTTATTTGCACCTGCTATGATAGGAGAGTTACTGCTTAATCATTCCTATTAGCTCGCTCTGGTGACCTCATGTAATTCCAGCGCAGCTTCACTAGATTCAGCCTGAGCACAGATGCAATTAGTCAGAATAACTGAAAACACCTGTGCCGGTTCACAGGGTCCTTAGTAATTAATAAGGCACCTTAAAACGATACTGAGTCACTCACGTTATCACTAGCGTTATATCTAACGTTTGCACATTTTTTTGAGGTAAAACAACATATTTGATACCCGATTAACTTCTTCGACAACAGACGTTAGCATCCAACCTCGCGAACATTAACCCTTTAATATTGTTATACACGCTTCAGTAAGAATCTCATAAGTTAACTGTTAATATCAACGTACGTCTCAGACAAGTGGTTGAATGCTAATATTAGCCAATGGGTTGTCAAATACATAGATTCACCTTGACACATGGCCAAATTTCCCTGCACATTTTCACAGTCCATCAGTGTTGATTAGTCGACAACCAAACTGTTGATGGATTGTGAAAATCTGGAGGGACTTTGGGCCATAATTCAAGGTCGGATAACTTATTTTAAAAACCATTGGCTATTGTTATCGTTCAACCACTCCGTAGCTGATGGAACTGTTTGACTGCTTTTCTACCAAGTTTAAATACATGTGTCTAAGGTCTGTGCTGATATTTTGAAATGAATCGAAGCCTTTGCTATCACTATAACACTATCAAATAGTAATGCTAGCTAGGAAGTGCTCCACCGCTAGCGTTAGCTGTTAATGGATTATCAAATATGTCATATTACCTTAAAATATGGCCTCATGTTCTTCCAGATTTTAATTACTCTTTATCAGTTGTCTGATTCCCTGTGTTTATGTGATGACTTGCAACGTGGAACACAAGCTGTAAGCTACGTCATTTGAGTTGTCTACCCGGAGTGTGACCTCGGAAGAAAATGACCATTGTGTGAATATGGTTTGTGTTTCTGTTGGACAGCTAGCAAGTCTGATAAGTTTCTTTTAGCCGGAACTCAATTAACTGACTTAGAATCTTTTTCAGCGATGCTTTCAGTCGTCAGAGGCATTTTCTGAGCAGATTTGTAAACCTTATGTCTGCAGCTGTTTTGTCAATGGTGTCAGGACCTCGGAAATGTGAAGGAAAAGCTGCAAAACAAATACAGTCTTTATCTGTTTCTTTAGAGCCTTTGAGAATCATCTAGCTGCTGTTGTCAAGTCTGACCCCGACAAGCTCTGTGATAAGAGCATCAATGCGCAGAGCCAGGGATGGCTTTCTCAAAGCCCAGAAGAACTTTTCAAGGCTGCTGCATTTTTGGCCCACAGCTGTGTCTGTTCATTAATGTCAAAGCATCTGTGTTGAGGTTTTTGGCTTCTGTGACCCCACACATTCAGCCTGTCCTTTTTTTCCTCTTTTTTCAGGATGCCTCTAAGAATACAGAAATGTGTATTTTTTGGGGCGGGGATGACAGTAGTTTGGAAAAGCCTGTAAACTACATGTTTAGTACATGAGGTGTGGTATTTAGATGCAGCAGTACCTGTGCAAATAAAGGGTTTCTTTCATATCAGTAACCATCTGGCAAAATAAACACTGGACAATGGATGTTTCAGTTCTTCACCAGTGCAAGAGGAGTTCCCTGAATTATACTGTGAACAACCTTTAGGATTTCCTGAATTATGTTGTTAACAACCTTTAAAGCAAAAGAGCATTTCTTGATATGTGATACCAAGTTTTTTTTTTTTTTTTTTTTTTTTTTTTTTTTTTTTT
>CAEMYA010000008.1:1993721-2076864 GCA_903131615.1 Diplodus sargus
TGCCTGTCTAATTTTTTATTTTTTTTTTGCACTTTACAAGAAGTTCTTTCATAAGGCATCCCTATTTATCAAGTAGCAGGAGGAACTCTGAAAAGTTTCCATGATCTTTGCTGTTATCCTCCAGAGTGCAGCTGCCTCAGACTGCATCCCTCTGTAGCTGTAATTCCTCTCTTGCCAGTGAAACTCCTGACATCAACAGCATGTTCCAACACCTGCTGTATCTTCTGTACTTGATCTCAGTGGGCTTATATCTGAGAACCTTGCAGCAGGCTGACTATCTGTGCTTTGGTGCCCTGACATAAACACCATGTTTCCATTGTGTGTGCGAACAGAATTCAGACTATTTAATGATGCTGTATTTAAACTCTATTACAACTTTTTGTGCGGGCAAATCATTATTTTTAAGAATAAAAGCATATCTTTTTCTTACAAACATTGCTATGATTGTGAATTGATACTTTCAAAAAGAAAATTCTGGTCCACAAACCTGTGACATGCATGTTATAAATTAGGTAAATCACAAGAACAAAATGAACCTTTGAGGGATCTAAGCAAAGTAAATGTGTCCTTGATGGCATATTACTAAGAATTAGGTTATGGGGGGGGGGGCAAGAATTT
Source organism: Diplodus sargus (assembly GCA_903131615.1). NCBI lineage: Eukaryota > Metazoa > Chordata > Actinopteri > Spariformes > Sparidae > Diplodus > Diplodus sargus. The sequence continues at coordinate 1,994,340 of CAEMYA010000008.1, forward strand.
AACTTCCAGCTTATAAAAATCTTCCCTACAGCCAAATCTCTTCGACTGCAGCGTCGTGTTCTGACCTCAGCTTTGTTAATAATGCTCACTTCTGGTCCCCAGATCCCGCCTCCCGTGTGTGTCTGCATTGGGTCCTCACCTTTTTTTGCCACAACGTAACAGATGGATTGTTTGACAGACGTCTAATTGCCTTCCAAGTTTAACATAAGAGTGAGACGGGTACAAAGAAAGTGACACAAAACAACTGCAAACAGCCTCGTTATTTGTGGATATTCTATCTCTTGGTCGTTTTGTGTTTCTTTGTAGTTTGTTTTGTGCTCATTTTGCATGAATTTTTAATTTGTATAGTTTGTCATGTTGTGTCTCTGTGTTGTTTTCTCTTCATGGTTGTTTTGCATCTCTTTAAAGCAAAACTATGTCGTATTTTGTATTTTGTATTTTGTGCACTGTTTCTGAGTGCAACACAACTGTCATAACATAACTCCCAGGTTTCTGTTACAATTTGTCGGATGTAATGTAACGTTACATGCTAACTACAAACAAAGCTCAGCCCAAAAGAATATAACGTCTTGAAAAATAGTGACTTGAGGTGAAGATGCATGCTCAGGCACTTTTGCCAAACGGCAGTCAAAGGTTCATTGAAGAAGTCATTGCGACTTGTGTATTGTGATTGAGTTTGTAGCCCCTTTATGCTGCATAAGAGTGCTGTTTCGGTGGAGTGTTGAGGATGAGTTCACAGCAAAGCACAGAAAAGAAGCTGTTCTGTAGTCTGGTGGTACGGCAGGAGATACATATGTATCCCTCACCGGATGGCAGCTGGGCGAACAGACTGTGGCTGGGTTGGTTGTTGTCTTTTAGTATCCTTTGGGCTCTATGTAGACAAGGTTCGCTTAGAACGGTAACAGCAGGCCAAGCTAACATTACATTAACCACAGACAGTAACACCTGGCTGTAACATGCTACCGGCTATACGTCTGTCGAAATGGGCTTGACCTGGCTTTTAATCAAAAACTTTGTTAACTTGACTTTCCCCAGCAAAATATGATCCACAAGATACGTTTCACCAGAAAAAGTAATTGTTGGTGACATGAGCGATGTACTGCTGTGAAGCATCATCTGCCGTATTACAAGCCACTGAAACATTTAAAGTAAAATAGTAGCTTTCAATATCTATACTAACGTATTTCATCAATCTAATTATTTATTTATTTTCAAATGTGAACAGATGGAAGGTAGGGGGGTGGAGAAGTTTCTGTCAATGCCTCTGTATTTTCCGTGGATAGAAAATGTCAGTATTGGAAGCCATTGTATCTCGCTGTTCGATAGGAAAGCAAATTGGATGCGTGAAGCTCAATCGGCATTTTCTTTCGGCTCTATCATTACCAAGAACTCTCAGACTCCTATTTGTACCAGACATAGACTGAAGAGAGCAGTGTGGTCTGGTTCAATAATGTAAACACAGTGTTAAAGTTTAAATATGTTTAATTACCACGAGTAGACAGCAATTAGAAATCTAAAAATGCAGCACTACAACTCTCTCAGTGTGACCTTGATGAAGCCTGTGTCCGTGCTGGCATTTGCCGAGCTGGATTGACCGTTACAAAGAAGGAAAGCTTAATATTTTCTTTAAGCTCTCCTGCAATTTGCTTTCACCACACTGCAGAGGAATCAAGGAATTATCTCTTTTTTTGTTCTCTTGTTTTTGTGTTGCTTCTCTTGTTCATCTCCCGTGTTCCTTCAGGGAGGACAGCAAAGTGCATGCAATGAAGGCTTCACATATGGAGCCATGCAAAATATGACAATAACTCCGTATAATACGATAAGTAGCTTAGCTAACCACTTCGCTGACACACAACCTCTAAACTGGTCTCCCAAATTCTCCGCCTCAGACTCTAGGGCTCCTTGTGTCAAATCAAATTTAGGCATTAACAGGCAGAGGTCTGATGTTAAAGCCCCAAGGTGATGCAAGACTGGGTTTGAAAAACTGTTGCAATTAGTGTGTGCAAAGTATGTTCACCAATTGGTAGGCAGTGCTTGTCTTCAGTAATTCAGTACAGTGCCTCATTTAATACACTGGGGCCGCCTTCAGTATTAGCCTATGTGATCTACTGAACATACACCTCACCGCATCAGACTGGCAGCAGCACCAGTTAATCAACTAAAGGGTCTGTGTGAGTGTGTGTGTAGGAAAACAGGACACGAATTGTGAACCATGAGGCTGAGCCAGGTTAATTAATGTGAAGGCGCTGCAGAGCGGGTTTTGACGTAGTTTATCAATCACTATATGTTACAATGAGCTACCTGCTACAAGCTATTCTGCCAGTAATGAGTGCTTGCACGTAGCCAACACAGTGTCGGCTGGCAACTCTGTATGAGATCATTGTTGTAATGATCAGGGATGACCTGACTAGACTAGAACAAAGTTAAAGCTCAAACCTGTTGTTTTTTTTATGCTCAGTTGATACACTTTGTTATATTTTGAAGGTTTTTGACTAAAAATGTTGGATGCTTCGCCCTCAATGCATCAAATGTGAAAGGAGTCAACTGTGGTGTCTGTGGCTCAGGGGTAGAGCCGGCGTCTTGTTATCCGAAGGTCACCCCAAACTGCTCCTGATGTGCTGGCTGGCACCTTGCATGGCAGCGATCGCCATCATCAGTGTATGAATGGATGTATGAACTACTCTAAGTCACTTTGGACAAAAGCGTCTGCTCAGTGTAAATGTAGTAACCAACCCACAATTCCCCTCATCTGTCCAGTGTGTTTTAGCTTATTTAACAGTAGGAGGCATTTGTTTTTAGCTTAAAAGCTGGGATGAACGTACAATGTGGTACAACACCAACAGAAAAAAAATCACATAGTTCAGCTTGTGAACAAAGAAAAGGCAATTATCAGCAAATGAGCCAAATATTGCCCTCAGGACATGGTGGGAACGAAACAGAGCTAAAAATTAGAGTGAATATTGTCCTTGGAGCCATCAGGCGGCCGGAAAAAAACTTGCCCTAGGTGTGCTGGATGTGTGCTTACATGACTGTTCGCTGACATTTCCTATTACAACCTCAGTAAAAGCTAAATAATGAGTCAACATTGTGTTTACAGTTTGTTCTACTGCTTTTACGTGGCCAAGAATAAAAATGAATCAATTAATTCAGCTTTAAAGAGACAAGCATAAACTGGCACGGTTATTATCTCCAGATAAATTCTGATGCAGAAGCAGTGTTATAAAAGAGAGAGTGATAGCACATAAAGTATACATGCACTGGAATACAAATGACATATTGTATACCTACAACGTGCATGACATTCCAATACGAAAATAGACAACACGGATATAGAACTGAACTTCACCTCTAACAGAGGTCTAATTTAATCTAATTTGAAAAGTCCAAACATTACAGAGCAATCACAAGCCATAGGTAGCCTTATAATAATTTCATACAAAATGCTGCAAGTTGAAACCCTGTTGTTTTTGAAGCTGCTGATTTGATTGAGGCGCCACGGCTTATTTCTAAATGACTGCTGCAATGTAAGCATTCATTTCCTCCCAGGGAATCCAATCAAGTGGCCAGTGAAGTCAAAAGGAACTGATTGGACCAGCAGCGAAGTGCAAGGCAGAGGACAAAATGTGTGTGAGGCACTGGCTCAGCCACCAACGAGCTTTAGTGGCTTCTGGAAAAGTAAACTGGCTGAACCTGACCATGTCAGTGCTGTGGGTAATTCATCTAAGAACAGTTGCTGTGTGAATGGATGAAGTGTTGAGTAATTGCAAACCCTTGCATGTTCCAATTCCTTTTTGTGTGAGACTTTAAGCTATTACTCTGGAACACGTCAAAATTAAATTATGACTGTCAAAACTAGTCTCTTCATAAAATGTGGCAACACATTTAAAATATTCAAAATGCATTCCAATATTTTTATTCCAACAAAAACTACTTTGGCAACATAAGAGTTCTACATTTATGGTATTCCTCAGAAATATGACACTGACAATGATATAATAATAATTCACCCTCTGTCTCTTAATGTAGAAATGTTGCGAAGATATTGCAGAAAGCAAGAGTTTTTAATATGTTGGCACTGAATGTAATTTGTGGTTTTGCTGAATTGTCTAATATAGTCCCTGTTTGTGAGTTTGTAAACAAGACTGTCCTGTCAAATTAAAAAAAACAAGAGTCATTTCAGCAAGAATTCCAAATCGACATGCAGCATGTTCATGTTGACAACGACAAGTGACATCACAAATGAGGAACAAAAATGGCCTAGGATTCAATTTGGGCTTAGATAGCTTATTATCCTTTTCTAAGAAACCAAAGTAATTGTAGACTGGAAAGGCCGGATCCCTTTTAATTGACCTTGTCTCAATAGTTAATAGGCTAAGAGAGTAGAAGATAGACAGCAACAGCTATTAGTGACACTTCTGGCCACAATTAATCCAACATACAGAGTTCCTCTTTGGTCAGTGAAGAAGTCAGGTGTCTGGGTAATCTCTCTTTCACAGGAGGTCACGATGGGCAAATGAAAAGAAAAAAAAAGAAGCTTGGTGAGACTTTCTCTCTCCCTTTATTTCTGTCACTGCTAATAATCCACAAGTGTAGCGCAAGGACTTTATTTTGTAATATCCTATCATAGTGATTTTGCAGGTAATAAGAGGGGAGATTCATCCCCGTGTGCGGTTAATCTCTGAGCAAATTCCTTTAATTGTAATGCAAATTGACTTTGTTTGTACAAAAATTACTGCCAATCCTTGGTAAATGGCACTAATGCCGTTAGATGATCTGCATACTTACAAGCAAAGAGCACTGCGGTGGAGATTTAAAAGGCTCTACAATTACATCAGATACATGGACGCCTCGCTGACAACACGCTTTTCTTTTCACTTTGAGTAACTGACAGAGCACTTCCAAACAGTTTCACCTGCACTTTGACAAGCTTTTGTTTTCTCAAATGAATACGAGGCAGCTGCTGCCTAACGTCTCCCTGTGACCACCCGAACACCCACAGTGTAGCATCAGTTTAAATCTAGCCTAGGAGTGAATGTGCTGAGTACGTTCGCTGCTCCTCATAGTTATCAAGAGGAAAATCACAGGCATCTGACCGCAAAGAGACACAATGAGCACAACAGTGAAAACAAATTGGCACTCTGGGGAGCTCCGAGGCATCCTTTTTTGCTACCCGGTTAGGTCGGGATGACGTTATAATATCCTTCAGCTGCTGCAATGGAAATTAGTCCTGCGGAGGACTGTGTGTTTGTTTGGAGTGTAGATAATAAGACAACCACTATGCATGTTGAGCAGGGCAGCGTGGGGTCTGATATTGTGCGGTTTAAAACACGCAAAGGTCAAACTTCATGCAAATATAAATTCTTGTCTTGACAGTGTGTACAGCATCAGCACAAAGTAAACCATCTTGCTTATATTCCCTGTTGATTTCATGGGTTGTTTTGTACTTGTATCCATTGTCTCCTGGGGACAGTGAATGGCATTATTCACTGTATGGTGCGTTAAAGCACCTCGACAGATGTGGTGCATTCATAAGAGGCTCAAACCCCCAACAACACTCCATTTTTTCATTCCTTTGTGTCAAGGTTTGCAAGAAGGACACAAGGAGACAGGTTGGAAAAAAACAAAAACAAAGCTTTCATAATATGAAGCTGAAATCCAAAGAGCAAAAACTGGCAGGCAACAAAAGCAGAGGAAGTAGGCAGGGGCAAAAGCAAAATAACGAAGGAAAATATACATAACTTAAATGAAAACAAAATGGCAAGGAACAGACAACACAAGAGAATACTGAAAGAAGACACGAACGGCAAACGTAGCAAACGCATAAGAGATATAAGGGAAAAAACACAGACAACCTGATAAATAAAATAAAGAGGGAAACACACCAACTAAATTCACAAGAACCGATAATCAGGGACATGTAAACGAATAAGGGCAATCACAAAGGCAGAAAGAGACAGAAAGGGAATAAAATAAAACATGACATATGAGGAGTGAACCTTTCAATATAAAAAAGGGAATTACTGAACTATTGAACCTCCGACTGCCATGTATTGTTAGCCAGCCTACATCTCAGAGCCTGGACCTCCACCGTAAGCTTTCAGAACCAACAGTCCTACAGAGGAAGTCATATCCACGGCTCTCCGTTCAGTCTTCACACACCTTGAAAATATCAACAGAATGCTGTTTGTTGATTTCAGCACAGAATTCAATACAATCTCACTCATGAAGCTGATTGGAAAATACTACAGCCTCTGGGCTTGAATACCACACTCTAAAACTAGGTATTGAACTTCCTCACAAGCAGACCCCAGACAGTTTTGATTGGCAGTCATACCTCTTCTACTTTCCTCTGAACAAGAGCCCCCCCAGGGCTGTGTGCTCAGCCCCCTCCTGTTCACACAGTGCATCCATGACTGCACTCCCAGACATCGACGGAACTTTATTGTGAAATATGCAGGCAAACAACGATGACGTGGTTCATATCGGAGTAGTGTCTTTCCTCAGAGTCCTTGATTCATCCTCATCGCTCCATTACATACTTTTTTTTTTTTTTAATGATAAATCCTCAGGGGCACCACATTATTAGCCTACAAGGCAAACTGAATGTCTAAAAGCCCGAAGAAACAAACAAAACAATGTACATGAGCTAATTTTTCATCACTCTGTGACCTTGTTATATTTCTATCTCAATTTCAGACTGGACATCAGTTGAACAATAAACCTTGCTATATTATTTTTTATAAACATATGGGGATTGTTGATAACTGTAGTTTTTATTCAAAGGGATTCCGTTAAATTTAGCCTGAAACATGTAATGTGGCTATCGCATGAGGGCAGATGCTGTGTTGTTGCGTCATACAGCGACATTCACAACCTCCATCTATCTTTTATAGTGCTATTTGCATATCAAGGCCTCCTGTTTATCACCTTTTGGTGCATAAGACAACACAGAAAACAAGACAGCGGTGTGTCGTCGACCTTGAAATATATCAATGACAAACTGAGCAGGAAATTGCTAAAAAGAGACTTCACGTGTTGTTTTACTTACGGCGACTTGGTAAAATGGATGTCTGACTTGGTGAAGCTATTAAGTGCAATGTTTACAGCACATTAGCTGTGCACTTTTGCATTTAATGAAGAAGGCCGTTCTCTCTCAGTGGTCTTTGTAGCTTCACTCTCTGACTCTTTGAAGATGTCCTGCTAATGAGGATAGGAATGCTTAATGAGGTAAAGATCTAGCTTTTTTCTTTTTGTTGGTATTTAGCAGGACCTAACATAATTAAAATTACACAGAGAATAAAAACCTCCAGACCTCCAACAACAAATCAAAGATGGATTGCCTCCATAGGTGGGCAGTCTGAGGGAATTCTGCTTAGTGTGGGTATTGGCTATCTTACCCAAAGTTAGATTTTAAAAAAAAGACCACTTTAAAGTTGCACTACATAGTTTGGGGGAAGCAGTTTTAATCAGAACACAAAGATCTTCATTGACCAATTTTCTATGCCTTAACCCACTATATAAACAGACTGTTTTCATGACTGAATGAACTGAATAAACAAACTAACCTTAAAAGACAACACAATTTCATACTGTTTTAGCTTGTTTACATTTGGCGGACCCTGCCACCTTTCTAGCTTCATACACTGTTCTGGGGACCTTATTTTCCTCTGACAACAGCTTGTTTATTCAGTTATGGAAAAGATACATGTTTCTGAGTTCTCATCATTACCTCATTAATATCACAAATATTAAAGTTCTGAGTTTGAATTTTTACATAGCGCCCCTTAAATATTTTTGCACTATCCATGGAGCTCTAGCACCAGGAGAGAGTTAACTGAGCTTAGTCTATGACTATAAGCAGCTTGTGCAAAAAATGATCGCTGCACGTAACTGCTTCCTTTTGGTTTGACAGAAGTTAGAACATGTTAATTCTTTTAAACTTTTGACTTTGGACAGAGCCTGGCTCGTTTTTTTCCCTGCTTCCTTTCCTCCTACCGAGCTGAGTTTACTGTCTCCAGGTGTTGGCTCAGTATTTTACAGACACATATGAGAGTGGCACCGATCTTTCTATCTTACTCTAGGCAAGAAAAGATTATGCGTTTTTATTTCCCAAAATGTCCGCTAATTCCTTTAAGACAGTAAGAGGGAGGCGAACGGAACAACTGAATAAAGACTCCTGAACAGCTCAGAGGCTTCGGCAAATGCATAATGTGTACGCAATAGTAAATCCTGAGCATCTTTCTTCATGGGAGCTCTTCATGAACAACTTATTACAATAAAATGAAAAAATATCAAGACCTGCATAAGGCTATCCTCCAGCATCTCATTCTTGTACTGATATTTTTATCCCTCGATGTTCACTTCACATCAACAATACTGCTGAACAGGAGACAGTTAATTAGTGTCATCACGAATGAATACAGTAGCTCTGGAGGAGCCACGGTCATTGATTGTTACCCATTTGCCAGGCAAAGTTCAGTTTCGGCTGATAAATAACCCTGAAGTCTTCCTGAGACATGATGAAATTAAATAGCAGAGAGGGACCATGTGTCTACATTAGGCTGCGAGTAAGCTAAGACAAAAATCAGCTTCTTATTGCAGACTGTTAATCAAAACACATTACAGATACAAGCTGGAGGAAGGTACCCTCACCTCAGTGCAGATCAAGGTTGATGTTGGCTATTCCTCTCTTTTCGACTCTTTCATCTGGAGCATGAAGTACTGCTTGATGTCAATACCCATGCCCTTGAGTAGGGCGTACCTGCTGTGTGAAGGTTGATGATACAGTTGGGATTACATGTTAAGAACATATAAAGGGCATACTTACAGGAGGGATTAGGGTTAAGGATTGAGAGATGTTTCATTTTTTGTTTGATTTTATGGCAAAAAATGAAAAACCCTGAATAAAGTAAAGTAATGAATTAACCAACATCAGTCTGACCGTTACAACCCAACTCACAAGAGGAAAGAGAAGTAACCTAAAAACCAGATGTTGTTGGTGAAAACAAAGTGAAATAACCCTTTTTTTTTAGCATTAACGCATATAAACCTTTACTAGTGGTAACCCAAAATAAAGTTATGAACGTGAAAATGAGCATAATATGTCTCTGTCTTTAAAATAAACCAAATATGAAAATAAAACCTGACTAATAACTGACCTTACCAACCAAACCAAAAGCAAACAAAAGAACGCTAACCCTAACCCTTGACCATGTGTTTCCAAATAGAACTGTCTCTAACAGTATGTGTGTGTGCAGCATTGTCAGTTATTTAACACTAAGCTTGGCCCTGTATAAGAAAGGTTAAACATGTAACCACGAATGACATACAAATGTTAAAATCAGACCAAGAGTTCAGATCCATAGGGCTTCAGTGAATCTGTACCGAAGTTAAATGCTGCCATACATACATTCCAATATGCTGACATTTAGCAGGTTTACCCTGCTCACCATCTAAATGGTGCCTATTAGCATGCAAACATTGCTAATTAGCACAAAGAACACAGTGCAGTCGATGCTTCTGGAAACATCATTAGTTTTAAAAGGCATGAGGTCATGAACCAAGGTACTGGACAAATACCTAATTATATATTGGTAATTGACTTAATTCATACAGCGGCCATTTTCCTCTGACATCATGCTCAGGGTTGGAAGCTCAAATGTGGTACTGCTGCATTCCACAATGCAATCTATATAAAGGTAGTGAATCTGAATCTTTTTTCAAATTTCACTGCTTCTTGGTTGATCAACAACTGAAAACATAGTACAGGCATATATGAGCTCTAAAATATCAACACACATCTTGGACATATTTATTTAAGCCTGGAAATGAAACACACTGGATGCAATCAAACAGTGGTGTTAGATAGTGAGTGGGTGAGTGCTAACGTTAGCAAATGGTTTAAGAAATGTGTTGTTTTACCTCAAAATACGACCTAATGTCTCTATAGATTTTAATTGTCTAATAACTTTTCATTTGCTAATCAGCCAATGACTGCTGACATGATAACAATTTGTTAGATCACCTACATTTACACAACACAACAGCATGACATCATCACGGCACTCAAGCTTCCCACTCTAACCACGTTCGCAAACGTGATTCACATGCTGCTGGGAATCATGTTCGCGAACGTGATTCACTCATGATTCGCGTCGCTGAGGACGTAATTCTCATTCACATACTGTGCTGAGAGTGGCGCTGTGTCACTCACTCAGAGCAGAGGAGTTGATGAAAGTTCAGTAACCGTACTGCTAAAATTAGCGCTGTGTTGCTAACATCCGTGTAGCATCATGTTACTGTGCACAGAGGACACTTTCACCGTGTAATAATTTTAGTGCATGTATACCACTCAAAGCAGCGCTGCATCTCCCGCGATTGATTGTTTACTATAGTCCATGAATGCACCGTCCCTCAGTAAGTGAACGTGAGCCTCAGGGCTGAATCATGAACTGAATGATGGATCGTTTGGCTGTTTATCAGTTCAGGGAGTTGGAGAGCACTGAACGATTCGGTGAACAAATCTTTTCAACAAGTAATTTTAATGAACGGATTCTAGAGATTCAGTACAGTAAAAAGAACTGCCGTTCCCATCACTACCAAGGTGGACCAAGGTGGTGGAGCACTGGCGAACATTGCCATTCTAGCAGCCTAGATTCCCTCTGAACTTGTGCATGTGCATTTGTCTGGGTCACTGGCCACTATTAAGGATTGCGCTGACATGACCAACATATTGAGGCTGGTGATGCTACTTTATGAGAGTGATGAGTGAGGGACAATAACAGTTGATGGATGAAGGAGAGAATAAAGAGACCCCTTTAGTCTTGGTTGAATATATCGCTGTTGTAATTACCACCAATATCTGCCAATGGCCCATTCAACATTCGTCACAGGTTCAGGGCGTTACTTAACCTTGCTAAGCCTAAGTAGAATGAGAGTGAAAATGATAATTGAGTGGTCATTACAGATGGGGATCTTGTGTTAATAGGTGCTAAATGATCATCTAGGAGGAAAAAATGAGTCTGAATAGCTGAGTGGGAGATGGTGGACGGGGGTTATTAGTATCATTATTATTGGCTAGCATGGTTGCTATTGGCATTTCCTGAATTAAAGTGAAAGGGAACTGTGGGGAGGAAATCTTCCACAGAGGCAGAGCTATAAAGCAACCACTTCTAATTAGTTGGTGAAATTAAAATGCTCTACTAATAGATGGGTTTGTTTTGACACCACAGAGAGGTGGGGGAAGAGTCACCCTGCTCTTACTCAAGAACACTACTTCTGGAGGAGATATATATATATATATATATATATATATATATATATATATATATATATATACATAAGTATGTGTATATACACATGCATACATATATATACACACATATATGATATATCAGCCACAGCATCAACCCCTAACCCTAACCACCATAGAGTTTTTTAAGAATGTCCGTCCAGTCAAGTGTACCATTCTGCCAATTGTAAGATCTATTTGATCCAAACGGTTGTCTTTTAAAACCTCCATTAGCTTCATACAAATCCAGTACATTGTAGTGTGGTTAAAAGGTGCACTGATCAACCGAGACAGCTGTAAATGTGCAGTATTCACATCTATGCATGTCAAAGGCAGAAAACCCAGATTTCAGGGCAATCAGACTGAGGGCAATAACAGAATTCCAACAGATAAAAACTAATTTTAAATGAGAATTGATGCTCACCTAACAAAGGAAGACAACAGGGGTTTAAGGACTCAGTGCTCGTTAAAAAAGTTCAAAAACATGTGGGGAGTTTCTGATGAAAGCTGACAGCTACCTGTGTATGAAGCTGACTTTCAAATGCATTCCATGTCGCTGAAGAGTCCAGACAGAGTATTAAAGAAGTCATGAATAAATGAAATGGACTCTTTGATTTGAGATTGCATCCAGCTGATGTTTCATTTTACTGTGGCGCTTAAGAAATGCTGCATGAACAAGAAATAGAATGCCCATTATTATAACTGCTATAATATCAATATGTATGACTCTTATACCAGCTGGCGTCTGCCTTTTAGTGGAATCCTGTGTAGATGATCATTATTTGTTTTGTCCATATGTTCCTGCACCCCACAATGAAAAAAAAAGCCTGCTCACTGACTTATCAGCTCCATTTAGTCTTAAGGCTTTCTTATCTTTATTATTATTATTATTAAGTTCACGCCTAGAAGTAGGGTGTGCCAATTATTGTTGGGACAGAAAGTGAAGTGTTGGGGCTCCATGGTCCTTCAAACAGGTTTTTCAGAGGCACACTTCAAAAGGTATTTCACTGTATAATGGTCCTTTTCTTTTTCATCAGCATAAAAAATGAATTGCCCATGTCTCTGTAGCTAACAAATTTAATTAAAGTCCAGCAGCGAGGTTGCTGCAGTTGGTACCGCTCCTCTAATGTCAATGCAGACTGAGCACAGGTTGATATGTTAGCATATAAAGCACTGCTGTTGACAGGAAATAAAGCAGTATTGTTGATACGGCTGAATTGACTGGTAGAGTGAAGTTGTGAATTAATTGTAAGCGTCCAAGCTTTTCCAACTCCATCGGATGAATGGCAAATGGCATTGTGATGACACCAGGATTGCCACAGTAACACAATGGAGATATAACCACAGCTGAAAGTGGCACGTCACGTCTCTTCATATAAAGACCATAGATGACACCACGTGACATATGAGGGTCTTGGGTTGTCCCTTTTCATAGGGATAGTTTTCCACTGTAACTCAAGAAGGCACGTGAAAATGAGAGGTAGGGGAAGAAATGGAATGTATGGGGAATGAAATGGAAATGTGATCCACCAACTCACAGCTGGGATGGACTGACCAATATCTGGAGCTTCACTTATCTTAGATATTGTTAGACCAGTTTTACTTAAACACTGCAAAGTGTTTGATCCATAACATCCAACATGCACATGATCTTAATTTGAATTGTCCTCTTGTTTAATCCCAAATTTCTTCTTCATGCTTCTCCAGATGAGGACACCAACCTGCACCTTTCATATGGGGACACAATGCTGCTGCTGGCTTCGCTGCTCTGGCTGGACCCCACTACTGTATATGGGTCTCTTTGTAATAGTTATGGCTAGGAGATACTGTCTTCGCAGCTCAGTTACTGTGTTGAAACAGACTGGCATAATCTTTAATGCCCCTTGTATGCTTGTATGCCAGACTTTGCCAGACTATGTTAAGACTCTCATCTGGCTTTTACTACCCCCTCCTCTTTATTTTATGGTGCAGTACCCTCCTGTAACCACTATCTGTGCTGCTCCTACGTAGTGAGACAGAGGAATGGAATCTTCTGTGAAGATACCTGTATCGGCTCAACAATTGTGGAGTTCATTTCTTTAAATAATTCAAATCAATTTTAACCTATGTTTTGCTGTCTGTGTACTCTGGGTTGTCCACTTTCTCTTGACTTGGCACCTCAGAGTTTGTGTAGTCTGAGTCTTCTGAGTGTGTTTCTACCCACTCTCGTTTTTAATGACACCATCTTGTTGCATTGCACTCTCTACTTCGGCAATTTGAGTAGACTGGGCTGGAGAATTCGGGCCACCAGCTGTTGATCTGGATGTGCCCAAGTCTTAGCATTTGCATAATGGAAGTAGATGGAAACAGATTTTCTTTTCTTTCTCCCCTCATTCTCTTTTGCTAATTTTATGGAAATTCTGTTTGGATTTGAATAGAAAGCTGGCTCTTAAAAAGATAAAGAACATCACCGATGTTTTTCTATGTCATCCAATTAGAAAAGGAGAAAGGGCCAGCTGTATTGTTGAAAGGCCGGCTGACCTGTCCTTAAAAAGTGACTAGGTCTACTAAGTAGAAGTCGACTAATATATCTCTTAATTGATGTCAAGTCCAGACATTAACACAACATTAACATGGAGCATTAATGCTGGTGAAACATTAGTGGGTCACTTGGAACTAAGGAAGATTTTCCAGTTTTTCTTTCTGCATAAATAAAGCTTCTGTTACTACCAAGAAGCATCATTATGAAAATCAGATTTGCCAGGTGCCCCAAAGCATCAGCAAGCACCTTGGACTTAAGGACTTTGCTGTTAACTTTCTTACAGATGATATCAAGTAGGCTGAACTCCACCAGATATGTCACCGTCCTGTTATCAAGGAGACGTCTGTGGACGATATCCAACTCATTAACAACCTGTTGTCACTGAATGATGTCCTATACATCAGCAGCTGCTTCTATCTTCATAAATAATTGTCAGGTGCTGAGCTAAAAATGGTTTACTGAAGTGTTGCGTCTTCAGCCCCCCACCATGAAGGTAAACTTGCTCACAGCAAGAAGGTCCTGGGCCTTTCTGTGGAGCAGAGTTTGCATGTTCTCCCACTGCTTGTGTGGGTTTCCTCCAGGTACTCTGGTTTCCTGCACCATTAAAAACACGTACCTTACATCTGGGTTTAGGCACCGAGACACTGGCAAAATCTGTACATTTCATCAAATTTTTATGGGCTACGTCCTCTTGCTGTCTCTTTTGTTCCAATGTCTGCAACTTCAGCTGTCAGGCTTTCTCAATTCTCTGTCGAAGGCACCTTTTAAACTCTTAACCAGATCTTTGCAACCATCCTATAATTCAAACCTGTGCAAGCTTTGTTAGCTGCGAGATTGAAAACTCTGTTTGTCTCCCAAGGCCATCAACGCTGCTTGCTTATTTGAAACACCGTGCCACCTCAAAAGAAGCCATCCCTCATTCCTAACAACATCAATGACTTTTTGCTTCTGTGTAAAGGATGGTATCGTACCGAGTCAAAGCCTTCTAACCCCAATCCTCTGCCACTCCATGGTCACTGTTAATAGATGCAGAGGTTCATTTTGACAGATTACTTTAAACCAACAAAGGTTTGTCAGCTTGTTGTAATGTTCACATTTTAATTTAGCGGACAAAAAAACCCCTTTTGAAGCCTATTTGTCAGCTTTATGATACTTGAGAGTGTGCGATAAAGAATAACAGGATCAGTACTATTACAAATACAGTTTTGACACCTGACAATAAAGTCATGTTTGCTGTTACTTTGAGTCCAATTCAACAAGCTGTGGTTTAACTTGTATGTCTGTATTTTTTGGGCAGCTCAAACTGTTTGGATATTCACGCCCCACGATGACAGCCTTCCGCTCAGTCAGGCATTTAACTTCCATAAAAGTCTCTTAACTCCTCTGCCACTCAACAGTCCTCTTCACCCTAACTGCTTATTCAAAACGCTGCCAAAGAGGTTCGAAGAGGTCCAACTGCTGTCATCACATCTGCCCAGTTTTACTGTGTCTGCACTGGTTTGCACAGAGGCTAAAAAAGTACCTTTTACAATCACTGTGGAGATCCTATTGATTACTTTACAAACACGCGTAAACATGGTTTATGTGACTGACCTTTAAAATCCCTGAGCAATAACTGCACCCTGAGGTGTTTGGGCAGAAAATTGCTTTTAGTCGAGACTCAAGAGCAGATCGTTCACTGCTGAGCTCCTGTAATTATAAACTATCTTTATGAATTGCTGTGTAATAATCATTTGGCTAATTATATATTAACCCAGATACTGATGTAGCACCATGCTGACTGAACCGTTAAACAATACAGGAAGGCTTTTGATTTATTTTAACACCTATCATCAGAAAGGTCTCGCCCAGTGACATATCATTTGCCACAGAGAGATGGGTTGCATGTGGCAGTGACAGCAGTTTGTTTGAAACAAAAGGAAGATAGAATAGAAAAAAAGAACTGGAAGCAAAATCCAATATCGGCACGTTGTAGTTGTTCCTCCAACATCATATTTAATGTCGCCTCATAACTTCCATAGAAACTGACCAATCACCTTTCTTTGACGATAATCTTTTGTTACCAGGGAAAACTTGTTTTTTTGTGTTGCCTTAACCTATAGTTGTGAATTAATCATTTTAAAACATTTGTCGGGTCCAAAATACAGTCTTGATAATTGTGAAAAAAACCCAACATAAAAATGGCTGCAGCATACTATCCTCACATTAGCTAGCTACCGTTAGCTTGCATCCGCAACGTTAATGTTAGATAGCTAGGGTAAGAAACATTAACATTTGCTACCTAACCAGCACTGCTACGTTCACTAGTTTGTTAGCTAGTGCAACAAACTAGCAACCACTTGATTCCAACAACAGCGATGTTGTGATGTGAGAGCAGTGGAAAGGGGAGAAGGAATGCTACATTTAGTGGCAACATTTTTAATTTTGCAGAAGATTACACCACAAGGAGTCATAAAGTAGTGACTGTGGTAAGGCAGGGGTTTAGAGGGCCTACAAGTTTAGAGGGCCTGCAGGGTTTGATACAAATATTTTTATTTGGTGCCAGTGCTTCGACAATTGCATTGCAAGAGGAAGTACTAGGATATATTGCCATATAGATATTTTGTCGCACCACTAGTAGCTGGCCTTTAATTTTGTTCCTAAACTTAACCAAACTGCCAAAGAAAATAAAAAATGAATACATAAATTAATGCTGAATTAATAATCACTTCAGTCAGGTGCAATGGCGGTCCCGCAGCAACATGGGTAATGATGTTGTAGAAACACCTTCATGGTGATATCAGAGAGGCTGTCTGAACGAGCTGAGCCTGCAGTTCCTCTGTGTTGCAGAACGAGAAGTTCTAAACACAACATTGACATTCAGTGTCATCACCTTATGAAGCTGATTCAAAATTATTAACACATTAACACATCCTGCAGAGAAACATTAGCATTCACTTGTGGTTGTGTTTCAGGAGACGTGATGAATCTAAGTGTAATATTTACCCTCCTCGAGTTTCTGTTTTAGGTCTCCATTTACACCTAGCAGAAATATCTGGCTCATCAGCTGCTAAATGCTCCACTGTTCACCAGCTGGCTGTTAACTTTGACTGCTGTTTGATGGCTTGCAGTATGATTTAGAACTTGGTCCCACATAACAGTAAAGTCACCAGTTGTAAATTTGAAACAGGAGACAGGCTGAGGTAGAACTGCATACTAGGGTGATAAATCTCTCTCTATTTCACATATTGCGCGGTCACAGATTTTAATAGAGAAACATCAGAGCAATTAGAGAAAAGAAAAACTGTCACCAAATGAAAATCCAAGGAAAATCCCAGATGTCATGTCAGATGACATGCAGCACACCAACACTGCAAGCATTAAGTTGTATGTGACATCTAATTAGCTCACTAATCGATACACACTGTTCTGAGTATCAGCCTACAGTTCTCGTTTTGAATGGAGTTTAAAAATGTAAATCTTTTATTTGTCCAACTACTCAAATGGGTAATTCACCTTTTTGAGAAAAATGCGCTTATATTTGCTTTATGCTTTTTCTTTAGATTAGATTGTAGAAAGTAAAAGCTGCCTCACCTTGCTTGGCAGTGCATTAAGCAGTAAACACTGAACAAAGACAAATATTAATGCAGGAGTGAGAAAAAAAAAAAAAAAATAGAAAAGCTTGAAAATTGCCTCAGTAATGTCTTTGACCCCGTCTGCTTTTATAGAGGCTGCTTAAAAACAACATGGATACCTTTGTTCTCCTCTTCTGTTTATTCATTCAGTTTGTATAGTCCGATCCACCAGATGTTCTCGCGCAGCTGATTAAAAAAAAAAAAAAAGTGGGCCAATGCTCCGGTGTCTCTTCTGAACTCATCATAGTGTATAGCGCACTTGATTGCACAATGTTGCATTTCCATCTTCTCTTATTGTGTCTTTTGTTGTTTCATGGCATTTGGAAAACAGCTTTTATCACAATATTTGGAGGATGGATCAGAACAGTTTTAATGTTGCCCATTGACATACACTCGCTCCATGTGACAGTCTGGCATGCTAGCCGTTTGACTGCATGCACCAGACCGTGACGTCTGTGCAGTGACGAACACATACACCGTCACACCCCGCTCGATTGTGTCACTTGTTGAAGCATCTCACCAGTGCAGTAGTATAAAGATAGTTTGAAGTGTATGACCACTGACCAACCTGCTGTATTGTGGGTTAAGTTGTGAGTGGGCATGTGTTGGGCTAAAAAACAAGGACCACCCCAGGCGGAAAGAAAATCAATCTGAATATCATTTAGTGTATATCACTGGATGACCAGCCTTTTTCTATAGTTCAAGATGCCAGATTCACCCAACTTGTGGAGTCCCTCGAGCCACGTTATGCCATTCCCAGTCGCAAGTATTTCTCAGACCAGTGCTTACCTGAATTGTACTGTATTGTTTACAGCCACGTTGAGAAGCTAATTTCCGGTGCTGTATCCATTAGCTTCACTACAGATATCTTGTCTTCAAGCGTTAACCAGGTTAGCATGTTGAGTTTGACTGTACAATGGCTAGATGAGGACTTTGTGTTGACAAAAGCTGTACTTCATTCTCAAGAGTGCCGTGGGTCTCTCACTCTGGACTGAAGATATGTATCTTCCTTGTTTTGATATTGTCTGTAGTGTTGTCTGAGGCAAAATGTTTCTCTCTAAAAACTCTAAAAAAAATAATAAATATGGCAGTGCTTTTCTCCATAACTTAAGTTGAAGTTTATTGAAGTTTATACTCTACTATATGCTTGCACAGACAGTGTTAACATTTGGAAAGCCATGTTGCATTTATGTATGCATCCAGTGGGGCATCACAATAAAATTAGGCATAATGTGTTAATTCCAAAATAGGAGATATGTTATGTAACAGTTTTGGTGTAAAAAGCCTGCATATATCAGTATCGGGTGATATCGGTATCGGAAATGAAGAGTCGGACAATATCGGAAATCGTCAGAAAAGCCAATATCCAGCATCCCTAACATTTACCCATGTTCGATAAATGTGTGCGCAACTCCTTCCATGAGAGATCAAGTTTCAGCAAAACACACAATTTGCAAAACAGCATTGTGGGAATTTTCAGTAACGGCTTTATTAAATTAGTGCAAAAGACAGACATAACTCATTCAAAATGTCATCTTTTTTTGTGAAGCTGATCGTCCACACAAACCCACACAGGCTACGTTCTTTTGATGCGCGCAAGAAAAGAAAAAAAAGTAAAACTATGCGCCAAAACCCCCTTTTTTTTTTCTTTTTTCTTTTTCACACATCTTCTTGACTCGTGACTCATAATGACAGATGCAGAGAGAACAAGAGAGGACAGAATCGACTGGAGACAAAATCGAACCTAAACACATGGCAGTCATCAAAGCAAGACTCCTGATTCTGCAATTAATCACAGACTTTTAAAAAAAAACATAACACAAATAAAAAAACAAAAAGAAAAGATGTTACAATAAAATAGTCAACACATCAATAGCATTAGAAACAGTGCCTAAAATTCACAGAAAAGTTTTCCTCTTTTTTATTGACTCACTGTGTGGGTGACCAAAGAAATTGCAATCAAAGTACATAAGTTAATCAATACTGTATATTTATACAATGGTAAAAAATAAAATATTTATATAATAGTACTTGTTTTTTTTTAAGGTTTACACCGTTACTATAAAGATATACTGTTTTCCACTCCATGACAACTAATGCAATAAAAACAGAAGCAAAAACGAAGAAAGGACTCCAGAGAGTTTCTGACTTTGAAGGCTTATGGCTACCACCTTGTCCTAAAAGACCACAACCACTGCAGACTAAGAAACAGGCTTTGTTCTCTCCGCTTAAAGAGGGAAACAAGATCAAACACAGTCTGTGACGAGAAAAGAAAAGGAACACATCAAAAAGTCAATGCTCTTCCCCGACCAGGACAGTAGCTCAGCCTTCGCAGTGTTTTCCTGGCCCACCGAGAGACAGAGAGAGGTCGATAAGATAGAAGGGGAGATGGGGAGGGAGAGGCAGATAGATAGCTGGGACTATGTCTATGAATGGGGAGGGTAAAAGAAGGGAGGGGGAAAAGAAATATGGGGAATAGAGGTAGTTATGAGATGAAAAGAGGGGAGGAGGAGGAAAAGAAAGCTGGGGATGGAGCGAGAGATTTCAGACGGACTGAGAGAGACAGAGGTGAGGTCCAATATGAGATTGATTTATAGCTTGTGTTTTGTTACAATATCAATATACATGTTGTTTCAAGTATCTCCTACGGATGTGGCATGTTGCCATGAACGCTGCTAACACCCAGTGTTTGTCTGCCAGTGTAATGGTGCACTGCCAAAATGGAATACAATGAAAAGTGTAAAGAAGAAATGGAACAATCGATGGCGGACGAAGTTTCGAGGGGAGGGAAAAAAAAACGATAAAGAAGGAAGTCAAAGACAGTTAAATAGAGCTAGAACAACATAGGGAAATGAGACGAGAGAAGTGGGGGGAGATGGATTCACCGAGGAAAGTAAAAATGAAGAGAAGGGAATGAGAGTGGTGGGAGAGATAAGTGAGAGAAAAANAAAAAAAAAAAAAAAAAACGCTGAGTGGTGTTACACAGCACTTGTGCCGCCGGGGATTGTGTGTGTTTTCTTGTTTGATTTGTTGTTTTGAGACGACTCCTTCGCGCTTCTTCATCTTCTTTTTCGTCTTCTTCTTCTCTCCTAAGCCTGGGTTGCGTGGGGGAGATAAAGTCGTTGCTTTTCAGTGTTGCAAACAGGACTACAGGAGGTTTCAGCGGAATCTACAGGCCTGGCGGGAGAGGGAGAAGAAGAGGGTGCGGAGGGGGATGTGTGGGGGAAGACAGGCGGGAAGAGATACTGTAAAGTCAAGGTCATCACTGAGGCGGATCGATGGCGATCAATTACACAGGACAGGTGACGGCATTGCATCATTAAAGATTCAGTAAGGATAGAACAGAGAAGTTATACTTGTTTCGCCTTAGTCTATCTAACTGGCTTTAATGTGAACGTCCAGCCTGGAACTGTGTCTGCATCCTGGACAATTCAATCAATATGGCTGAACACCAGCAACTCTCTCCAAACTTAGAGCCCAGAGAGGTGGAACAACATTTTGATCTATCACGCCATCAACAGACTCTCTCTGGAGTGGTCAGTTTAAGATTAACTTTGACCTTTTTAACTTTCAAGATTGTTCACATGCACAAGAACCTGTATAAAATGCTAAAAGAAAAGGGAAGAAAAACATAATAAGACTCTTTTACAGGTGCAACATGTAAGAATGTGTGTTTAAAACGTCAAACCATTAACTTAAATTATCAGCAGAATGTGAAGAAATTACATTTTTAACATCGAGTCAAATACGTTTCAGTATCGTGTGGCAGGACATTTAATTAAATTAGCATGCTAGCCCCTTGCCACTTTGTAGGGTGACAGTCCGATAGACACCCACAGTCTCCTGATACTCCAAACTCCCAGTCCTGGCAGAGTCAGCAAATATGACTGTGGTTAGCTACGCTTACTAGCTAAAAGCAGCTACAGTAAGCAGCAGTTAGTGGCAACTCTAGTGATATAATGCCCCAAATTATGAATTCAGCAGGTGGCTCATTCTTACATACTGCACCTTTAAATGTTCCCTTCAGATTTAGTTCAGTTTATGGTACAGAACACAGCTCAGAAGCGGAAAATGCAGCCGCGCGTGTGACAAATGAGAGTCCGCTTTGATACACACGTCAAAATCTTTACGAGAACCTTCAGACTTGTTACATACACACACGTGTGTTAATTTGGGCCGATGCTGTGTTCACCCTGGTGATGTGGAGGTCTGAGTGAGCCGAGGGCTGGCTATGTTCTCTAGTAATGGGACAGTTTGTCTCATCAGTCTGGTGGAATTGCCTACAACGAGCTGGTTGGAGAATTTGATACAGCAAACACACGCAGTCGTATAAATACTCACAGCAGGCACATGTGTACACACACACACACACACACACACACACACACACACACACACACACACACACTCAGTGCACTATGAGATGTGAGTTTATTGATTGCCTCTCTGCCAGCCATCTCCTCGAAGTCTGCTCCCTATTTCTGACAAGTTTGGAGACGGCTGAGCATTCAACAGACATCCTCTTCACTCCTGTTCGCCATTTGGCTCATTCTCCCCCCGTCTATTTCTCTCCCTGTCTCCTCTTTAATCTGTTCTCTGATATGACTGGATTGGATAGGGCATGGCGGGCCTCTGCAATGCTCCTTTACTCCACTTCAGGACAAAGTAGGAGTCAAGTGGTTAGACAAAATTGAAAATTATTTAAATGGTTACACAGGTAGGTCCACTTGGTACCAAGCTGTTTAACTCAAGTTCAGGAGAAGGTCATGTATTTGCTGCTACTACACTTTGATTGCTCTGTGGATGAGCACTTAACTACATTAACTAAATACTTAACAGGTAAACTCGAGGGAGCAGGAGACAGTTCCGGGTCATTCATACTGTTGACATCTTTTCCCTCTTTGTCAAACAGTGCACATCTCCAAAATATTACCTTTCTATTTAGATTGACAAGAACAAAAAGCCTGACCCTAAAAGCATCTTGAATTTAAGAAGGTTGCAGCACACAGACTTTTTCTTACACAGAGATTTGTTTTAAGATTAGTTTTACTACATGATAGGTGTAACTATTCCATACGTACTGGCAGGTGACAAATTAAAGGAAAAAGCTCAAACCCCGTGCCGCTGCAACGAGGACAAAGGCCCTGTACATGGGGCTCCTGCTCTACCAACTGAGCTAATGGGTGCCCCCTCATTTGTTGTTTTGAGGAAAATAGCGGAGAGCGCTGGCGAAATAGTAATTCCAAAACCTCCCATGTACGTTCAGTTGGGTTAAGATCTGGTGACTGCAGAGGTCACTGCATGATTGACATCGCTTTCACACTCATGAAAGTGTTCATTGAGCCCTGGAATGGGGCACTAGGATTCTGAAAAGACACTTCCATCAGGATACAAGTGTTTCATCAGCAGATAAAGGTGACCACTCAGAACCACTTTGTATTGATTTAAGAGTTTATGCTAGACTTTATTTTTGACGGGCAATACGGCCGTCACTATTACAGAATTACAGCCTCATAGAACAACTACCGGACATTTGTTTTAAATAGCTATATACAGGTATGGCCACTAAACACCCCCAGCACACACTGTTCACAGTGCTACGATCTGGCAGACGCTACAGGAGCGTGAGAGCCAGAACAACCAGACTTAAAAACAGTTTTTATCCACAGGCCATCAGGCTGCTGAATGACTCTGTCCCATGACAACTCTGTATACACGACTATTCAGCACTGGGAACTACGTTTGCAATATATTTAATACTGTGAACTATATTTGCACTATGTACATATCTTCAATATCCAATATATATATATATATAACATTCTTATTGTCCTTCAGTACCTTCTGCTACATGCGAACATTGCACATGCTAACATGCTTGTTATTTATCTATTTTCTTCTACGTATATATTATATTTTTCTGTTTATATTTTTGTGTGAAGGGAAACTTGCAAAATAAGATTTTTTATTGCCTGGTGCAAACTATTTGTATATGACAATAAAACATCTTGAATCTTAAACTTTAAATCAGCAATAAAACACAAACAATTCCAACACTATGATTTGCTATGGTTTTTCACACCTGCCTTCTCAGAAAAAGTCTAGAACATTTTCTCCAGTCCTCACACCTTTGTTGTCGGTTGGTGTGCAAAGAGTGATAACTGAAAATTCTACATTTCCTGTACAGCACCAGTGGTAAAACACACTTCTCCATATGTCCATATAGGTATAAAACTTAAGTGTAAATGTAGTCTTTGGAATTTTGGAAGTTATGTAACAGGTTGTTGTGGTGACAGAACTTCCTGTTTAGACAGGTAGCTTTTGAGTGGGCAGTACTACAGTGTAACAGATTAATTCTTTACTAGTGGAGACTTTAGTTAGTGGTGTTATGAGTAGCTGGTTCAGCCCAAACTAGCACTCGCAAATAATAGATACATATGTACACATTTCAATTAGCTTATTTATTATGATTACAGTGTCGCATGTGATTGTATAAAATATGTGAATCTCTATGCAAACTTTACCGTAGTGAGACCTGCTTCCCTATCACAGTGTATATATGCGTCTGGACTGTGTGATAAAACACAAGTACAACTCCTCAGCACACGCATGCAGCGGTTACAGATCAGGTGTACCTTGAGCATTCTGCCTTACTTAACAGGCTTACCTTTAAGCCTTGCCTTTTACTGCTAATCTAGCAAAAAGCATGCAGCAAAATGTGGTGTAAAACAACCAATTTGGAGGTGGCAATTTGTCATAGCTAGTGATTGTTTCTAAAGGCTTTGCTGGTGCTTTATGCTTTCTGTGTTTCTATTGTGGCTGCATGAGTGGATTTCCCCGCTGCTGTCGCTGCTGGTGGTCACAGCTCTTGTGTGCTTTGTTTAATAAGTTGGCAGTCAATATCAGTCAGATGAACTCATCGCGCGTTTCAGCTGTTGACATGCCAGTGTGTCTTCTTTTCTTCTCCCCCGTCTTTATCCTCCCCCATCTCTCTCTCTGTCTCTCTCTCTCTACATATCTCGTTCTGTCAATGAGATAAGGGAGCGGTCTTGAAGAATGTGAACTGTAATTTTCCCAGGAACCCCAGATGAATTGGACACTACACTTCAAAAAATTCTGAAGCGATCGAAACATGCCTGAATGGCTGAATAGCTAATAGAGTGAAGGAGAAAGGAACAGGTGAATTTGGGGCAATTGATTTTTCTTTCTCTATTGTTTTTCTTGCAATGCTGCCCCCGTTCTGTTCGCTCAGCGCTCCCCCAAAAAGGAAATAAAAAGTCGAGAAACACTCGAAGGCACTCGAGACTCAGATATTGGTTTTTGCAAATCTAATGAGACTCTGGCAGCACTATTTCACCTCACATGAAGAACTGGATATAAAAGAGGCAATTCTCCCCCTCTGGCTAAAAAGTCAAGGCCTTGACATGAAAATACATTGCAGAATCAATTCACCTCAGCTCCTGTGCAGAGACAGGCTATGAACTCATAGGTCAGGGAACAGATGAAAGAGAGAATTACGTGGGAAGCGAGGGATGAACAGAATATAATCACTATACCCGAGGTTGGTCGGGTTATGAATGAGCCACTTTAAGCTACAGCTAGTAGAATTAGCTACAATACCACAGTGGGCTCCTCCAGAGACTCACAGAGGGGAGTTTTTATAAGGATTCTGGTGGCATTACATTTGGTCTGATGTATGCTTGCCGCTATGGCTGCTGATGTATATAAAACTCTCAGACATAAGGTATGAGTGTGACATTTATCCCACCCAGCATAATGTCCTCATATCTTTCTACTGCTTGGCAAAGGTCCCGCGAACGTACAGTATAAACAACCTAAACTACCTATAAATAAACAACCCTCTCTGCCACTCTCCCTTTACAACAAAAGATGAAAATCAGCATCCTGCGCCAGAAATATGAGCCTATTTCCAATTTTCACAACGCCGGATGGAAAAGAATACATTTTGATCCAAGACATTTTTTTCGCCATGTATAAGAATGACCTATAAGAATGAGTATCACAGCGATTCACTGATGTTGACTTATCTTTCCCTTCTCCACTTATTCTAAGTCTCTCTGGGTAAGAAAGCGTCCGCCTTAATGCGTAAAATGTAAATTTAACAAGCTGCGGGAGGCGAGGAAGAATCAAACGGGACACTGGAGGGAACGGTAACCCTTTTCCAGCCTTTTCTAATTGCCGAGAGGAGAGGAGTGTGACAGCTGATTAGCCCAGGTATGTCACGGCTGCTAGACAGAAAACAGCGGCATTGCAGCATGAAGAGGACACATTATAGAGGGAGACAGAGTAGCTGTCAGGGCAACGCCGACTATAATGGAAGTCCAAAAGCCTTACCTACCCAGATTATGGTGATTAATTAAGTCTTATATGAGTTAAGTAGATAAAAAATGAACTGACAAAATTGAAAAATATTAAATATAATATAGAGTTGAAGAATTTAATTTCAATGGATTACGCACAGCACATATTGTTTTCAATTGTAGTTTGTTATCTGTGTTAATGACTTACAGAGAAATCTTATAAAGCCCCTCAAATTATATATGACAGCCCACTCATTCATTTTGATATCATTCATTACAGGTCACATGAATAGTATAAAGTAAACACAGGCCTACACTATAATGAGAGATTGCTCTAAATTGAGTGAAATTCAGCTGAATCCTAATGAGAATACAGGCGTCTTCATTTTGTACTTTAGGGTTAACATACATTACTGACAAACTTTTTCAGCATCAGAAAAAAGGTGCTCACTCTAAAAGTTACATGCTGTAAATTCTGTCATTAGATCTGAATGACAATCAGTTTGGACACTATCAGTACAGCTGTCTAATTGTTAGTGGCAGTGTCTGCCATCCCTGCTGGTTGCCTTCACACATATACAGCATGAATCAGATCAGAGTTGGAAAAAGAGAAACTAGTGGCTGTTGCATCTTCTGACAAGGCAGCTGCTTGAGGAATGTCTGCTGCCACCAGGATCGTAGGACTTGTAGTGCTGAACTGCAGTTGCTGTTACTGCCAGAAGCAACAATCTGCTTCGCCAAATCAACCGGGGTTGAAACATAACTTTAGCATTTCTTTTCATTACGTCATTGAAATGGGCACAACTAGAGGCTGAGCGTTAGTAGAATGTGTCTTTTGTTTTGCGGACATTTTGACATAGAGCGTCCAAAGACAGACAGAGGCATAGATGCATGCAGTGTCCGACTAAAACAGAACAATGAGGGAAGTACACCATGTTCCTGGAAGGGTTGTTATTCGTGATACCTGCAATTGAATAGTCTAAATATCACCTGAAAGGGCTGTATTCTGTCAGACTTTCTGAAACCATTATTAATAAATAGTAAATTAAAGTTACAATTGCTGGTATACAACATTGCCAGTCAGTATAGCACTTGGTCGTTTTTTTTAAAGTTGTGTCACCTCATCCTGTTGGCAACAAACAGCTCATACATTTTTCCGGACTTTTATTTTGGGAAACTTCAGATTTGGGGCTGAAGAAGTCCCTGCACATCCCAGTATAACTGTTTAACAGATGTACCAGCAAATGTACCAACAAATCGTTCATAATACATGAGTTAAACATGAGTGCAGTCTGGTGCAACAACTTTATCTTCATAAACAATTTAGAATGCCTTTAAGCATCACTTGCTAATGATCAACAAATAATTCATGTATCTCCAGAGAAAGTGTGGCAACTTAGAGAGTTCTTAAAGAGGTAAAGTGGACAGTTTATATATTAAAGTGAAGTAATTAAAGGGATGTGTTACACACTTGCCATGATATTCTACATTAGAGAATCAGATCAAAGCTCGCACTCAGTGTTCAACAGCAGAATAAGTAACTCTGCAAGAGGCTTTTGTCTTAAGAAGCGATACACCCCACTGAATACCCTTCATATCTCAGTTCAAAGACCAAAAACCCCTCTGCAGCTCGATCTGAAGGCAGAAACAACCCTTGCACCATACGCATCGCTCTGGCACGGGTTCTCTTCAAAGAAAACTGTGAAAAAGCCATATTTTTACAAGAGTAAATAAGCCCCTAAACATCCTGTCTCTATAGCTGGAAGGGGATTAGTGTAGAGCCGGAGAAGGAAGAGGAAAAGTGGCTGTCAGAGCGAAGCCGGGGATCAGAGAGGAGGAATAGTGTGGACTTAAACCCCCGGGAGGATGGAGGTAAATTAGTGGCATCTGGGCTGGGAGTTGTTTGTTGTGTTTAATGGTAAATGTTTTGTTTTTACTCCACCCTTCCACTCGCTCACCCTCTCTCCTTTCTCTCTTTGAATTACATTATTACTCTTGCCGAAATTACAGAGAAACGCGGAGGAAAGCAGCTCTCTGCAGTGCATTACTGCAGACAAATCTGCAGCTGAAGCCCCGTAATCCTGCATGGAAAAAAGATTTCAGCATGCAGTTTGAGCTTGTAGTCCCTCCTAAATTGAGCACATGAGGAGTGAATCGGTGCGGTGTAGGATGAAATGAGCATTCATGTGTGTGTGTGTGTGTGTGTGTGTGTGTGTGTGCACGAGAGAGAAGAGGAAGAAGAAGGAGGAGGACTACGGGTGAGAGCCTCAGCATCCGTTCCCCTGGAGATTTTCACTTTATCACCTTATTTCACATCCCCTCAAAGCAAATTTCACACGCAGGGCAAAAACATATTAATCTCGCGAGTCCAGCCCTGTTCACGCCACATTTATGTGTAAAATGCACATTATTTACATACTGTCCAACCTGGATCACTCTTTCCCTCCAGCCAAACACCATCCAGTTTGAGAATTGCATTTTGAGTGACAGGGTGGCTGCTGCAGAGAGATAGTTTACGTGCTTGTGCAGAGATCCTCAGTACACGTGTGCACTGATAGGGGGCAGTGTGGTCATCTGTTTTTGGTTTTGCCACCTGTAAGCAGCTAAAGCGGCGCATTCCTGCTTGTAATTACTTCTAAAATTAGAGAATAATCTTATGAGTAGCCGTCTCCCCCTTTTGTATGCATCCGCAGCCTATGGGAGCACACGTTGACTTCACACAGTTTCCCCAATTAGGAAGTCTTATCTCAGGTGAACAATGGGACACTTTCACATGGACATTTAACACCCCAGATCTGAGTGTATGTGTGTGTGTGTGTGTGTGTGTGTTGGTCTTTATATATCTGCAAGCATTTCCCGCTACAGGACTGCACGATAATACCGTAATTGTTCCCTACTTTATGGTAATGTGTGTGTGCGTGTGTGTGCGTGTGTGTGTGTGTGTGTGTGTGTGTGTGTGTGTGTGTATTTTACAGTGGATACGTGTAAGAGTCTATGGCACACTGATCACAAAAGAAAGGCTTACAATGGAGGGGAGTGAAAGTAGGCCCCTGCAAAGCCCTGGGATTTAGCTGCCAATTCAGCAACAGCAACAAAGGTCTCGTAAGCATTAGAAGACACAGTATACGTTGGCACTCTGCACACACAGGCACTCGCTCACCCTCCCTCTCTGTCCTGCAGGTCTACATACATTATTTAAGGCTCTGAAAACCAACCCCCGTCGAGTGTTCTGTGGCTGAGCGCTATGACAGAAAGCCGGCGAGGACGTGGCTCTGCTTTGGGCAGTGTTGCTAAGCTGAGCGCTTCTGATGGACTGAAGGAGTTTGTTGGATTAAATGTGGAGGTTTAAGGTACGGACGAGAAAGTGCGATCCAGTCAAGGCCGGTGACAGCAGCGGCACACTTCACCACCACATTAATAAGCAGGCGTCATAACTCACACGTCATTAAAATTCTTCGGGTTCGCAGTAGATACACAGAACAAGAGAAAATCTGTCAGCGGGGGAGAAATGATCTTTCTCTTCAACAAAAAAACAACTCGTTACATCAATTCTCTCTATTCGAGTGGCATTTAATGGAGACTCGCAGGCTAATCTGCCCTTTTCTGTTTTGTTTATAGAAAACATACAAGTGTGACACACTGCAGTTGTTTTTCGAGAAAATGCGATTTTTCTCCACTGATCGAATATGGAACTGAGGTGCTTGTGAAGATGGCATTTTCCGTTTATAATCATTTTCACTCCTCTGTCCTCTCTGAGGCTCACTCAGAAACACATCAGCACTTGGATACACAGGGAAACATTACTCGCAGTACAAACACAAACACAAAGAAAATACCAATCTCTTCACAGATTGTAGATTAGGTGACCTCTAAACAGAGGGTGCTGAGAACACCTACACATAGTTTTTGTCTTGTGTTACATAAGTGAACACCTCAGACACAGAGAACAAACAACATCCCTGTCTCATATAAAATACCGTAGATTCATGGTGTATACTTCTACTTTGATTTGCCATGGAAACTTGATTTCTGCGTGGATTAAATATTTGGGGAATTTCTTGCTTCCCACCCATGAAGTGTGGCATCCTTTTATTGCTTAGAATTCTCAAATCCCCATGACCTGCCTTAGTTTTAAATCAAACGTTTTAAAACCATGGAATATCTGCAGAGTGATTTTTTCTTCACTGGTTTATGTTAACTTGGTATCAAAAGGTGTTGCAAATAGTTATCACATCACAGTCTCATGAAGGTTCTCTTAGCCGGCAAATGTTCATCCATCTCAGAATGTTTTACATGTAAAAGCATTTGTCTGAGCTCCATTTACAATGGCAAATCTTTGACCGTCCCTGCAGTCTATATTAACCTGCTGTGCACCTTGTAAAGCTGTAAAGCGGTCACAGAGAAGCGTGTAACAGCACTTTGTCAGCCAGCAATTGTGATCCATCATATCTCAAATTTTAGCTGCATATTTCAAGGGTAGCTCTACAAATTGTATCCATTACACTGTGTTCACAGGTCTCGGGGACTACAGCTGCATATATGTGCCAAAAGTAGTATGAAGCCTTTTGTGGGTTCAGAGGAAGATGAAGATTTTGCATTGTGGGTGATGTGGCCAACATTCTTCTTCTCTTTCAATACTAAATGATCCACCATGCAATGTAGCCACTGAAAGACATCACTGGAGGAGATTTATCAGACTACATGCAGCTTCCTCTGGAAGCCACAAGAGGCTTCACACTACTTTGTGAAAAATTGGTGGAATAACCCTTTAACAACATACATTTTATCTGCTGTTCATCTGTTCACTGATCAGTTCAACCATTGCATGATCTGTATGGATGAGGGAGCGATGTTAATAAGAGCTGTTAAGATGATTGCGCATGGCTCATTCATGTGTTTATTTATGGATAACTGTTTGCTGTTGTTCACATGTTTTCATTGGAACTAAACTGCTGAAGTTGTTCTTCCTGTGCTGTTTTTGTCAGTTAAGACTTCAGTTGTATTACCACCTCCTCCTGTATCAGAGGAGGGCTCATCCTGATTTGCATTTAGCTGAGAAAAACATGAAATGTAATCAGGTTTGTAATCTGGCCAACAGAGATGGATATATTGTTCATTAACATTTCATCTGGATTTACTCCGGATATGAGAAGCTCAAAAGGTGAAGTGTAAATTGGATTTAAAGGCACCATAGGATAGTAGAGCATCAGGTTAAGGTAATGGAAGCATTCAACCGTAAGCATTCAAGCTTACGGTTTATGTTGAATGTTTTTCAGAATTTAAACAAGACCACAATTCTTCCATTTAACTAAACCAAGTGCTCCTATGATAACTAAGAGAAAGAGAAATAAGAAAAAACAAAACAATTCCCACCGGCAGTAAGCAGTAAAATTTTTCTCGTTTTAATCATAAAAAGCGTTATGTTCGTTCACATTACTTAGATAAAATACATTGTGGACAGGGCTGTTGGCTGAGAGAAAGAGAGCTTAGAGAAAGGGAGGGAAAGGTAAAGAGGCGTCAGATATGAGGAGGCAGAGAAATTAAGCGAACCGTACTGCAGCGTGGCCGTGTGTACGTCTGTAGCCCAGCGGGCAAAAACCAGAACAAAACAGGAGAGTTTAATCTCCACACCTTTATTCTCGTCTCCATTCCCCATCCTTCCCCTCTGGCTCGTTCCATTTTTCTTCCCCTCATCTCTCTCTTGCAGGGTCAGAGTTCAGCTTGCAGATAAGGGAATTGAAACAGGATCCTCTCTGCCTCTCTGTCAGACTATCTGACTATACACTGCAGTGATCAGTCCCCTCTATCTGTCCCCCAGCACAGGTCTCTGCGATGAGCTCGAGCAGGAGCCATCTCTCTGGGCGCCAGTGTGTTTGCGCGTGAGTGTAATGCACCGCCCAGCTGTAACACACACACACACACACACACACACACACACACACACACACACACACACACACACACACACACACACACACACACACACACACACACACACACACACACACACACAGTCTTTGCATCCTCCCTCTTAAATCTCCAACCTTCAGCTCCAGGTTAACACCGCTCTCTGGTACTCTTCAAACACACATCAGTCCAAATGACTGGACATGGAGACGGGCTCTGGACCAGGCAGCCCAAGAATCTGTCATCGGGAGCAGCTATTTGGTTTAATGAATGCCACCGTCTGTCACCGCACCGCACTATTTACAGTAGAGTAATGAATGAATGGACATCTGCGGAGACGACTCTCCTAATGTCATCTTGGCATGTCGACCAATTATCATGCTTTCTGGTTCAGACACTGTGGCTGCTACCACGGCAACCGCAGATAACTATATATTTCCAAAAAAGACAGCGTGAAAGCTAACTGACTGTTCCAGCTGGGATACTTTCAGGATCGCTGCCATGAAAACTTTCTGAGTCGTGGCTGCTTGCCTGCAAACGCTGACACAGCATCGGCTTACGCTCATGATTAGTGTGTTGCAGTGAAACCACGACTAATGGTCTATCAACGCCGGAGTGCTTATGGTGTTTCTTGCTACACACTGTCAGTTAAGTCCTGTAAATCATGAGTTTTTTAACAGAAGTCGTAGGTGAAGTGTTTTAACTACATCATGAGAGAACAAGATAATCAGTCCTTCGAGGCGCAGCTTCAAACAAGAGCTTCCCATACACAGTGAAGTCATCTGCTATGAATGAGTGCTGCTTGGAGAAAAGATATGCAGCAATAGACAGATTGATCCATACCCAGAGGAAGATCGATGGGTCATGGTAGATGCTGTGATCCACAGATACGGAGAGAAAATGAGAAGATGAGACGGAGAGATTCTGCCTGTAAGCAAAGGATTATGGAGCGATTGTTGAAAAAAAAGAGAGCGAGAGCAAATCAGCGGGAGAAGTGGTACGGGGGAGGTAAAAAACGATCGCAGAGAGGGCCAAGGGATGAGAGACAGGAAATGAGACAGAACGTGCAAGCGGTAGTGATCAACAGGACAGTATAAAGATGTCAAGATCAACAGAAAAAAAGAAGAAGAGAGAGGAAAGCATGTCGTAGGCTGAAAATCAGCCCGTCCTCATCAGAAGAACGACATTATAGGTCGACTGTGAAAACAGCTTATTAAGACCAGTATTTGCATTTACTGTTAGGCGTCGACTGTCAGTGGTTGTTGTAATTATCATGGCAGTGAAGGAGGAAATGAAACAAAGTAGTATGAAGAGCATGAATGTACACAGAGGGAGGGGTCGTGGACGAATGACTGGGTCAAACAAGGACAGGACTTCAACCAGTAAAATGCAACTTATCTTAACTTACTAACATAATGAAGTCAAACAAACTTACTGCCTACTTAACGTTACTTTTAACCCAAACACTGATGTCATACCAATGACCTCAACCTAACTGAGACTATTCAGTACCTTACCTTGCCTCAAATGTGAGCGTCCAGTAAGCCTATCACTGGTGCACTGTAACAGTCATGCTGTGAAGGGAACTGTGATATATGTCGTTTTGGGAGTGACTGGCAATCGGCTTATTAAGTCATTGTGATATGAGAATGAGTTGCCCTATAACTGCATATTTTTTTTTGCCTTCTCCTCTTCCCTATCATATGTTCTTTTCCATTTCTGCCTATCTTCGTCATCTTCGTCGTCTTCGTCTTTGTTTTCTCTTTTACTGCTGTCACTATCCCCCCTGCTGTACCGTGCCTCTGGCGTACAGCAAGCCTGACTATAAACTACAGAGAACAAGTGTAGATGGGAGAAAGGGATCTGGGGGCCTTAAAGTTGCAAATGATTCTCCTCCTCACCAAAGTAGCTGTTGGACGTCCTCCGTTGCATTTGTGTTGTGAATGGAGGAGGCTGAATTATTCATGCAATCGCTAATGGCTTAAATAAGATATTCAGAGTAAATTCAAGTTGGACTTCCCGGGGAGTGCCCTAGGCATGGCAACAAGAGAAAAAGACTTGCACTTGAATTGATACGTGAACTGCACAAGGCATAGTTTTGCAAGACAAGTAAAAGCACACTTTGTAAATGCATGATTGCAAAGAAGGTAAACAGTGCAAAGTAAATGTCACACACACACACACACAGAAAAACCCTCTGTGCAAACCCTAAATTGGAAGCAACATACCATATTACTAAAGTATTAATCCACATTTAAACAAGGTCATCAGGAAATAAACCGTCGGCTCCATTTTTTCAACATGTGTGTGGTTTTGATGATACTTACAGAGCAGGGCGAGCAGGAGTGTCGCAAGCAGCACTAGAAGGCTGGCGCAGTGGGAGTGGGCAGAGCTGCAGTGCATCTTGTTCTTCTTACAGACGCACACCTGAACTTTGACCTCTGTGCTGTTGGACAAAGGGGGCACCCCTGAGTCAGTGATGAGCAACGGGAGCTGGTAGTTGGCTTTCTTCAGACTGTGCAAAAGCATGATTTGGGAGTGTGTGGCTGTGGGGGGGGGACACAGAGAGGGAGAGCGAGGTTAAATAAAGTGGATGTACAGAAATCCCCCTTCTTTCACACACTGCTGGTCCACTCTACATTCACAGCTTCCCATTTTGCAAAGCAGAACTGAAAAATGTATGTTATAACGCAAAACTTATACGCTTCAACTGACTGTGTGCCAGGCCATTTCTCACAACTGAGCGACAAATATTGGCACCACGTAAGTTGCATAAGACAGTTACATTTTGTTGCATCATACTTTAAAATTCCTTAAGAGTCACAAGAGAAAGCATTGAAGCCGATTCCCTTCATGCTGAAATGTGCCACAATATGCAAAGCTGCACATTTGACTTGTCGGCCACGGCTGTTAGCTCCAGGTAAGGTGACTTTTAGCTGTGTATATAATGAGAAACATTACATTGTCAAATCGGGCGCTCAAAACAATGTCACAAGGCAACAATAAGTGACGGTAAACATTTCGTAAATACACATGCCCTTCTTTGTCCTAGTCACCCCCACCTCTCTGGCTCATCAGTGCAGCTTGATTTGCCACGGTGCGGTGTGACATGCAGGATTTCCTAAAGTTTCCACAAACTCTACAGTCTGCCCTCTGCACAATCAGCCAGATTCTTCTACACCCTGTCCTTGTGTCTTAACTGTGTACTTGCGTTAATCTGTTAAAGTGTGTTGACATTGCGCAACATGCACGTTCACATGACAACAACACATAACACCTACAGATTGATGACAAGTCAACGGAAAAACAATATTAAGTGTGTGACTAAGGTGTCACTCCACCACAAGTATGGCAAGAGAGCGTAAGCTTTTATAATCAGCTTTCAGTTTCTGGAATCCGCGACCCTCCATGCATAGCCCTGCGTCGTCCAAAGGAAAACAAAGCGCAGCAAAGAAGAAACAGCTAGTTTGCGGTTAGCCTTCAGCTACGCTTCAAGACACTTGTTCTGTATGCATGAAGATGATCAATTGAATGGTACTGGAGGTAACTCCAACAGTGTCTCAGATGTTGGGCTCTTTTTCTATTGCAGAGATCCTATTGTTTTGTTTAAGAAGAGGGTTTAAGTGAGGAGACAGAACTTAAATTAAGAGAAGCGATAACTATGCCAAAGATCTTTATTGATATGTCTGGGAAGACATTCAGATTGTTTTTTACTGTCAAATCCCTCAAGGGCGGTATTTTTTATTAAAGTTCTTCTATCTCTACATTTGGCATTGTTTTGTAAATGACAGTTGGCAGGGCAGAGAACCAACAACCTTTTGATTTTTAAAAATCCAGATGCTGGTTAAACAATAGCACAGGTGTTCGTTGCTGAAGAAAACACAAAAATTGAAAAAATCAAATCAAATCAAATCAAGGCCGTTTAATTGAAAGTCAGACTGTACATTTGGAGAGTTGTGACACCTGTTAATTAAAAAACCTGCCTGCACAAATACCAGTGCCAGCCCATGACATAAGTCCACAGAAAAGACTATTTCCTTCTCGCCTATCTCTGTGTTAAAACTAACAACTTCAACATTTTAGTTTCAAAGTTTCATTGACCTTATGGTGTTTAGATTGTGTCTTAGTAGCTTGCTTTAAAATGTATGTATGAGTTATTCTTATAAAAAGAGCGATGACGCTGTCTAAACATCAGCTGGCCTACCTCCGGTTCCACACACGCATTCACACACACAAACATGCACACACAGCTGAGACGAGCACAGTGCCAGTCCATTTCACTGGTAGCCAGCTCTTTCTCTGCTGGCCATATCTGTCTCTTTCAGCAGGGGTGATTGAGGAGTGTCTGTACCTCCCTCTCCCGCTGTCAGTCACAGCTAATACCTCTGGGCAGGTTTTAGCTCTGCTCTGTCACTCAAACACACACACAGACAGCGCTGTCGGTCATGCAACCCTGAATCAATGTCTTGGTTGTCTGTCTATCCTCCTCCCCCTTCCCTTCTCCTTTTATCATTTTACACTTCATCCTTATCATGTGATTATCCGCAATTTAGACCTCCCTGTTCAATGTACAGCGTTGAGCTTGTCTCGTGTGAAAGAGAATAACAATGTACTCACGGTAATTGACCCTTCAATTTTCTTGCAATGACATGCATTTTTTCTGTCTACTTGTCTTTTCTCTCACCCTCTTCATACTCTCTTTGTGATTACATTTATTCCTACATTCCCACGGGTGCCTTTTCACAACCGAGTGAGAGCGCTTGGCCAAGAGAAAAAGGAGTAAGGATAAAGTCAACAAAATGTTGTTTCCTCTTCTTTCCTTCTTTCTTTAAATGTTGGAGCGTCACTGTGCAGAACAACGTGTGTGCAGAGTTTCATTCACTGCTCGAAGTGTATTTTCTCTCTGTGCTCATTGAAAATATGGTTTTAAAAGGCGGGTCGATTATTTGTGACATCACAAATATTTGGAAGCCAATCCTGGTCCCATATTCAGCATACACAAATGTGCATACACACAGATGTCTTCATGTTCAAACGTTTACAGAATCATAGATTTACGTTGATTTAATGAGAGTAACAGAGTAGATGTAATATCAACAATATATATTTTAGCAATATAATAGAACATTTTGGGGAGAAAAAACATGTCAGCTCAGGGAATTATACATCTTAAAAGAGACATATTATGCTCATTTTCAGATGTATAATTTTATTTTGGGTTACTACTAGAACAAGTTTACATGCTTTAGTGAAAACACATCAGTTTTCTCATACTGTCCAGGGCTGCAGCACTGTAACGCTCCTCTGTTTGTCTGACATGTTCTGATGTCTCTTTAAGGCCCACTTTTCCAAATACCCAGACTCCTCTGATTGGTCAAGTTCACACACACCTGTTCCAGCATCACTAACAACAGCAGAGCCGCTGTGCTAAATCAATTCGTATGTGCCAAACTAGCTGCTTGGCATAAATTATTCAAATGTGTGACATGGTGACGTAGTGTGATGTCACAAAGTCACAGAATTAAAAGTGTGATTACTGACGACGCGTTTCAGGAGCATTGATTTCTGTGCGAGAGAGGTGCTTCTGTTGGTGCGGAATTTGACCTTTTTAACTTTCAAGATCTTTATGTACTTGCAGAAGAACATAAATGAAACACTTAGAATAAAAATAAGGACAGAAAGCACAATAGATCTCCCTTAAAACATCTAATTTCAAAATAAAATACTCACAGTTCACCCTGGTAATCTTCCATGTTTTGTCTAGGCCCGGCTGTGTTCCCAGTTCTATCTTAAACGGTGCCGCATTGGGTGTGAGGTCCTTGTCCCGCCCCCCAACTATGGCCACATTCATATCATGGGCGTCTTCGCACACTCGTGCTACCGATGGCACCACGTAGGGGGCGTTGTCATTGTAGTCTTCCAGATAAATGACCAATGTGCCAGTACCTGTAGCTGGTGGGCTGCCTGCAAACACACAAAACACACGCACATTAGGGTAGGCAGACAACAACGGCGTTCATTGATTCCCTCTGCAAAACTGAGTGCTCTACTGTAGGCCTGGGTGCTCATCATTCTGTGGGAATGTGAGCCATAATGATCCGGGCAGATGTGAAAAGAGCAATAACACATTGCGGCTGCAGTAAAACAGGGTGTACTCATGATTACCCAAAAGTTAATTTTCCTTTAAATGATTTTCATTCTGCAGTATCAAAATACTTTATGCTGAAATGCAAGAGCAAATCAAGAGGTGATTCTTCTGAAAACCTACAAATGCCAATAAACGCATCCATCCTGCTCTCTTCCATCCAGCTGACCTGATTAAGCCCCGACAAAACAAAAAGGCGTGTCATTCTGATGTCGGAGGAGCATGAATCACAGAGGCTCATGTTTTGAAAAAGAGCGTGGTGACTTGGCACACGGCCAGCTTCTGTGTTTCCGTGAGATTACACCTTATTGAAGGATGCTGGGTTAAAAAGCAGCGCGGCTGCTCTCCATTACTGCTCTCTGTTTCACCGCGATTAGAGGTTATTAAAAAATCCAAACAGCATCCACAACAGCTCCAGAGGTCAGTCAGCAATTAACACCTAAAGACAAGATCTGTAATTGGAAAATGGGTCTCCTCCAAACCTTCAAGTTAAAAAAAATATATTCGCAGACAATTTAGGGCACAGAGGGGAGAAAAAACAAGTCCAGATATATGTGCGATAAATGTCAAGTGATGCTGGCAGGAAACTCTGGGATTTTACGGTGCCAACAGAGAAGGCTGCACACACTGTGCAGAAAATGTTGCTGCCATGAAATGCTGATTAGGTGAAAGTTAACTTTTTAGGACAAACATTAAAAAAAACAACCTAATGAGGGGAAAAAAAACTGTGAGTTCAAATATGACACACGACTTAGATGAGGTAAAACTTTTCCAGTTTTCCAGGCAGTTTTGGTCAAAGCATCATTATCTACAAAACATCATTTCAACCACAAATGAACTAAATGTATGCAGTTTGTAGTGATAATAGAGGAAGATCTACAGATAAAAAAAACATCATTGATTATTCAGCAGAGGGTCTGGACTCGAAAAGAGACTCTCTAGCCCGTGGCCCTTGTATTGAAATAGCTAGCTAGCAAATTATGCAAAAGCTAACTATGTGTTTATATGCACCACATTGCTACGTACATACGTGTTGTGCTGAGGTTAAAACGTCACAAAAAAAGGTCAGCCTTCTCACCAACTGATGATCCATGTAGAAGACATGGAAATAAAGAAGTATTGTTCTTCTACTGCAGTTTACATGGAGAGCTAATCAGTCCCACTATAATTCATACATACTATGAATCATAGGGGGACTGACATACATAAATTTGTTTAGCTGCCGAATTGTCATGTTCACATTTTAAGTTGGTATGTTTTACCTTTTGACAACACCAGGGAAAAGGCTTTTTAACTAATTGTTGTGTTTCACAAGTGTATCTTGGGTAATGTTTAATGGGGTTGCTCGAGTGTAACGTCCCCAAATCCAATAAAGACAGAGCTGTGAATGTAAACAAAGACCAAACAAATGTAACCAGGCATGGTACTGTACACTTGGTTTCTCTTGTAGGTAGTAGCTTTTTAGCTAGACACGCTAATGATCGCACCTCATGTTTGAACGGATAAACACACTGTCTGTTTCCAAGCCTTTTGCTGTGTTTTTGGTTTTGGAAAGGCTTCAAAGACACCACCGTCCAAACTCTTCATACAATACTCTTTAATGAGTATTGCTCCCGCTATAGCCCAATGAACAACACTTTAACACGTGGAGACGTGCAAAGTTTGAAAGACCAGCAGTAGCAGGGTTTCCACAGAGCCTTTTTATGCACATTTTGAAGGATATCATGTTAGAAATTTTATGGAAATGGAAAATAAACAACCAAAAAAAAACCGATTGAGGTGGTTTTTGTCTTTTGCAAATCCCAGTTAATATGCAAACAGGTTTACTGAATAAACTCTGACGTCAAATTCAACACACTATGACTGATCTGCTGTTTCTGCTGTCGGCTGCGTGCATTATCAGCATTTCTCTGTCGTACCCGGGCAGCATGCAACATGGCCAATGCTAGCTGCCATACCAGAACAATTACAACTTTCGAAAGTAATTCAACAAAGACCTTTCTCCATTTTGTTTCTTGTTTTTTTTTTTTTTTTACCTCTAGCTTCTGTTTACCTCTGTAGCCACATAACCTGCACTGTGTCATCCTCTGACATAATCAAACTTCACGTAGCCTAGTAAATTCACTCGAAACAATTCATGGGAACCAGGCACCACCATTTACATTGTTATTCTTTCTTTTTGGTGAACTTTCAAAAAGTTCACTTAAAATTTGCATGACATGTTATGGAAGCATGACTACTGTGTTTCAAAGCTCTGATAGGACAACTGTTGAGTAGGGTTGGGGTTTTAGCTGTCAACTGGATGCTAGAACTTAGAATCTGACAGTATATTAGGGGATTGGTACTTTCAAACCAAAACGCCTTTGACAGTTTGCTTTTCACTGACTTATAACGGGGACCAAAGTAGTGATCCTTTTTACATTGAGATCCTGCGATGCCGGCGCTGCTGCTGGCACACTCTTTTCACAAAGATGATGATTTGACTTTGTTACGGCCTTCGTTGCCGGCTCAGAGGCGGCTGAGATGACCTCTCTTTCCACTTTTGTGTCTTTTATACAGAACAGCCATTCAGAATAAAACGTGACACATCACATGGGTGTAAACATGCACTGGAAATGACTTCACTCATAGACCTACTAAAAGCCCTTTTTCTGTGCATGCACAAGAAAACCTGCAGTTTCATAACTGAAGTATAAAACAGACTTCCTCTCCACGCTGAGGCTTTTTATTCATACACAGCCTCTTAAACAGGCACAACATAAAGTGTTGCCCAGGCTGCCAAATCCCTCTGGCAATGCAGTTGAAGCAAGTGTCCAAGTGCTAAATATTTATCATTTGTGTGAATGCACGAGTGCACTGTGTGTCATGTGTAGCAGAAACCTTAAAGGCATGTGTAGGTGCTGATTCTCTGTGATAATGGCAGCAATCCAACTTCGTATGTACTCATACAGACACCTACCCACACACAAACAGACACACAAGTGGCTAGTCTTCCTCACTGCTATCCCACAAACCCACATGCCCTGGGTAAATCACAATGCTCAAACACTCTCACTGTACCAGAACAATAGCAGTAATGATAACAGTGTGTAAATACACTTCCATCAGATTTCTTGTAACATCTTATTGGGTGTAGCAACACAAGGGTTTCAGCACAGAAAACACAAGAGAGATGACTGATGGCAAAAGCAGGCTGTCCTGCGTTAACCCACAGCTGACACACTTTCTGCTTCATCACAGTCTGCAGAGAAATCATATCTACAACTGGTGAGTGTTTATCAGATAATCAGCATGATCTGTTTTGTTTGCCGAGCTCCAAAGTTTAATTTCATTCTCAGCTGTAAATCCATCAGCAGACTGAAATATGAGAGATAGGGAGAAATCAAATGTAATGCTTGCGAGTTGGGGCATTTCTACTGTGTCATAGTCGTGAAATGACTGCTATCACTGCACGCTTTGTTTTTTGTTTTTTTTCTCTTTCCTATATGCAGTCAAGGAATGAAACAAAACAGCACACAGCCCTTATATAGTTTAGATAAGTACGGCTGTGACAGTATCAGCGGCGGATCAAGAGCAGAGATGAATTACCTCGGCAAAAGCAGACAGAAAATGTGTTCAAAAGCAAATGAAAGACACTAGCTCTTCAGGCGAGACCTCAGATAATCTATTATCACTTGAGAGGTGAGACCATGAGAGAGAGGATGGGGCTCGGTTCCCCCGTCAGCAAAAAGATGCAAATTTCAGCCCATTTGTAGTGGGAGACGCCGTCTCTCTGCTTGGCTAGCTTTAAATGAAGCTGTTTGTCTTCCTGAATGCATACTCCCCATACCTAATCACGCTATTTCTCTCTTCTCTTTCTCCTCCTTATCTCCATTGCATCACGCTTGTGTCATCATCAGCCTGCCTCGGCATCAATGGAGCTTGTCTGCTGGCCTCCGCCTCACACCGCTTTGTCACAGAAGTTCTGATTTAAACGCACTGCAAGTTTCTAAAACAGACAAGCATT
The DNA here is from genome assembly GCA_903131615.1 of Diplodus sargus. Classification (NCBI taxonomy): domain Eukaryota; kingdom Metazoa; phylum Chordata; class Actinopteri; order Spariformes; family Sparidae; genus Diplodus; species Diplodus sargus. The sequence continues at coordinate 2,036,144 of CAEMYA010000008.1, forward strand.
TTAAAGATCTTTGCAGCTACAGAGTGCCGACCCATTCCTGCGGCCCTGAAAGAAACAGTAAGCAGGCGACATTTCAGAGAGAAGCGACATACTTTAAAGTGTAGAAGACCGTCCCCCTCATTGTTTTTGTTGTCAGAGTTTAAAATTAGGAAATGCATTCAAGCCGTTGAACTGACATGTTGGCAGCAGAGAGTTTCTGTCTCATTAAAACAGGGTTCAATCTCCATTTCTTGCAACCCCCTCCCCCCAAAAAAACAAAAAAAAACAAAACAAAACAAAACAAAACATGGGCAAAGATTGGTCATATCAATGTAAAACAAGACTGAAATGAAAACAAAGCTCTGTGCTCAAGTGCCTTTCAGGGAGTGTGTGTGCAATCCTGTTAGGTTTGTGAGTCATCTAAAGCTTGACTCACTTCATTTAGTAACCCAGATAAGAACTGGGACGTGCGCAATTATTATGTTTTGTACATTCATCAGTCTCAATGGCCATGTTGGTGTCATATTCTGTGCTTGGTGCTCGTGTCTTTTTCTGTTGTGCTTGCAGCGGTGCAGAGAGAGGCTGAGCAGAGCTTCCCACACACCGGAGCTGCTGACACACGCTCACCTGCCTGCTGATAAGCCCTGCCCGCCACCCTACCTGCTGCCATACGTTAGATACGGTACATGGCTCCGGCTAAATCGCCAAATCGTATGACCAGCGTTCCCGTGTTTCCCTCCTGAAGATCTAATGTTTCTCGTGTTTCTCTGCTTCCAGAGCTCACCTGCACTCCTACTACCACTGTCTCCAGCTCCAGCAGCCAAGCTCACTGGAGCTTCAACTCACCGCGCTAACCACCAGAGACACCGTGAGCAACCTCTCAGCCTGGGACTCTCCCCACCTTCACCTGCAAATCCCTTGTAAAGTCAATAGATTACTGTGTACCCCACTTCCTACCTCATTGTTCACTTTTGGGTCCATAATCTACTAACCAAGCATACAGCTGGTGTGTACAAATTAACGAAACAACAGCCACAGCAAAGAACTTTTGTTTACAGCAGTAGTATGACACAGTTATACGTATGGGAGATAAACCGTATAAAAGAAGACACCTGGTATCTCACCAAACCATGAAACAGACCTGCCAGTCTACTGTGTCACAGTCGCATTTGGTTTTGCACATAGTTGCCAACATTAGGCTGTGACAAAGAGGGACATTTTCTGGTGTACTGGCAAATGTCCAACCCTCAATGCCCCCGGCCCCAGAAAACACTTAGCACCAAAGATTAGCAGGATAAATGCAACCCTGTGAAAATCAATCTTGAATTCATGGCTCATAGTAAAAAAACATTTAAAAAACGTTGTTCAAAAATTGATAGAAATCTAAAATCTAAAAAGTCTAATCTAAAATTTTAATCACAAAAATGGAGTGAAATGGAGGGAAAACTGAGTGGAGACGAGGGCTTGAGCAAGACAGTCACGTACAAACCCTGATTGCAATGAAGTTGGGACGTTGTGGAAAATGTAAATAAAAACAGAATACAATGATTTGCAAATGCTGTTCAACTTATATCCTATTGAATACACTACAAAGGCAAGATATGTACCGGTAATGTTTAACCGAAACTTTATAGTTTTTTTGCAAATATTCACTCATTTTGAAATTGATGCCTGCAACATGTTCCAAAAGAGCTGGGACAGGGGCATGTTTACCACAGTGTTACATCACCTTTCCTTTTAACAACGCATTTAGAACACTAATTGTTGAAGTGTTGTAGGTGGAATTCTTTCCCATTCTTGCTTGATATACGATTTGAGTTGCTCAACAGTCCAGGGCCTCCGCTGACATATTTTGCGCTTCATAATGCGCAACACATTTTCAATGGGAGACAGGTCTGGACTGCAGACTGCAAAACAATTTGAAATGTGGACTCGTCAGACCACAGCACACTTTTCCACTTTGCGTCAGTCCATCTCTGATGAGCTCGGACCCAGAGAAGCCGGCGACATTTCTGGGCATTGTAGAGTTTTAACTTGCACTTGTAGATGTAGCGACAAACTGTGTTAACAGACAGTCGTTTTCCAAAGTGTTCCTGAGCCCATGTGGTAATATCCTTGACAGAATGATGTTGGTTTTTAATGCAGTGCTGCCTGAGGGATCGAAGGTCACGGGCATTCAGTGTTTGTTTTAGGCCTTGCGCTTACGTGCAGTTATTTTTCCAGATTCTCTGAATCTTTTGATGATATTATGGGCTGTTGATGATGAAATCCCTAAATTTCTTGCAATTGTACGTTGAGAAACCTTGTTCTTAAAATGTACTACTATTTGATCACGCAGTTGCTCACAAAGTCGTGAACATCGCCCCATCCTTGGTTGTGAACGACTGAGCCTTTCGGGGATGCTTCTTTTATACACAATCATGGCACTCACTTTTTTCCAATTAACCTGTTCACCTGTGGGATGTTTTTTACGCATTCCCCAACCTTCCTTTGTTGCCCCTGTCCCAGCTATTTTGGAACGTGTTGCAGGCATCATATTCAAAATGAATGAATATCTGCAATTCATTGTATTCTGTTTTTATTTACGTTTTACACAACGTCCCAGCTTCACTGGAATTGGGGTTTGTATTTCAGAAGAATATGGAGATATTCATACAAAAATGGGGAGTGCTGGCAGGTCCGCTCGCCTGTGGTAAAGATAACAGCCGTGGTACATTCGGTCCAAAAAAAACGATTTGACAATGGTCTTTTCTAGAAAAATGTTACCGTTTGGCTTAAAATAACTACTACAGTCACCACTAGATGTTAGCCTTGCATGGGACCCAAGGTCTTTGCATTGGGATTGTTTCTTACTCTGACCTCTCGTGTATCAGTAGAACTTTAGCTTTGGAGTGGGCTGTAGAAGTGAAAGTCGCCTCTGGGTCTAATAAATGAAGCTAGTGCAAATATGCATGTAATTTAACAGCCAGCAGGGGGGACTCCAGTGGTTTCAAAAAGATGTTGATAAGATGTATAAGTTCTATAAAAGTTTATGATAAAATTGCCCTACTTCTCGCTTGATTTATTATAGTTTCCTGATGAGTTTAAATCTGGTCTGAATTTCTAGCTTCTAGTCTTCTTCAATACAGGATGATGTTAATTTTCTTGCATCATGGTCCCATTTAGAGTAAAACAGACAATATAGCAGAATGCTTTAGAGTGTGACTAGCAGAGGGTGACAAGATCAATGTTTACCATAATTTACAACTATCAGCTTTTCTGGTATTTGGTCATAAACCACACAAAGGGTTAAAGGATCAGGAAATGTCATGGCAACACATCTAAAAGATGTAGTGACTTTTCACAAAAGAGCAGAATAACCTTACGGTGGTGCTGGACGAAAAGTTGGGGGATCACTAGAGTCAGTAAGCTTCAACATCTGCATCTGGGGACCATGACTGTCTGGACTAAAGACATATTTTTCTGCACAGTCTTTCCCTCTTTGTCTTCATTACAGTCCATCTCCCCGTGACAGTGGTCTACCGGGGCCATGGCAATTTATTGTTTAACTTGATCCTAATGTGCCTGCAAGTGATATAAATTCTGTCAAATCTAAAGCAATCCAATCCCCCTCGTGGCTCTGACATATTGCATCTTGCTAACAAGTTAAAATAACATAAATCGAGATGGAAATCCCTTTAGTGTGTTATTCTGCCGCCCCCGTTTTTTCTGCAGACTGCTTTTATTTGGGGCGTAAGAAGGTGTCAGGAATGAAGTCTGGAAGTTTTAAAACTTGCATAAGCAAAGCAAAGTCTAACTCTAAGTGAAGAATGTTCTTTGTACAAATGAGATAATGAATGATGTATTATTTTCACTGAAACATTCAACAGTCCAAAGCTAAAATTGGCTTTACACAAGTGGGGATTGATTCTGATAAATTGGTTTCAGAGCAGGAATTACACTAATTAACAAATTAAATTAGGTTTAATTGTCTCCATAAAAGTTCCTCTTTAATATTAAGCAAGCCTGCAAGCCAGTTCTGGCAGAGTACTCCAGCAGCTGTGCTGCACCCACACAAACTCACTCATATACCGTATATCCAACACCTCTTTTGCCATGAGGCAGCTAATCTGAGATGGTTTGAAATGCTGCTGCTGCACCACTCATTTGCAAAAAACTCTGCAAGAAATGTTTCTCCTGCTCCTACATTATTTCAAGAGCTTCATCTCAACCCTGCAACCCATGTGCTCTAATTCTAAGATTTTCTTTTCTGAGATTGTACTACAAATACAAACCATGCACATTCAGTGGAATGCAAATATTCACAGAGCGTATCAATGCAGTGTGTTGACTTACAGAGTGGATTAGCATAATATAATTCCTGCAATAACTGAATTTTGGCCACTTGATGGGAAAAAAGCTGTAAACAAACCCTTTAATACCAATGCCTTTTTAAGATGATCTAATAAACCTGGGTATTTACACCCCCATCAGACACACTGGCATTCATTTGCAGTTGGGTTTCTGGCCACCTGATGAATATTTACTCTCCATCCCATCCACTCTCTTTTTAGTCCCAACCAACACCTAAGGGAAACATTTGGCTCTTTAGCTGTTAAATGCTCCACTATGTTCAACGGCTTACCACTAATTTTGTCGTTCTGCTGTTTAGTGCTGAGCAGACGGCATACAGTCGATTTATCCAAACTTTTAAGCTGAAAACAACGCTGATGAGAGCAGTGAGAAGGGACTTAAACAGTAAAGGTTTGGGCTATAAAACCAAAACAATTCGCTGTGAAGACACTAAAACACACTGAAGAGCTGAGGAGATCCCTTTCTGTGGATCCATCAGCAAGAGCAGCCTGTCACTACACGTTGTCACACAATTCATTTCTTTAATATAAAAATGATATAATATAATATAATATGGTGACGTTTGATCTGCACACATGGTTTACTGAAAAAGTCGAGCCGAAAAGTGCTTCCAAACTCCTTCAAACAATTAACCTCTTTAAACTTCGGCAAACATTCACCAATTTTTGTCCTATTTTTATGTCAGTAATCTGTCAAATAACACAAAATAACGAGCTGGTACTACATCATGGGAAAAAAACAAAGCAAAACAAAAAACATCCATAACTCAGTGATCAAGTTTTGAGCAACTTGTCAAATGTGGCACTTTGGTCAAGGCTGTTAAGTGGCTTAACCTACCCCTCTAGCGTCAGTCTCTAAGGTCAAGTTAACCGTAACACGTGTTTGACTTTCAAAATAAATCTCGCTGACAAACATTGTATAAATGACGTCATATCATGACTTTTGGACTTATCAAACTGTTGCGTTTTGCTTGGGTTTCGACACAAAACCTACCTAATTAGGTTTAAGAAAATGTCCTTATGCAAGATAACTGAAAAAAAAGTCAGTCGGATTAAAAAGTGGATTTATCTTAATTCCTGTTTATCAGCCCGACTGCAGAAGTGATCAGTGGAGGTGACCTTTGTTTGTCAGGTGTTTCTGTTCTGTAATGGTGAGTGCCAACTGGAGCAGGAGGGGAAATCTACTTCATAAACATTACCGAGAGGATAGGGGAAAAGAATAGAGAGAACCTGTGTGTTCTGAAATCACAGAGTTGTCCTGAATTTAATCACACAGACGCACACACCCTAGGTATGTCGCTAACGTTAGCTTTTCGCTAGAGTACAGTAAAGTAATCAGGCTGTTTCGGGCAGATAAGCACTGCATGAGTAACTCAAATAATCACAAATGTTCCTGCTGTCAAGCTGGCTTCACTGTTGATGTATACACCAATAAACAACCGCCACTGCTGATGAAAATCTATCTGATGTGACTCCGCTCAATCGTTCATAGATGAGGTAATGTTTAAAGTTTTGTTCTCGTTGAATTCAGTGTCGTTACTTCCCTAACCTGGAAGCAACGACAAGTGGCCACATGAAATGCACCATTAGCCTGAATAAAGCTTGTGGATTTCTTTGGGTTTGAATATTGCTGGGAACATTTGTAAGTACCTCAACAAAATACATAACAAAGGCCTATTTGTTTTCTGAATCTTCTATGTGAATGCAGAATTGCTACATATCACATCTTTCAAGAATAGAATTATGTATCGGTTGACTACGTGATTAATTTATTTTATTTTGTGTCTTGCACATGAAGTGCCCCACCCTCATGAGCTTTAAAAAGACCAAAAGTACAGCAGCAGTCAAACATCTAATTTCAATATATGTTATTACCAGGTATTTTGCAACTTGGTGTTCAATCATTCTTCACTCCCAAGACTGGGAGTGAAGACTTTGGGCGGCAATAGCTCAGTCCCTAGGGACTTGGCTTGGGGACTTGACGGCCACCGGTTGAAGTCCCACTCGGACCAAATAACTACAATGTGGACTGGCAGTTGGAGAATGCTTGTTCACATCCTGGGCATTGCCAAGGTGCCCTTGAGCAAGGCACCAACCCCTAACACTGCTTGTTGGGCGCCTTAGCATGTGTGGCAGCCCCCTCACTCATCTCCTCTATGAGTGTGTGTGTGCACCCGTGTGTAATGTGAGTGGAAAATATAATTTCTAGATTTGGGATTATAATTATAATAGTATCTGAAAAAGGGTTCCCCTCCTAAAGCACAACTTCAGGAGATTATTCTATACAATCCACAGCACACTTTGAGTGAAAACGGATTAAATGTCTCATAAATTTGTGATATGTTTTCTTCTTGTACTATTGCAATATTTAGACAAACACTATAATATTTTTAGGTTGCAGCAACCAAGTATTACAAAAAACAATGCTTGTATGATGGATGCAGCAAAGATGTTGAATAATTTCTGCAAAGGCGAGGCAGGCTTCATCACCTCCAACCTCTTCCTTTGGGCTTTGGGCTCAGCCCTCCTGCTCTATCTCCATCGTCTAGCTCTGCTGCTGACTCCTCTTCACCTGCCCCTGGCTGGCAGTTGGACTACCCTGTTATTCTCCCATCTGCCCAGAGATGAGAGGATCGAGCAGACTGATTGACTCCTGGGGCTGTCAGGTCTAATCCACAGCTACAGGCTACAAACTGAGGCTTTCTTTCTCTCTCTCTGCTGCTTTCTCTTTATATCACCCTGTATACCCCCCAAACCTTCTTTTGCTCCCAACACTTTGGCTTTAGGCTAATGCTGTCTTTCTGTCTGGCTGTCACTTTCTGTTGTTATCGCTTCATTTTTTCAATCTGTTGACTGACTTTCTCTCCCTACTGTTGCAGAGGGGGAAGGAGAGACAGGGTTGTGGCCAGCAGCAGTTTGAAATGTACCAATTCTGGCCCCTGCACGGTGTGGTGAGAATAACATCCATGATCTGCTCGGTCTTTGTATTCCCACCTGGGGGAAAATAATTTTGTTGTCATTGTGAAGTTTTATGAGAGGAGGTGATGGAGCGAGTTCGACAAATTTGAAGCGGTGGAAAGTACAGCTAGTTCCATTTTCATTTTTGGCATGGTGACACATTTGATCTGTTTTTTCTTACTGTGAAATTAGTCTGGCAACGGCCCCTGCCACAAGTGAATTCACAGGATTAAAGAAGGTCCACTTGCAGAGTTTGTCACCAAGAACAATGCTGAAACAAAACTCTTCTTATCTGGCCACATTTCTTTTTTTTCCTCATTAGAATAACCATTAAATATCAGGACAGCTCCGCTACAGAAGAAACACTGGATGATGCCCTTGGCCACAAATATTCAGCATTGTTATTACTATGATTATTTTCCTCAGCCACATAAAAAGGAGATGAGGAAGGAAATGAAATAACCACAAGCAGGTACTAGTGGAAGCCAGGAGCAGGGCTGGCGCATGAGGAATGGCTCATTGGAAAATGTCACAATACATCATGCTGCAGCTAAACAGTCAGGAAGACTAATTCACAGGTGGACTACAGCAGGGTAATAGAGGAGGGTGAGGAAAGATAAATGAAGGAAAACTCTTAAATGAGAAAGGGAGGAGAGGAGAGCAGGACAAAAGGTGTTCTGAAGGGGAGTGATTTCTTAGAAATTATATGAACATATGAAGTGTTCGCCGCATCATATTTAACTGAAATCTCGTTAAATCTCTTCCCCGTCACTTCACACAATGTTTTACAACTTAACAACACATATAACAGCACAATACTGAGCCATAATACACAAGGTGGCACATGCACTGCTGAATTGTCCCATTTCTCTTTGTGTACTGATACAGATTCCTGAGCCTGTTCTTATTCAAACTGCTACACACTCAATTTGGATGCACATTATGTCGAGATCTGTATACCATCACACTAGGATAGTTTGTTTTCCATTGCCATGTGTTGAACAGCACTGCAGTGTATTGTCCTCTGTTGAGAAATGTGTTTCCACAAGCAGTGCAGGGAAGCATTATTTAGCGACTGAAAGCACGGGAAATGAAAGCGACAGAGTAAAACACGAGACGACGCAGACACAACACAACCCAGGGAATGGAACAAAATGCATGTGCAAATTATAGAGATATGTGTGTTATATATCAGGCAAAAGATAAATCAAGACATGCTATATGTTAAAATGGTATACAGGAAATATATATATATTTTTTTAAAGTTTTATAAACAACTTTGTTCTGAAAAAGTGCAAAAATTGAAATCAGAAGGTGCAAAGTTTTATTTTTTTGTGTATCAAGAAAAAACAGGTACAATATAATTTATTTTCTTTACATTTTATGATAAGTTTATTGATTAGACCAAAAAAGTAGTCTCATGAGACAAGGACTGAAGCTAGCTGGTTAGCATGCTAAAATTCTTATTTCTTGCACCTTTAATAAAATGGTGAATTTATAGTTAATTAAACCGTAGTTAATAGAAATTTCACTCTTTATGAACCAGGCAATGGTTTCTTGTAAAGTTCCAACTGATGTTTATGAATCTTTCCAGAAATAGTAAATAAATGGTTTATAAAGCATTTAATTGAAACAACTATTAAGTATCATTTAATTAACTATTCATGTACAGGTTATTAATGTTGGTTACTATAAAGTAATGTTCTTCAAGCTTGCTCCTCTGGGATCCCTATCTGGCATGTTTTAACGCTGTTTAGTGTCCCATCCCTGCTTTCAGTATGAGAGGAAGAGAGTCTTTGCAAGTCACAGTCCAGTCAAAAAGCCTCACACCACTCAAAGTTACACTGCCTCAAATAATACATTCCTGATTTAAAGCTCACCTCAGTCTAAAACATATGCTGTCCTCTGGCCCATGCATTTCATGTAAAAAAAAAACAAAACAGCTACTTCTACCATACTGTGCACTTACCGCTAACAGATATGATGATATCCTATCTGCTGCTGTATTTCCTAGTTCCTCTCTATCTGTCTGCCACTATGTAAGTCCCAGACCTTGTTAAAACTCCCTTCAGATAACCCATTTCATTCTGTCCCATCACTCATCAGTCTCCTTCGGGCTTTCGGCTAACACTATCACATGACACCTCTGCTAATCTGATTGGCTGATCAGAACTGTAAATGAAACCAGCCAGAGCCAATTACAATAGGCACAAGTCATTAAGAGAGATGACTTCAGGGAGAGAAGCAGTGCCGGGGACAGGTGCATCGCTGCTAGTCTGGCAAATTACTTTCAGAATAGAGTTTGGGTTATCAGTCGCAGGCTATTATACCAAGTGATGGGAGGAGGAGGAGGGTTTTGATACAGCTTAAAGCAGGCTTACACCGCAAGCTCTTTTTGTACTAATTAAACACCAAAATTGCCTTCCTTGGGAAATTTCTTGTTTTGGTCTACCCCCAGAGACTGCTACAGGATTTTTACTGTGATAAGGTATAGGATCCGACTGAAAAATCAAGTTGAATAACTTTAATTAGTGAGTTTGTTAAAATCACAGTATTAAAGCGCCTAAGCAAGAACTAATGGCATGCTGGAAAATATTACAAAAGGTACTTTCAAAAATTATTAATGGTCTTATATAGGCACCTGATCTCACCCTGCTTACACACCTGCTCCTCATTCCCAAATTGTCTGAGGGTCTCTTTCGGGGAAGACAGTAGTGAAAGCACAGGTGTAAAATAATACAAATTAATGACAGCTGAATTCCATTTTACTTTGGTTTCAGGGTGCAGGTGTATTCCGTACTAGTCCAATGCACTAATAATCTAAACTGCCTATATCCCAGTTCCCTGAATTGCATTGACATTACCCTCACTTGCATCTTTTCCATCCACTTAATCCCAACGGATACGAGAAAAGAGGATTCGAAAGACACATTTTTAGACAAATGTCCTTTCCACTGAATGTGATTGTTCATTCCTGTTTCACCACACCAGGTGGGTCAGTTGGCTTCAACAGCTCTTGGGTGACCCATGGCAATTTGGAGTTTGTCTTTGTAAATGCAAAGGCCCATGGATTGGCAGTCATCATTCAGATAATGTACAGAGTAAATTCAACAGCTTTCCTGACACTGTACACTTTTTAAAATAATGTTAAACTTGCAATAGACAAGTTTTTTTGACTCAAAGCAACAATATGGATAATTTCTTGGAGTGCATTACCACCGTCGTAAATACAGATCCCAGGTCTGTAGCAGTTTGTCGGATGCAATTTAGGTGCTAACTGCAAACAAAACTCATTACATCATGAAAATGCGATGTGTTGAAAACGTGTTTGTTGTAGTTAATATGTATGTAACACTGTGATCCTACACCTTTCACCGAAGCACATAGTGCAGAAAAAAGTGATAGGAACAGAGGCACCATTCACCCTTTTACAAGACACTGTACTATCTAAATTATTTTGAAGCTGTTATTTTAAGGGAAACAAGGGATGTAATGTTGCTTTAATGTACCACATAAAGTACATTGTGCCTGCACAGTGTAGCTTTAACTACAGAAAAATGACACAGTCTGTATAAAATTGTACCACTGAAAAGTTGTCTGTTTCCCCTTTAGAATTCAAAGTGTATCCACATCACATGTTCACACCAGGTGTAAATTGGGACTTTGGAGCTTATTATCTGTTTGCCATCGAGGGAAAAAACTTCCCAAAGTTACTGTGATACTTTTTTATGTGTGTATATGTGCAGTTATGTGGCAATTCTAATGCGTAGGGTGTTAATTAAGGCCTCTGCAGTATATAAGAAACTGTGAGGCTGTGTAATTAAAAGCACTCCCCAAGCCCTGCACGCCACACTCACCATACAGCCCAGAAAGATAAACACACATATTAACGTACACAGATGGTGCTTTAAACTCTTCATCAGTAACTAAGCCTCTGACAGATTTACTATGTTGGCCCGATCATGTTCTTTTTCTGGATAAACTGAAAGAAATCCCCCGTCATGTGTGCTCCATTCCATCCTCTGACTTCATCTTTCGTTATCTATCGCTCTCCATCTCCACTACCAACTCATCTCATTTCATTTGGATCACTGTCATTAAAAACTACTGCCCAAAGCTGTTCACATCAACACAGAGGAAGCCCTGGTGGAAAATTCCCTGTTAGAGATGTGCTGGGCAGCGGAGGTGAGGGCCACTTTTTAAATTCTAATCATACTGAACACACTCACTCTCCATATAACCAGCAGTGTCAGTTTTTTACAAAATAAGTACCCACTAGGTATTGCTGCTCTCAGGTTCTCTTGCTGAGTGGGCAGGGGCGTGTTTGTTTTAGTGTGCCAGGCGCAGCGATAACTTCTGATCTGCGGATGAATCAGTATTCCAAGGACACAAGAGAGGCAGGGCCTGATAACAGCCGACAACGCAGAGAGACATTTCTTCCTCGGCTAAACTGAACAAAGGTATTCTTTAATCACAGATGTAACACGAGCCTTTTCTTACGAGCTGGCGACTTCCCCAAGAGGTTCCTCTGCGATGAAGGACAGAGGCAGTCAGAGAGGGACAGCGAAGGGAGAGACGGAGGATGAGGAGATGGCAGTAAAGTGCTAGAGTGAGAAAGGCACAGTGTGTATTTGGGGTTAATGAGGCAGTGCCGCAAGACAGGGGAGGCAACAGAAGGCAAGACAGCGTCGAGCTGTGATCTTCTGCGCTTTCCAGAGCATATCCCATTACACTGCCATTACCCTGGGTCAAGATGCCTTGATTCCCTACCCTGCATCCTTCCCTCATGCTGGCGTCACCATAGCCTACTGCTACAGAGGGTCATAATTGATTCGTTGTGCAAGAACAAATTTCATCATGGTAGTTAACCTGTTTGCCTCTGTGGCTGTCTCCATAAAGGGACTGACAAGAGAGAGATATAAGTGGAGTGAAAGCAACCTTAAGACAATAGAGGGGAAAGCAAACACTTCCAGGATTTATTTAACTCATGCCGTTTGACAAAGCCTCTGACCTTCAGGTTCAGATTCCGGATATATCAGCCTGATAATCACCCCATCACTCAGAGAGTAGTTTTAGGTTTAGGTTTCAGGAACAAAAAAGGGTCTCAGGCGTGACAATCGGTGGTTTTTATTCTTCATACCATTGCGGACGACAACAGGGATTGTGTCTGGGATGCCTCACCACGTTCCCGGAAAAAGTTACCGGAAGCCGTTCCCTGAACACGTCCTCGAAAGTGACATCATACATGTCCTGATAAGACAGTGAGCCGTTATTGGTCAGGGATTAATGGGTATTCTGTCGGGTCTGTTCTCTATAATCACCTTATCGGACACAGTGACCATCATGACAGACGGATAAATATTGTGTAGTTCTGTGATGCAGAAAGTTTCACTTATTTCTTTGTCCTATCATTTCTTCACTTAATCACATTTTACTCGTCCACCTACCCCGTCATCTAAACCTGTCTCACCTTCTTGCATGTTTCTCTTTACATCCCTTTGACATCGAGCTTGCTGTTACTATATTTACCACCTATTAGACACAGTCTGCTCCTCAGCTCGTGCTCTCTTGGCTCTAGAATAATGGATTCTTTGGAAAAGTTATACAGGGCAGTCACGGCTGATTTTAAGCATTCACTATGCCTCAATCTGCTCTCAGCTCAGTCCCAAATCCCCTATTAATCAAACATTTATTCATCAATAACTAAATCAGGGTTTAGAGGGGTTTCATTACACATTTAAAAGCCGGAGCTGGAGAGCTATAAGACTCAGCTATCCGTAAACACCGACTTTCGTCTTCAAACTACTATTTTCCACTCTGTTCTTTTCTATTGTATGTCCAAGGATCTGAGTGCACTGGGCTGATGCAAAGGCTCATCATGCTTTATTATTTCACCGCTGTAGTTTCAGGCGGCCTGATCACAGCTGGCTAAAGACACAACATGAGTCTATCTATCTGCATTTAGCCTGCCAGCCTGCCTCACTGTGCGCTGGTGACATGACAGACACTTAGCAGTGAAACCATTGTGTCTCTAGCTGGCCTGAAATGGGGGGGAATTACTCAGCCCATTACGGCAATGAGCGGCACACTGGTTCCCCGCACTTAGTATGGCAATGAGGCAGCACAGCGGCCGACACGAAGATGGACACATGTAGAGACACACGGAGGAGCACACACAAATACACACACGCACACACACACACACACACAGACACACACACACACAAGCACACACAGAGGGTATCTGCGACTGACAGCTGGCTACCACTGTCAGTCTTTTTCCCCCCTTTTGAGAGAAGAGATGATGAACCTATTATGTGGACTTGTCACAGAGAGAGGGACACACACACACACACACACACACACACACACACACACACACACACACACACACACACACACACACACACACACACACACACACAGTCCTATTTAATTTTACATCCATCTGAGCACCAAAGAGTTTTGTTCTGTGACCCATTAGAATTCAGCATCCCTGCTCTCCTTTTGCTTCCTGCTTTTGATTTAAACCACAGAGGATGTGATCTGCCTGTGATGAGCGCTGAGACTTATCACACGGCTCAGTCTGTGTATTTAATGCTTAATATTCCTGTAATTAACAAAGCTCTCTTTAAATGTGTGAAGGTTGTCTTGCTGCGACATACACTCAGACAGACACAGACAGACACACACACACAGACACACACACACACACGGCCTCAGTTCCAAGTCTAAATGGAGATCTCTCCTCCTCCGTACGTCCACGCGTTCAGAGCAAACACTGCTCGGCTCCTTCATGCATAACTTAGGAGTTTTTAATAAGAGGTTCGGTGGCAGCACACGCCAAAGATTGCATGCGTGTAAGACTGTGCGTGCGTGCCGCCTTGTTTCAGACGACGGGGGCTTTGATAATGCATTCATGCCTCCCAATGACAAATGGCTCCCACCAGGAGGCGGTTTAACATTTAAATGAGGAGCAGAGGAAAACACTGAGCCACAACACACAGCAGTGAGTGGATACGCAGGGGCAGGCAGGAGAGGCACCACGTGTACCAGGGAGAAGACATTAAATAGCGGAATGAACACACAAGTTCACGAAACACACAGATCCGCCAACAGTAAACGAAAAACCAACGTGAAGGAAGGAGAAGGGGGTAAGATGTGGGAACAGCTGGCGTCCCGGTGGGGAATCAGAGAGCAGAAGCGAATTTGTTGGCGTGCAAAACCAGCAGAGCTACTTGCAGAGTTTATATAAACAGCCTACCAAGCCCTCTGCTCTGGTTGGAATATCTATTCAAACAATATCGCTTCATCGGCCTGCCAAGTGTGGCTGCCCAGGCAAAACTGGACTGTGGCTGTTCAGTCATTAACTCAGAAACAGAAACACATGATGAGAGGCGAGAGACGATGCGCAGGAATACAGATGCAGGGTTGAATGTGAGCGAAGGTGCATGCAAATAAACAGATTTACACTCGTGCATGCAAGCAGTGACAATCAAGTGTTCGACTTCACACATCATGGAGTGACAAATGGCTCTGTCAACGTCTCCGGCAAGTGCGGCTGATCGCTAAGGCAACCGAGCATATCCTCCAGACCCTGACACTCTGCTGCAAACTCTCCAGCTGAGGTGACATAAACATTATCATTTCTTCACTACCTTGTTAAACTCCCAGATCTTCTCTTCTGTCTAATCCCTTTCCTTTGTTTGTCCTATTTCTGCCTACCCTCTTAGCCTCTCTCCCTTGATCCCGACCTTCGTCCCTCCCAGTTGTACGTTCACTCCATCGTTGGCCGTCCATCGTTCACCATCTGTTGCTGCCTGGGAGACTGCTCTGGCTGACCTGCCCTAATGCTGTTAACCATGAAGCGAAGTCTGTAACTTGCTTACTATGTAAAAACCTCACCAAGAGTATACTTCACATTTCAAGCTAGCACAGGAGGTCAAATAGGCTTAACCTGGCCATGGGACGACTCAAGACACGGGGCAAAATCTGTATTTTTGGAAACACTCCCCCGCCTTCAGTTACACGCAACAATACTAGTGCCCAGTTGATAAACTTGAAATTTTTCAGAATCATGATGAAAAACTGTGATACATACAATGTAACACTCTCAAAGTCCTCTCTCTAACCTCCCTTTCAGATCTCTTTCTTTCCATTGATTTTTCTTTGTTCCCAATTCATGTTTTCCCAACTGTCCTATGTGCACAGGTCCTTCTCATATATGCCTCTCCTCCCTTTCTGTTCCCATATCTCCTCTCACCCTGCTCCTCTCCACAGCAGTGTACATAGGTATTCATCTGAAGCCTCCACATACAGACAAAGATGAAGATGTAAGGGTCAATCGATATCCTGTCGGTAGTCTACATAGGTGGCTTGTCATACAATCATTGCGCAGATCGCTGTGGGGAAGGAGCAGATTTGTCCAGTCAATGACAGAGTGTGCAGTGAAAGAGGCGAGCCAGGGGTCGAGCCGCTATCAGTATTCAGCTCACATTTCATCCAAACGCACACACAAACCAGACACGCGCAGCACTGATACAGTAGTTGTTAAAGGTCTGGGTGCAGGGATTCTTTATGGTTCTCCTTGCTTAAGTCTGTGTTGGCTGCCTAGAAGCAGCGTGGGCACGTCTAATCCATCTCACCTCTTACATCTAAGCCATAAACAACACAGGGAACAGTTTGAATTTTATGGTTTGGCTCGAAGCAGCGCACTGCTGGTCCATCACTTTGGTCTAATCTGAAATGCCTCAACAATATTCGATCGACTACCATGAAATTTGTTCATAGTGCATATTCACAGTCCCCAGCAGGTAGAATCTGACTGACCTTTGTGATCTCATTTTTCAGATATGGGGAAAAATGTCTCAACAAGCTTTGGATGCATGGTCATTAAATTTTGTACAAACATTCACTGTCAGCAATGGGAAAATCCTAATAACTCGACGACCCTCCGACTTTTCATTTAGAGCAGTGTTTCGCAAATGTTTCACATCATGAAATGAGTAAATATTAATTTCTCCAAGTAGGACAACCACGTCCAATGTTAAAATACAGTAGTATTATCCAGTGGATTGACACAAAACTAGGTTCAGGTTCTTCTTTCCCATATTATATATGGTACCCTCCTAACTTTGGTAAAGGTACAGACAATAATGTCCCTCCTCAGGATAAAACATAATAACTTTAGATTTTTCATTCTGCTGCCATCATCAGGTCAAACTTTTAATTGGTTAAATACTTTGGTGTCTGTAAAACTGATGACATTCCCATCATCCTCAGCGATACTTTGTATTTGATGTTAACTAGAGAGTGTCAGCTAAAGCAATGGGGGTATTCAAAGATGTAGTTCAGTTAATTCGGTCCAGACAAGGAAAAAATGAGAAACCCATGAGGACTAAAATTAACGAAAAGTTTTCAACGTGGAGAAACCCAGTGACTGGCAGAAGCATTTGCTTCACTTTAATGCTTCTGATGTGTACAATCATGTTCTTAAGTGTCACAAATAGCTCACGTAGAATCATCTGGTTTTAAGCTTTATTCATGTAAATCGACCACATGTTCTGAATAATGAGTAACAGGCAGAAACAGGATGAAAAGGAGGTCTTTAATGACTATGTACTTAATATTGCGGGAGATATGGGAGTACACCGAGGAGGATCCAAGCACAGCAGTTTTATCAGCCTCTGACCTTTTAATCAGGGAAAATATCTGCGCAGATGGTGTTACATGGTAAGCCAGTGATTTGCCTGAATATACACATGGCTCACACAGATAAATAATAAGATCATTTCCTGAACAGTTTTCAAGAGATGCATTTATTTGTAGTTTAGCCTTTAATAAATCCTGCATATGTACCGTCACAAAATCCTGTTCACCTGCTTTCACACCTCAAACTAACTGCAGGGTCCGCTAGGAAGTAAAACCGAGATCTCCCTTTCTTAGCATTCCCAGCCTACTTGTTTTCGTCCCACATCCAAGTGCAATCACAGTGTTCGCTTGCCCAAATAAAGTCATCTTTGTGTTTCAAAAAAACTGCTCCAAACGACACAAGTGTGAACACATCCTAAGATCCTGAACATGGTACACCTGCCCAACATCTGCATGTTAAGCACGTCGTCTAAAGACCAATGTTTCATTTTTATACCTCGAGCTTTTTTTTTCAACAAACGAGATCCAATGTATTAATGAGTGAGTTTGGACAGTCAGATTTTGTTATCTTTAGACAGAAATGGAGGAGCTGTTTCCGCCTGTCTTTGAGCTAAGTTAAGCTGCTGCTGGCGTGACAATGTTATCAGTCTCCTCATTTAACTCCTGGTAAGAACATTCAAAATGTTACAATTATTTCTTTAAAACAGAAACATCAGTGTTACAGTCAGTATCTTGAAAACTTCACTAAAATATCAAGCTGTACAGTATCCTCTCAGCCTGCCTCCTCTTCTGGCCCCAACGCCAATCTAACACTCTGCCCTGTCCACTCATAATCCTCACCATTTTTCTTCTTCTCTACCTATTCCATAGCCGCCTCTCCGGCTCTCTATCTTTTTCTTCTTATCTCCTCTTGTGTCCCTTCCTTTCTCTTCTTCCCCTGACCCTTCCACTTCCTCCACCTTCTCCCTCTGCCCCATCATTACTCCTCTTTCAACGCTCATCTTTCTAAGGCTGCCAAATTCCCCAGCACAACAGTGCTATTCTGCTGCCTACTAATAGAATCTCTCAGTTCCTCTAATGGATCTGTCAGAATCTCCCTGAGCATAGGAGACCAGATAGATTGATAGGTAGAGGGAGCGACAGAGGGACAAAGGGATAAAGAGACAGAGAGACGCAGGAAGAGAGACGCAAAGAAAGAAAAAGCGTAGACGTGTCAGGGCTCTCGACGCTCTCATCTGAGCCTTGGATAGTCTCAGAGCAGCAGCTCCACTGACACTGCCAGCCAGCGACCATATGGTCTGACAGAAGCAGTAGCACTTAAGGCCATCCCATTGTCACCATGGGATAATGTCAGTTTCACTGTGGCCCA
Organism: Diplodus sargus; assembly: GCA_903131615.1. NCBI lineage: Eukaryota > Metazoa > Chordata > Actinopteri > Spariformes > Sparidae > Diplodus > Diplodus sargus. The sequence continues at coordinate 2,054,453 of CAEMYA010000008.1, forward strand.
GGTGAACCTAACAGACAGGGTAAGTTCTTTCCAGGAGAACTCATATGCACAGGCAGGCATTGTTTCATTGTTCATTGTTTCAAGTTTGCTTAATGATTCTGCACCAGCACTCACCGCCCAGGTGAAATTCTTTGTATAATGCAAATGAGAATTAATCTAAGGTGGGAAGCCTTTTTGGCTCGCTGCCTATGCATAAAGTTTTATGCATAGGCACTTTTATCACATTAATACCCTTAAAACACATTTAACACCTTCTATATGTTACAGAAGGTGGTAAACGTGTAAATGTTTAATGAACTCTGTTTAAATATATTTCACTGACACTTCTGGTGCTTTAACACTTAAACAGTGTGACCAGAATTTAGACGATGTCTTTCTCATCCTCCAGGACTAACACTGTCCATACCAACAGCCCATTTCTTCATGTATTGGCACCAAACAAACCTTTGTTATACAAACTGGTTGTTTCCTGGGAAATATAGACCAGGCATCGGTTTAGGGCAGTAATTTTAAAGCCTTTATATTTATCAATTACATTTGATTTATATTAGTGGAAAAGTTGCGCAATGGTCACATGTATTGATCTGAAGGTTTTACAAATGATTTGACATTTTATGCTCATTTTCATGATTTAGTTTTCTCATGCAGTCCAGTGCTACAGCACTGTATTCCCCCTACTGAATACCCAGTCTCCCCTGATTGGTCAGCACACATATGCCTGCGCCAGCACCGCTATTAGCAAGAGAGCAGCTGTGCTAACTCAATTCTTACATGCCAAACTAGCCGCTAGGCATAAATCATTCAAATGTGTGACATAGGGTGACATAATGTGATGTCACAAAGTCACAGAATTAAAGGCAGGAGAGAGGAGCTTCTGTTGGTGCGGACTTTGACCTTTTTAACTTTCAATATCTTTTACATGCACAAGACCATATATAATTCACTGAAGAAATAGTAAAAAAATGAAAAAGCGCAATAGGTCTCCTTTGAATTAAGTTGTATACATGCATCTAATTACCTTCTCTTATTTTCATCCAGTGGGGTATCAGAAACGTACCGTTATCTGTGGCGATGAAGACAGCTGTGTATTTATTGTCATGGACATACGGAGACTCGCGGTCCAGTGGGGCTGAAGTGTTGACAGTCCCTCTGACTGGGTTCACACTCAGCCAGCCTGCTGGGTCTCGCAGAACAGCATACCTGAGAGAAAGTAAATAACATAAGTAAGAACTTGTGACCTTATACATAACAGAACACCCACTATACTGTGGAAAAGTTGTTTTGGGCTTATATCTTTGGGTCACTGACAGGCACAACAACACACAAGACAAGCATTCAAGCACTCTATATTTGTCCCATACAGTTTATAACTTCACTGAATTCCCGACCTCAGCTTTTTAGGATGTTTTTACAAGATTTTTTAGGATGTTACTTATAACGAATGTGCTTCCAATAGCACATTAATATTATTGTCCATGAAATAGTATTCATACATCATGAATAATTCTTTCTATATGTTTAAGTATGATAAAAACATATGTACAGATGAGCAACAGCACCAGCTAACAATTCATGAAACACAATGAAAGGTGAAACCAAGGCTAACTAAAGGACATCGCTAAGACTTTACACATTATTAATTTCTTCCTTCTACCTTGACAACAAAGAGCTGCTCTTCAAGTTACCCTGGAAACCACTACTGCAAATGAAAATGAAATTTGACTTTAAAGTTTTGGTTTTACTCTCTTAAGATACTGCACAGGCTACTGCAGATAGGTTTGGAGATATATTTATGCATGCATTTCAGTAATGTTTAAGATGATCACCTCTACATGTTTGTTTGTGGATTAGAGGTGAGGACATTTCTCTATTATGAGGTGCATCGCAATGCGAGCGTGAAAGATTCTGCATTGATGCAGAGACGGAGCATAATCGAGAGTCTGCAGCTTATGTTGATTGATTTTTTTGTTTGGCCTCAGCTGGACAATAAAGTTACGTCGCAACGTTGCTCCCAGGCTTTGAACTGTGGGCGGACATTAGCCTAATGTTCCTTACGTAGGAGGTATGTTGGAGGGAGGCAGAGATCATCTGCAAGTGACAAAAAAAAGAAAGAACTCACTGAATACTTTTTAAAATGGACATCTTGGGTAATATAGATCTCACTGAGTATGCCATACACTGAGATGCACTGAGATGCATCAAGAGATATTTCTCATTCGAATTGTTGTCAGGTGAATGGAGATTGAATCGAACACGAGGCTAGAGAAGATTATGTGGTTAAAAGAGCACATTCACGGATGCTTATGCACTGTTTCAAGAAACTCGGCTGCAAGTGAAAGAGGTAAAGTTTCGCACACGGCGACGTTATCATGGATTCCTCTACTTCTCCTGAAATACCCTGTACTGCCTCTGATTGAGTCATGAACCTAGCCAGACTCAGCCCAAGGCACTATGGAACTGCCTGTGGATGGCTCACAATCATGCAAACAACAACCATCACTGTTTTCAACATGGGAAATGGATAATCACAGAGAACACTTAGTTTTGGAGTTTTTACTACAGATTCAAAAAGACATTGCAGTTTAAGGCTGGAGTACAAAGCTGCTCAAAGGGATATATGATTGCACCACCGCCCTCATTAGTGTGATGGAGTACTTTTGGACAAAACAAAAGTAGGTCACTGGCATGCAGCTTTCCAGATATATATATATATATATATATATGTATATATATATATATATTATGTGGTATACAACACATTTTGATATAGTAGATAACATCATGGACCTCAGATGACAAAGTCAGGTGATATCACAGTAGTTGACAACACATTAGTTGACAATATAGTTGTAATAAACCAGAACCCAGAGCAAATCTTATTTTAAACAACTAATATTACTTTGTTACTGCCAATGGTAATACAGATAGAGGTATATGGAAGAAATGAGTGTGAACAAGTTCATTTGTTGGACTGTGACCTTAGTGTAAAATTCAATATTGTGAACAATGAATGTAATCTAGTAATTTCAGTCAGTGTGAACTGAACCTTGAGTTAGCTCTTGTGAATTATGAATTTACACAACACTAGTTCCGGGACTAAAATGCCTTGAAACGTTTGACGAGAATTAAACAATACTGACCACTTACGGGGCTGCTGAACAACATAACATTTAACTAAACGGTTTTATGTAGTCTCATGCTCGTTCATTCTGCAGTCTTTAATAGATATAATAAAGAGAGAGCGAATGAGAAAATGGTGTGAAATGGACCCAGCGTAGCATGCATGTGTAGGAAACTGCAGTTGCAGCAGAGGCTCCAGCTGCGGTTGAAGTTTTAACATGATGGAGGACCTATCTTATGGGCGAATGGCCAAGCCGGCATCGCCTTAAAAAAACGAGTTGAAGGGCGGATCATGACCCTGCTAATGTGGCCACTCAGCCGGCCACTGATGGCTACTGGATGGTGATTGGAAAGGGCTAGCATCTGTGTTAATGTCACAAGTGAGTGATTTAGGAGCTCTGGTGCACTACTTTCATTTGTACATACAAAAATGCCCCCCTTCACACACACACAGACACACCTAGACACACACCTAGACACACACACACACACACACACACACACACACAAAGATGCACTGTAAGTATAAACAGGCTGATACCTTTAAGTTGTTATTTTCACATTTATCACTTATACGTGCACAAAGGACTACGCACACACACAGACACACAACACGACAGACTTTCTTCACCACAAGGCCGCTCTTTGCCAAAGTGCTCAGCAGTAGACAAATTGTCTTTGAAATAGAACTCTTCAGCTAACAGAGCGCGACAAAGCCTTGGGAAATGGTTTTGCAATCAACCTCTGCTCACACCTCTCCCTCCGCGCTCTCACTCACACACTTTCCCTGCCAGTGATCACCACTATTAACCATCACAATTCACTGTAACAAAAGAGGCCATGCTGCAAGGTTAACTGCTCTGTTAATAATGACACATGTGTCGTTGTAGATGTTCTTTCTGCACATCCCTCTCCCATATTCACACACACCTGTTCAAACACACACAGAGCCAGTGCTTCCAATTAAACACAGCCAGGCTCGCAGAATGTCAACCTCCATATGTCACACTTTCAGAAACACACTCTGGTCTCTGTGATACAAATATGTACTCTGTATACATGATCTACACTGTATGTGTCAGTGTACTAGGGCTATTATCAGCTGACTTTCCTTGAAACAGGAATACAATGAAGAAATGCCAAATGCTTAGCTTAGCAGAAAAGGGCAACACAGCTAGGCTGGCTATTTCAAAGCATACAATAAAATCCATAAAATCTTAACGGGGTGGGGGGTCCACACTGGACTATGTCTTTCTAGATCTGCCAGGCAATGTCATGATGATACCAGTAGGGCTTTTTCACTGGAGCTTCGGATTTGCTTTTTCCATTACCAGTTAAAACGTGCCATGTTCAGCCGAGCCTCACCGAGCTGTACCCGAGATGGACCCTCTCTGAACTGGGGCCAAAGCACGTCTGCCCTGTCTCCAAGTGATCTGCGGTGACGTCTCCAGACCACAGTCAACCGTGACAAGCCCCCTCAAACAAGGCGTGTACTTCAACTCATGTCTTTGCAGGAGACGAGAGAGAAACACGTTTAAGCCATTGTTGAAAGTCTCTGCATATTCAGCTCTCAGCACTTTTGTAGCCTCTTGCTGAATCTCTGTGGCTGAAGTTTAATATCGCTCCTTCGTCTCATCTTTGTAGGTTGTGATATCTGCTTTATTTTACTGCTTCATCACGTTTGCTTTCAGCTGTATGTGAGTTGTGTTAAGCTGCTGCTGCTGAGACATTTACTGTTTGCTGCTTCATTATGAAAGCGTTTGAGTAACTAGATAACAGGGGACTTTTATGGGGAAGAATTTACAGGAAATGAAACATATTTATCACAAAATTTGCAGAGCTGTGTTAGCGGCCATTCCTCAGGTTTTTACAGCCGCCCATTAGAGCACTACTCTAGACGAGAATGTTGTCAGGTCAACACACACCTTCAAGCAGCTAGCTGCTGGCCTGCTTGGAAAAGGAAAAGCCCCACAAGACTGCTTTCAGTCTTTGAACTCAGCTTAACTAACCAGCTGCTAGCCTTGGCTTCAAAATCAGCAAAGAGGTATGAAAGTATTATCAGTCCTCTCATCTCGTGTACTTCCCTAAATGTCTAAATATTCATTTAATAACCAATTTCATGGGAAACATATCAAAATCGTGTGTTAAAAGCAAATATCTGCCTCTAAAAAATAGCTGCCTTGATAGTTTCAAAATATCAAGTTAGTTTCAAAATAAATCCAGACACATACAGCCGCGGCAATCTAAAAAACAAAGTGCAATACGTACATCCAGACATTTAATGCCCTGTTACATCTTTCATAGTGAAGCAGAAATCCCCCAAAATCACCCTCTGTGTTAACCAGGCTATTGAAGTTTGCCCAACCAGCTTGTATTCATCCATGAAATCTCCCCTTAAATGTTTGTTTTCATCCCACATAACCTCACAGATTCCCTCTAAAGCTTAAACCTTGGGAACTTCTTTCAGACATGTGTGGGTTACTCGACAGCTTACAGCCGAATACAATGGAGCTACACACACTGCTGAGTGAAATATCACGCTATTATGATTCTACCACCAGCAGAAGTTTTGAAGAAGTGCAACACTTCTGTTTGCTCTCGTGCAGGCTTAAAGGTAACCAGTAAATGAGTCATATCTACTGTCCCTCCCCTCTGTGAAAACATGGGGACAGTCCATTAGAGCCCTTTAAAGGGCAAATTAGAAAGCCATTAAAAAGCCATTAGGAATATTCATATCTAGTTATACGTGGTTATCTCAAAAACCAGAGAAGGGCCAAACAAATCAGTCAACAAATGAGAGGGCGCACAAACACAATGATCACACATGTCCTCATTTATAGCTGCATACACACACGCACACACGCACACGCACACACACACAAACACAAAGCAAGTAGAAAACCCATGAGTTAAAGTAAAAGTGGCACGTATATATTCTGCTTGCACTGTGAAATAATTCTCATGAGAGTGAGGTGATTTGTCCAGATTTTTGCTTGAGTGGCAGAAAGTGCCACCTCATGAGGCAAACACTGTGACCTCAATGTTAGAGAGACCAGGCTGTTATATTACTCTTTCCACCGCACTGCAGAGCTACACCCTCAGGGGCTACTCTGCGCGGCTGTAGCTGCCATCAGAGCCCGGTCAGGGGTTGCGTGTGCATGTTTTGGTAAGGGATTGCCCTTCGCTGTAAGAGGACACAGAGGAGTGGCTGATGGGAGTTTAGCGCATCTGTCTGACTGACAAGGTGTCTCATTAGAGGTCACTTTGTCTTAAAGCGAAGAAAGCATCCTTTCAGAGTTAAAACAAATGGTTAGGTCACGTTATGTAAATTACATTATTAACTGGTCTGCTTTTAAATTCAAAGCACTATAATTTCACAAAAGACATTTGCTTTGGTTTTTGTAGTTGAAATCATGCAATTCTGCAGAGGGTTTGCTTTATTTCCAGCATCCAATAAGAAAGCTGTAGAGGCGGAAAAGCACAAATTCAACACAAAATGCGACATGAACACAGCAAAAAAACCTGGCACAAAATGATGCCTCGTAAAACTAAAAGGAGACTAAACAAATACATTTCGAGGTTGTAATTAATTTACTTTGACAGCTAATTCAAAAGTCCTTATCTGCGAGCACAGCTCCACTGTCACTCTCATGGATGTGACGAGACAGATGAGTGCCTTCTGACTCTGATCTAAGCCTCGCCACTCCGTTCTTTCAGACAAGTCAAAGAGATCTGGGAGCATCGGGGAGAACGAGTCCCGCCGCCCACTTATAATCCAGTTACATCAGGAGAGAAATTCTGGCATACATCGCGTGCCTGTGTGTGTGTGTGTGTGTGTGTGTGTGTGTGTTAGTAGCAGTTGTGGGTGGCTGACACAGAATAAGAGAGAGACAATTTGTGGTAAGAGCTAATTTAGAGAGAAGATAAAAGCTGGGTAGTGAGCGCTGCAAAGGAGAGCTCTTTGCATAAATGCTGATTATTGCTCTGGTTTGTGTTCTCTTAAGTAAGGTATGTTGCCCCAATCTCTTCTAAATAGGTGTAATACAGCAGGATTGCTCTGATTCTGATCATACAGTATGTTGTTCATTGCACCACTTTTTATCAAAGCCTTTGTATAAAATGAGACCACAGTCTGCATTGTCCCCTACCAACATTCAACACCATTGTCCTTTAAACACGAAACAAACCTTTCTGTAACTTAAAGGCCCTTCAGTGATTTGCTATTGCATGTTTTTTTTTGTTTTTTTTTAAACATCACTTTATTGTATTTTTGCTATTGCATCTTTGAGGATGTTGGGCAGTTAGCTGGTCTGTAAGGTTTGTTCGAAATTTGAGAAACACTGACCAATCTTAATTTTTGAGCAAGCTTCAGGTTTTCAGGGCGACTAGTACTATTGTTTTTAAAAACAATTACAGATTGTGCAAAACCCTCAGAGTTTGACTTTCAATAATATCTCCTTTTTTTCCCCTCTACTCGAAGCAAACTGCACAGTGGGACTCATACACAAACACACATGTGTTCACTGGCATGCATCAACTGTTTAAAGCTCAGTCAAACATCCAGAGCTACAGATCAGGTTAGAGTCCACATGAAACTCCCAGAGCATACGCTGATTTCATCCATCTCTCCCTAAAAGCTGAGCTTGTTTTTCTGCTCAGCCTGTGTAGATTTCCTGAGGGGTGATGGATATTCATGCCTTCGCCTACCTCTCTGAATGTGCCTCGTTAAGTTTCACAAAAATAGCCATAGAAAATCTGGAATGACGGGAGAGGTCATGCATACACTGACTTCAGGAGGTAAATTGGTTTGGGCAGGCACTGGTTCTCAACCTCAGGCTCTGGACCTCCTCCAGGGAGCTGTGAGATGACTTTAGGATTCGAAGGGAGATTAAAGGTACTCTATGCCGTTTTGAGGAAGACGTCTTTCAATCAGGTGAGAAAGATATTCTTTGACTGATTTTTTTCTTTATGTCTAAACAAATTAAATAAACAAACTCTCTCAGTTTTCATGACAACGTTATTACAAAATAAAGTCCCATGGGCAAACTGGAAGGAGCCTGACATCAGCTCTCTATTTCATACTGTTTGACTATATATTTGGCGGACCCTGCCACGATGCTAGCTTCAAACAGTGTTATGGGGACCTTACTTTACTCTTTATTCAGTTATGGAAAAAAACAAATATTTCTGAGTTTGTATTAATACCTCATTAAAAATAAATATTTGAATGTTTCAGTTTGAATTTCTTCTCCGAATATCACAGTGTCCCTTTAAACTAACCTTGAAATATATGCAAAGAATATGCCAGTGCTAATGCATTTATATTACTAGTTTACTTTTAAACCTTGTATAATCAGTCTTCCTTTGGGCTTGCTTCAACAATTAAACGGAAGTGAAGGAAGAACACCCTTTCTTCTTGTGAAATCTTCATTATCAGCACATCTGTATCACAGTGCTGCAGGCATTACTTTTATATTCAAGGGGGTTTTGAGAAACTTAAAAATGTATCATGAGCACAGGTAGAGGAGTTAGAAAGGCTGGGAGCTATACTTATGTTTGGCTGATTAAAATGCTGAGCAGAAGGGAGGAGATAGTGATGCATAATGAGACAAAGATCAGTGTCAAACAACACCGGTGCAACATGTGATTCCCGGGTGTTTTCGACAAGCCTTTAAAGCATAATGATTCAAACTTTCTGAGGCAAAGGTGAACGCATCCAATTTGAATATCTAAATGGCTGTAAGTACGAGCATGTAGGCAGAGGGGAAGGTCAACGACTCCTGCTCTGTTTGGTCGCTTGATAAGCTGACACTCCTACAAAACTCTATTAAAAAAACTGAATCCAATTTATACAAACTCTATTTTCTTTCACTCAACCGCCCTTTATATCCACACGACGAGCACCACATAAGAGCTTAGTCTAGCTTTTTTAAAGTGTCAGTGTTTCCCGTATGCAGTTTTCAGCGGCGGACTGAAACTCAGACACTTGCGCACTCAAACACTTGGATGGCAGTGACAGTACATTACAGGGAAATCTATTATGCATTTCTCTCACCACCCCGCTCTCCACCCCCCGTTTCTCTGACTTTCCCTCTTATTCTTTCCGACCTCACTCTCCGTTGGCTCTTACTTTATCTTGTTCTCTTTATCTGTCCCTCTATCACTTTCTTCTCTCGTCCCTGCCAGCAAGATCTTCCAGTGATTGGAGTCTAACTTACTGAGGGAAAGGAGACGGCACAGAGCCAATGCTAATAGTGTGTTTCTATCCGAGAGCGTCTGAGGGTGTGTGAGCAATAGATATGAGAACATCAATCAAGTGAGGCACAGTAAAATGTGCAGGGCCGGCTTGTGTTTGGCCGTAACGACTGTTCACTTCATCCAAATTCGTGGCTAGTAAAGCAAAGAGAGGAAAGGGGGGAGAGCGAAAGAGAGGGCAGAGCAGGGAAAGCGAGATAAGGAGAGGGATCGAGAGTGGCGATAAGACGGGGGACGCATGAGACTGGAACTGTGAATAAGTGTGTCATAAAAACGAATTTTCTTCCCTCTCCATCTCTGACTCCTCCCCATCACCTCTTGGCTTTACTTCGTCTCTGGGGGTGCCATCTGAGGTGCCAGTCAGAGTAAAGCTGCACACAAAGCTCAATGCCAGAACTGACCCACTGCCCGCAAACTCTAAATCAGCATCTCCTAACGTCCTTATTGTCAGTGTGCAAAAAAACACAACAGAAAAGCATCTCCCTAAGCACCATAGTGGAGAACATACTTAACAATAAAATAGCTGCCAGGAATAAAACAGGCATAGGGGAAAAGGAACACTAATTTCTTCTGCAAAATAGAAATAAAGCAGCAGCAGCAGCAGTAGTAGTAGTAGTGTATGTTAGATCTATCATCTGACTCCCGAGTTCTACAGAGCATCACAGTATCTTTCAGCTTAAAGGATACCTTCATCCAAGGTGCCAGCTGCTCTCCACCTTCCCTCTATTTGTATTCCTAACGCTAAGCTAAGCTAATAGGTGCCTGGCTTTAGATTGATGTTAAACAGACAGGTGTCTCTCAAAATCTCTGTAGGAAATCGATTTGGTGTATTTTCCAAAATGTAAAAACTACTCCACTTAGGTTAGAGCACAGTCTGCCCTTTTCTGAAATCTAACTTCAAGAGGGAACCTGGATGGAGAAATGAGCTACACCCTTGACGTGCAGCAGAGCTCATTTTGGCTTTTGTAAAGGGCTGGAAGTAACGTCAACCACATGAGCTGTATACAGCCATTATATGTTGCATTTTTCAGTCATTTCTAACGTTTTAAACCAAGTCCACATCTGCTTTGGTTGTTTAGGAGAATGCTGCAACGCTGTTTTGCTGTCAAGCTCCAGAAATGCTTTGTGGACAAGGAAACTTCATCTGCTTTTCAATCAACATGGGAGTGAGTAGATAAGGAAAGTTCTTAGTTTTTTTTAAATAATTTTCCTTTGATGCTTTAGTCATGGCTTTACTGTTTTGTTCACTCTTGCTGCTCTGCAAAGAAGGGTCTAAAAATCCACTGAAGCAGAAGTTACCAAACTCATTGCAGGACTGAAGTGCCAGGTGTTCAGTGGGCGAGGGGCCTTGACGAGATTGAAATGGCAGAAAGTAATAAAAACCCACTGAGCATTTATCACAACATGAGCCAGTGGACCCAAACATTTGCCCTAATGAACTTTGAAGCAGGTCAAGAATTCTGTCTCTTGTATTCATTTATTCGTTACTTTCTTTTCAGAGCGAGGAAAAGCTTGAGAGAGGACTCGGCTTGAAGCAGCTGTGTTAGTAATAAGTAACTCCTCTGGGGTCGCTGACAAAGACCCTCGGTCAGCCGCTCTGGGCTGGATTTCAACTTTAAACTGAGCTGAGCTGCCCAGTTTGGGCCAGAAACTGCTTCAGGCCATGTGGACAAATTACCCACGTCACACCTGTTCATATTTCTGCTCTGTATCAGCACCGCGCAGCAGGTCTATACAGGGGAAATAAATGTGACAGCGCTGAGAAAGGGGAAAGCAAACGCCGGCGCATGTCGCATCAATCACCTGTCAGAGAGATCCAGTCGAGGTTTGTCTGTGAGCGTGCCAGTGAGCGGAGTTTTAGAACTTAGAAGGAGGTGTTAAAGAAGCTGTGAGTGCTTGAAAGCACTTCAAGTGCGGTATGTAGGAGTGCTGCTGTATGTGCATACTGTATGCACAATTATGAAAAGACTGAAGATTCAAGCGGCAATAATAGAAGGTTGTCAAGGCAGGTCTTCACAAGAATAGCAACAAGCACAGCAGGTGTTATATGTGCAAATTAAATTAGAGAAAGTTAAAAAACGGAGAAATGTGCCTCAGTGGAGTAGTAAAGACTGGCGGGTAGAGAGGGGAATCATCCTGTCTAAATGTTACAAGCCACTTCACGTTTCTTTCCATTCTTTTTACTTCAGTGTCCATGCATGTCTCGATGGGTGGCGGCACAGGAGAGGACTGTCTCTTTGCTCTGCCTGTCTCCTCCTTTCAGTCACATCCTTGCCTGAGTCAGATCTGGGCGCTGCCTCTGTATGGACTCGACCTTCATTTGATTTACCTTTTACACAAAAAGCCCCAAAGGGTGTCTTCGCTCTTTTCAACACGTCAACTATTGTTTGCTGTTTGCCAGGTAAAGTCTGGAGGAGGCTCTCTGCCAGCTCCACTCAGCAACTGCAGATGCTCCTCTGAGTACGTCGAACAAAGAGCCGGTGTGTCGACTTAACAGCGACGGCGGAGCGAGCGCAGAGGGGCGGCCGGCTGAAAAATCAAAGATGAAAATGAAAGGTTTGCATTGTCAATATTTGGCAGGAACAGAGACGAGTGTGCAAGGACACTCCTTTGACACGTGAATGCACAGAGAAGGCACACCGGTGATGTACTAGAGTGTATCTGCACACGCACACACACCGACACAGACGCGTCGTCCTCAATGGGTGTAACATCATTTTCATAAATTAGCGAGCTCGAGCGACGCAACGCAGAACAAAAAAGTTATTATCATAATAAGGTGCAAAATAGCACCTCTTTGCATCAGTTGAAAACCATAACACTGTAATTAACAGGAAGAAAAGCAATTTACTCCGGCTCCACAGCACAACATCCCTCTCTCCCTGTTCCTCTTGGCATCTTTTAGGATTGTTTTAATTATTTTCTGGCATACTGACTGTATGACTAAAGCCCCCACTCTTCATCTCTGTCTCTCTCCCACACACTCGCTCACTCTTCCCTAATGCACCACGCATTTGGCATGCCTTTACTCAGCTGGTAGAAATGAGAAATAAATCTAAACATCTGATTAGCCCATAATCAGCCCATTCACATCCCAGAAGGACAGAGGGAGGAATAAGAGAGAGGCAAATGGAGGAGAACTGTATGACTCAGGCAGCGGGGTGACATTCAAATGGAAAAACCTGCGACTCATATCCTTGAAACTTTCTTGAAGACAGCCTATATTCTGCTTTTAGATGATGCAATGACGCCTGAAACAGACGCTACGTAGCACTGCCTCAGATCAGTTTGGTGGAGTTTTGAAGACGTATCTGCAGAGCAATGGGGTGACTCTATGATGTCCACCAATAAGCAAGACAGACTGCACTTAAACGATTATTATGTTACATTCCTGCCTTCCAACCACTTAGTTAAAGGGTACATTAACAGTATATACACGCAGGAATGATATCTGTTTCTGTTTAGGATAGGATTTGGTGCAACGTTGACTTCTCAAACCGACGCCTGACTTTTAGGCTTTTTAGCAGCACGTTCTCAGGTCTACAAGCTCCAATTGTTTGTTTTAATGTTGGATCAGAGCCGAGGTAGAGAGAAAACAATGCTTCACCGAGTGGGTGCATTTTAGCAAAAGAATTGTCTTTTAACAAAGCGTTGAATTTTAAGTGTGGCAACAACTGCCAATATTGATTTTAGGGATTCAGTGTTTTTTTCGCAATTTACATCAGAGCCCTACTTCATCGTTACACAATGCTAGTTTAGCATTCATTACCATAGTCAAACACATTTTAGTGCAAGGAACTTTGAAAAGTCAGGCCAACAATGTCTAATCAAAGCGTTCTCTCTGAATTTCCGCATAGCATGAACAGCTTGAGATATTTTCACCTTTTGTCCTACAACACATTTGAATAACAAAGCCTTCACGTGTCTTGGAAAGATGGTTGCCAACAAGTGCACTCAAACACAGGCTCTAAGTGTTTTAATCAATGCAAATTTTCAATCTAATTCCATTACAGAGGTTAAATGTAAGGGGTCACATTTAATGCAAAGTTTTTCTATCTGGATGAGTCAATGTGAATAAATTAAATAACTATAAGAGACAGAAAAAAAACAAAAACAATTTGAGATGCATAAAGTCTGTTTGAATTTAATTTAATTTAATCAATTTGACTCAACCTGACAGAAACACTGCATAGAATGTGAACCTTTACACTCAACTTATGTAATACAATTTGATGGAAAATTAACATATGGATAAAATCATCAAGTCAACTTTTTAGGGGAACAATTTTTGTCCCTGACATCTACAGAAGTTGTCAGGGACATCATCACAACAAATGTGGAGGCTCCTCTACTGACTGGTCCGTCTTAGTTTCAAACTATTCTAATTCGAATTTTAGAAATTGCGAAGTAATGTGATTGTGATGTATATTGTTTATATCCTAAGACTGTCAAAGTTAACGCAATAATAACGTGTTAATGTCATTAACCCTGAACAGCGTTTTTTTTCTGAGCTGGTTTAACGCACGCACGTTTTGACCCTCGCCCCACCCCGTGGTCTGGAAATCAGGAGGTGATGCAGCAGTAACATTGTGGATGGAAAGCAGAAACATTCCTCCCTGAGAATAAATGGATAAAAGGATCTTTTGAATGGTGAGTTCAGCTTCAAAGCCCTGCCAGATGGTTCTCTCAGCAAGAACAATGTTATTTGCATCTACTGTCGATGTGAACTGAGTTGCCACTGGAGTACGTCAAGTTTCAAATACCACTTGCTGGCTGAGCACACAGCTGATGCAGAGAATCGTCCTCTCCTTCACTACAGGCACACCAAGCTGTATAGTTTGCAATGGTGACAGACAGGTAACAGGTAAAATTGTTTAGTTACAGTAACCTTTACAAGCGTAAGGCTGTACACTACATAGTGTGAGTATTACTCAGGAATGTTACATTCAGGTCAGTATGCCCATCTGTTTTTGTTTGTTGGGCTTGAGTTTGCATTGTTATGCATTAAACATATTTTTTGAGCATGCAGTACCTTAAAAGTTATTCTGGAGAATATTCTGGACAGTGTTTGTCAATGTTTGTCGATGCCGCAATAATAATAAACGCACATTTGCAAAAAGCAAGTATATCTGTCCACGTGAGATTGAGACATGAGACGATTGACAGCCCTAATCCGTTAGCTTTTACCTATGGTGGCTACATTTAAGCTTAACAAATAATAAAAGTAGTGTTCACCTGTGAAGATCATCTTACTGCACAAATATGATAAACCTGTGTTTGATCTTTGGCTATAAGCCAATATCTAATCATAAAGTCCCAGTCTTTTTGCTGAGGGTGCCAAGAAGAGTCTTAAAACCAATCAAAATCATCTTGGGTGAAGCTTAACCCAGGATTCAGTGATGGTGCCCCTCCAAAATGGTGATGTGGAAAACTTTGTGAACCCTGGTGTCAAAATGACTAAATACCTGCAAAAGAAAAGGTAACAACTGCTAGCTTGTTTACGTTCATGCCGTTAGCGAACAGGTTAGTCTTTGACTAGCTTGATAACTAACTCAGAGGTTGTTGTTGTTGATGGAAGTTTGGGAACAGACACCCAATGGCTTAATACCAACAGCGTAGATCCGATAAGTCAGACTAAGGAGATGCTAACTTCCAGGTTATCCTACGCAAATACACCATCCCTTCAACACTCTATGGTAGTGGTTCTCAGCTGGTGGGTCGTGACCCAAAAGTGGGTCATGGGCCTTTGCCCGGGCAAAAAAAAAAAGTTAAGAAAAAAAAATCTCTGCTTTTATTTTGAAGAGGATTTTTGCCGTCTATTCACACTCCTTAACAGTAGGTAGCAATAATGCCCTGTAATGCTAATTGACACCTTTAAGCCTTCAAAACTGAAGCGGCATTTGGAAACCAAACATACCTCTCTCAAAGATAAACCTGTTGAGTACTTTCAAAGACGACTTCAAGACCTGAGGACATCACAATAGTGTCTCGCTTCTTCGTGTTCCAGGTAAGACCAGGCACTCCGTGTATCTTACCAGGTAGCACATCGTATTGCTAAGTTAAAGAGGCCCCACACCATTGCAGAGGACCTTATCTTACCTGCAGCTATGGACATGGTCAGAGAGGTGTTGGATCAATCCGCAGCGGACAAACTGAAAACTATACCTCTGTCAAATAACACTATAAGTAGACAAATGTCGGATGACATCAAACGACAGACCACAGCTCGCATTAAGGCAAGTTGTCATTTTGCATTACAAATGGACAAATCTACAGATATAACAAACAACGCAGTTTTGATCGTTTACGCAAGACATGTGTGGGACGGGGAACTTTTCAGCTCCGTGGACTTGTATTTGAGTTCAGTGGGCCTAAGCTGGGACTTGCGCGTCAGAATCACAACTGATGGCACTGCCTCCATGATAGGAAAAAACTCGGGGGTCGTGAGGAGAATACTTGACAGAGCTCCGAATGCAACTTGGAAGCATTGTTTTTTGCATCGGGAGGCCTTGGAAGCAAAGGATATGGTGCCAATGCTTCATGAAACATTAGATGTCATCCAAGTGGTAAACTCCATTTAACGGAGTGCAAAGAACACCCAGTGTTTTCAAAAACTGTGCCAAGATCTTGGTAGTGAGCATGTACAGGTGTTGTATCATGCCGAGGGTACGCTGGCTTTTGAGGGGAAAGGTACTGTCCCGTTTTTAGGAACTATGAGGTGAAATCGCAGCCTTTTTGCCCAGAACAATTCGCCTCTTGCAGACCTGTTTAGCAACAGTGTGTGGCTCGCACACGTTGCTTACCTCGCTGATGTGTTTGAACAATTAAACGTATCAAATGTGTCTATGCAGGGGAGGGGGCACAACGTTTTTGAACAATATGACAAAATCAATGCTTTCAAAACAAAAGATCTCGGTGTGGGCATGCAGTGTTTCAAAAAACTGACTCGACATGTTCCCCGATGCCTGTCATGAGGGACAGCAACTGGACACGGCAGGGAAAGATGTAATGAGGAAAACGATCAGGACACATCTGAATAAACTTCTGGAGCAGTTTAATGACTATTTTCCCGAGAAACAGAGGGACGACGACTGGATACGTGACCCCTTTGGAATTGACATGGAAAGCGTCACGTTGCCAAGCAACAAAGAGAGTCAGCAGGCTGCTACTGGCACAGATCTCGTGTCCTCATGCCCAACTCATCGTCTCTCGCTAACTTTTCATCTTGCCTTCCTCTGATGTAGTTCTTTTTATGTTCAGAGAGGTCGATGACGATGATAGGCAGCACTTTTCAAAACTGCCGGTGAACGCACAGATCACCTTATTTAAAAACTAGTTCCAAAGGAGAAGATAAATGTACTTTAGAAGAATCACACTGTTTATAGCCCATGAGCAGATCTGTCTCCAAGTGTGGGTTATCAAGCTGCGGGATCAATGAAGAAAAGAAAAGAAAAGAAAAGAAAAGAGAAATACAGAGAGAAAGAAGTGTTGGTGTTTAAAAAGTGGTTTATTATTGCTAAGCAGATTTGAACTGAGCTACTAATCTGTTGAAGTTACTAAGGAATTTAGGAGAAACGGTAATCATCTGTCTGTATCTTAGAAAGTTGTCCGAATCAGAGTAGATGTGAGGAGCTGTTAATAAGTCTAGAAAATGCGTAGATGAGCGCTGCATACTTAATTCTGTTGACCTCGAATGATTTAGCCTACACACAAAATTCGTTAAGTTGTATGAATGACCTAGTTACTGAGTGTGCAGTTTTGGATTCTTTTGCAAATGCAATGTGCTGAGAGAAAGGGAGAGGGAGGGGGAGACAGAGTGGTTGCAGGCGAAATCCATTTAGTTGTTCGCCCCTTCTTTGTAGCACACTTCTGGCCAAACAAATGGGCTCTGCTGTTGTGTGGGTGCCTGACCATTTTGAACTTTTAGCTAACTTTTGGAATTAGTTAGCCCAACTTCAGCCACAGAATAATTGATTTCAGCTTTACTTGCCTGTTTCATCCACATTACCTTGAACTTTGCGCGCTTTGCACACTGCTGAATATTTGGCCCTTCGCATCCGGGCTGGACACATTTGCAGGGCAGCCATCTTCATTAATGAAAATCTACTTTAAGTGTTGGCTCTATCCCAACTCTACATCTTCCTCAGTGCTGTGCTGGTATGTCTTGCTCTCATCTTTCTCTCATGTCCTGCACCCTCTTTATCTCTCTCTTTCTTCTGTTGGTTATCCTGTGCAGACAGGGACAATTTCAGGCAGATCTGAAGGTGATCCCGCTGTCTGACCCCTTATAGGTCAGCCTTTGTAGTGTCCCGACACCTCTCTCCTTCACATGCACCCTGTCATCCGAGCAGTCTGTCCGTCCATCGATCTGTCTCACTCTCTCTCTTCCCTTACTTTGGCTCCTCAAAGCTACCTGCCAATTTCAGGCCTGCCATTCCAGCTCCCCATCCTTCGTTCTTTCAAGTCGCATCCTTTTTAACTTGAATATGACCAGAGTGAAAAGTGAAAGTAGACAGGCAGCTGCTGAATAATGGATGACCCAACAGTTTGAGATTCTCTCTATATTCAAAAGGAAGGGGAGGAAAATAACTTAAATGTATTTTGGAGGAGAAGTTATAGAGGTGCCTTAGTCTGAGCACCTGAGTGTTGGCTAATCATGAACATATAGTTCTGTACACATCTATTTTCTGAAAAGAATGGAAATGTTTTTATTTTTCGCAGCTGCCTTTTTTCCTTCAGACTCTCGGTCCAACTGTTCAAAGCATTTGGTTTCATCTGTCTACAGCTTGTAAAAAATCTTTGGAAATGCTGGTTTATTTCGACCGCCAATGTTTACTCTGATCGCTTGAGAAGGCTAAAAAAACACTCACACACAAAAAAAGCTAACCACACACAGGCTCACTAGACCAAAAGGCATATCAAGAAAACAAATACAAAAACAGCACCATTTTGTTGTGTCTCCAATGTTAGTATCGAGACTGCACAGATGTTCTCTGCTGCGTTCACACTACGAGTGCAGTCGTAGGGGCACGATGTAGTTTTGCAGAGGAAAAACTCCTCGTATTGTAATATTTACAATGTTAATGAGGAAGCAAAACAATCTCATGTTCCCAGAACACTGTTTGAAGCTAGAAAGGTGGCAGGGTCCGCCACATATAAACAAAGTAAAACAGCATGGAATTGTTTTGTTATTTAAGGTCAGTTTGTTTATTCAGTATATTCAGCCACTGAAAATGAAGAGAGTTTGTTCATTAAGTTTGTTCGGGCACAAGAAGTCAGTCAACCAAGATCTTTCTCTTCACATTAAAATGTCTTGATCTACTTTAAGTTCCTTTACTCTCTGGTGAAAAAACACAGCCTCCCTTTCCCATCAAGCACCCATTACTACAGTGTAAACAGTCATTCGACAACTGATGGGGTCCTGTCTCTGGAAAAGCCTAATTACCTAATTAAATTAGCTAAACTTTCTGAATGACACTTAAGATTATTTGCTCCTCTCTTCACAGCCTACTAGATTGGCACTGAAGCAGTGTAAGGTTTCAGATGGGATTTAAAAAAAATAAACTTCAACATAAAATGGAGTAAACTTTCTGGGGAAACTTTTTAAAAATTTCAGGGTACAAATCTTCCCTGAAGTGATAGATATTTCCTCAATGTCAGGCGCCCGCCCACGCATCAAGCTGTGAACACTTCAGTAGTCGGAGGTTTACCGGAGATAAACTTTTGTCAAAAGTAAGTCCAAGTCTCTCCGTCTTCCATCCGCGCTGTGATTCTCTCCATCTGATTCTTCTTCAGCACTCTCGTAAAAACCATTCTGCTCAACTAAAGCCCCAAACTAGTCGAGAGGGCTGGAAAACTTCCACAGCAGAAACATGAGACAAATCCCCCTGGAGCCTAATAGTTTGGCCTAAATACTGTGCGGGCTTAAAACGACTCCCGTTTGCTGTAATTATGTAACTTGTCGAGGTGTCGTTTATGAAGGAGGATCAAAGTCGGGACTATCTGAGGTCAGTTTGAGTGAAAGTGTTGCTTATAGTGATGCATGACCACATTTCTTTGTTATTTTTCATAATTTCCTTCTGCACTGTGCCAAATAAGATAATTTCAAGTTGTACTCATTTTGCCCCAGGCACTGTTTAATGAATTATTAATGCAGCATCAAAAAAATAAATACAAATCTCTTAATAGTTGCATCATGTGGTTCATGTGAAGAGTAAATGTTGTGTGAAACCTTTCTTTCATCATTAGGATTTAATTACATATCCTCCAGGGAATCTTTAGCCTCACATCTTCAACATCAGGAAACGAGAGAAGACAGGATACGAGATCATCGGCGACCATGTGGGGCTGATCAGAGCCCGAGACACCTCAGAGTATTTGTGGTCAAATTGCAACTGATTTTATTTAAATCTATTCGCTGAAATGTTACACCCTCACAGGCAAATCATCAGCATTAAAAAAAAAAACAAGGTAAAGGAAAGGTGTCATAACCTGGTTCTGCTTGACTCCGTTCTGATGCTCGCTGCAGCATTTGAAGCATATTCCTGCAGCCTATTTGAGTGATTTGACCTCTAATCAACATTTAACATACGTTTTTAAGCTGAAAAGCTTTAGTGTGCACCCCGTCTTTAGAGGGGGCACAACCTCCACCGTGTGTTGGGGATGTAAATATATGTATATGTATATAACGTCTTTTCAAATCAGTTTGGAGTGCGGGGGATTTTTCGATCTTTGATTACGCCAGACAAGCTGCTTAGAATATGTCCCAGTCAGTTCAATTTAAAGACGGCTACTGCACTCTTTTTCTGCGAAGCTCCAGAAATCTTTTTGTGGACCATGAAACTTGCCATCAGCATGAGAGTGGGGTAGATAATGACTGAATTTTCATCTTGTACTGTACTGTTCCTTTGAGTAGGAGCCCTCATTTAAAAAAATGAAGTTAACTCAGCTGCTTTACAGACTAAATAAGGTCAAATACTATTTTTTTTTAAATCTCTGTCTGTAAAATAGAAATGACTGACTTGCTCATTTAGTGAAATGTTCTGTGCTTCTGTCAACCTTAATTTTTTTCCAGCAAATAGTCAGATTTTGGAAAAACACCAATTCATCTCTAAACTTCGAAGAGTAGTTTGCCATTTTTTTTTTTTTTATTTCTTGCTGCCTCAATGTGAAGCTACAGCCAGAAGCCAATTGCCTTAGTTTAGCATAAGGACTGGAAAACATGAGGAAACAGCTCGCCTGTCCAAAGGTAACAGAATTACCTAAGAGCAACTCTGAAGCTCATTTAACTCATTGTGAGGTGCTTATTTTATTCATACAAAAACTAGGAGGATTTTTTCTCTTTTTACATCAAATCCATCTTTTTAAAGGGACTCAATGTGACAATTTGTAGTAATGTTCATGTATTAATTACTTATTTATTGGCTACAAGTGAGCAGATTGTAATGTGAGATGAAAAATGAGACCTTTCCTGTCTTTCTCGGTTTCCTGCACAAGCCTGACGATGATCCGTTTAAACTGCTCAATGCTGCTGGACTGGAGATTTCTTCGTGAAGGACTCGGATCGCCTCTTTCAGCTCCGCTGACAGAGCAGCAGCAGTTAACATTAGTCTAGTAATGGAGTCCTCTGACTCTGCTTCCAGCATAACACAGAAGTTCCACAAAGCACCTTTAACATTCCTGAACAATGTAAAATATATATATTTCTTAACTTACACTGAACTCACAAGCATACATAACGTTCCTTTCAAACCGATTTGGGGCAACTAATTAATTAAGGGCTTCGTGGAAGACATTTGACGGTTAGCTTCTGGGATGCAGCGGCTGCAGAACAAAATCATAGTTGAAGGTGAGTGCTTGGATTTAAATGGGCCAGAACTTCATTCAAATGTGAAAACAACATTATTAATTTCTCCCACGCTCAGCCTGTGATTAGCTTCGCATGATTTTTCTGTGGAATATAATGAACCACCTCCTGTAATTTGGCGTTGGGTAAAATGCCACCTGCAGTGATAAATGTAGTCGAAGCGGCATTGAAAATATTTTATTACCCGTCTCCCACTGGAATGCTAATCCTGCCTGAATGGGGTCTGCTTGTGGGTCTAGCTGCTGTCCAGAAATGTCACACATGGCAGACTTTCACAGGTTTTAAGAACACGGATGACCGCTGCAATTATTATAAATCACAGAGGAGCCCATGTAACAATAGTCCTGTGAAAATAGGGCTTAGCTGCTCAATGTAATGCAAATGTTTCATAAATTGAGTTTCCTCTGGTTTCTCCACATGCTGCTTCTTGTTGAAGATGTGCACTGACCAGACTTTTGTAAAGTCAATATGTTGATGTGCAGTATTCCTCCCACTGTAAACTTACTGGTCTATAAGTTAATGGTGAATGTATGTCGTCCTCACAAATATACACATACAATAATGCATGTGTGTAACTGACCCTGACCAGCGAGTCACATCGATTGTGTTCCGTGTCAAATGCATTTGACCAACGCATCCCACGGGACAGACTACACACACACACACACACACACACAAACCTGCATAGTTATGCAAGGGCAGACAGGCAAGGAGAGAGGAAGGTAAACACATCTTCTCTTTTTTTGCCGTTTCATTCCGTGCACGCTCGCTCCCTATTTCCACTTCTCCAAGTGTCTATCTTTCACAATGTCCTCAACCTGTCTGCAGGTCACAGTTGTGGCACCTCAAAGTCACTGTTACTGGCAAAATGTGAGAGGATGAAATGACAACAAACACAGGCACCATGAAATAAATACAGAAACGCACGAAGCGTGAGATAAGAGAAGCGGAGCAGGAAGGGTGAACCAGAGATGCTGGTATACGACCTGGAAGATCAGTCAAAGATGCAAGGAAAATGTCAAAAACACAGAGCCCTCCATGGCTATAGATAGATTAAACTTCACCGACATATTTTGAGAAGACTTCTGAGTGATTTGTATGGCTTAAAAATCCAAATGCAAATTGTGTGTGTGTGTGTGTGAGAGAGAGAAAGAGAGAGAGAGAGAGAGAG